>KZ505999.1:209229-243089 GCA_002844005.1 Limosa lapponica baueri
GGAAAGTAGTCTTGTTATCTGCTGCCTAATGTGTCTGGGGAAACAGGGCACAGGGTGCTTTCTTTGTGAATAAACTTGATGGCAGCAAAGAAATACCAGACTGCATCATCAGCTTCTCCTCCCCGAGGAAACAGTCTGCTAAACTCCAAATGCTGGCCACCTTCTCCGTAGTACCTTCTCAGCAATAGTACTGATTTATGCCTATAGCTAATTTTGAGCCTAGGCTTCGTTAAGTACCTCACTGCATAATGACAACTGCACAAGATAAAGAAGAAAACTATATTTTTGCAACTAATTTCCTTCTGGTTTGGTGGCAAGTTGTTATTGATAGTAGGAATGCAAAATGTCACTTTTGTGCATAAATGCAAGCTGCAAAGCGATGGTGTCTTTTAAAGTCTCGTTTCTTATGTACCAGGACCAGGGAAGCACTGGTCCTACTGAGCTCATTGGCAAATCTGCTGCTTCCTGTAGGACCAGGGTCAGACCCATACTTGTGAATCCTGTCACACAAATAAGCTCTGTAAAATAACAACACAAGGCTGGCAGCTCGGGGCACTGTGAGGCTGATGGGGGCAGAAGGCCTTATTTAATTTCATTTTTGAAGACATCATCCTGTCTCCTTCTTTTTGCTTCCATTCCTTTTCTTTCTTCCATTTCTATCTGTCCAGAACCTTTCTGTCCATTCATTCTCCTTTATTCCGTCTCTCATCTATTTCCTTCCTGTTATCTGTCAATTTTGTCTTATCCCAGACCCCCACCCTCTCACTTTGCTATCACTTCTTTTAAATAAGCACTAATTCACAGGTGAAATGACAAGAAAGAAAAAAGGGAAAGACATGGAGAAAAGCTGAATATTGCTGCTACTGCAGTTTGTAACTCATTTCTGTGGCTCCCCCTGAATCCTGCAACATTTTCTAGCCATCAAGGAGTAACAGTAAAATATAACTCCTGATTATGAGGGTGGGAAAAGCAAGTGGCACAGAAAAACTTGGTAATTCTCATCTGAGGGTTGCAACTATCCTCCAGCAGCAGGACTGCAGTGACACAGTCTGTGATTTAGGGTCCTTACCAGAATGTATGCTGGTGCTATACCGACTAATAAAGAGTTGCAGCAGAGATGTGCTAATTATATTTTTCCGCTTCAGTATGTACTGAACATTGTAAACTATCATTTAGTGTCATTATTTTAATGATATATTATGTTGATAATACAATCTGGGTTAATTCCCAAATGCAAAATCGAGGGAGAAAAAGCTACTCAGATATTTTTTTAAATGTGATTTCTTATTAACTTTAAACCAGAAACTGCTATAGTCACAGCTCCAAAGAAAGCATTCATTTACCAGCAAAGGTAGTGACTATAATTATTCTGGAAAGAGTTGTCCCAAACCAATTGTAATCTCTGTTATTTTAGTAGGGAGAAAAAAATAAAGAAGAGATAAAAATAGTACTTTGTATAGTAAGGCCCATGATTAAGTGCTTTCTTTTAAGGCATCTCTCATCTTTTGCTGAGAGAGGGCAAACAGTCAGCAGTGTATTCAACGCTGGCACAGGAGGAGAAAATAGATTTTTGTATGTCTCTCTCAAAGGTAGGAGGACATCAAAGTGTAACAAAGTGAAAGCAAGTACATAATTCTAATCACGCATGTTCATTTTAAGCAGTGTCAGGCACTTGATACTTTAAATGGCTTTTTCTACCCCCCTAGTCTATTAGCCAGCAATCAGCAACTAATTGTTATCTCTGAAATTCCACCTGAATCAAGAGACAGGTATTTTCTTATCTATTTAGGAAATTACTCCAACACAACCCAGGATGTCACAACAGCTCACAGAGGTATTTGCTTACTACTTTATACTTCATCATTTGGTATCTCTGGACTGCTGCAGAAGCAAGAAGCTCTGTGTGGGCTCGCTGCCCTCAAAGTATTTAACCAATTCCTCAAGGGCAAGATGGAAGCATTTATTATCCTGACTATCAGAACGACATTTTCTCAGGTAGGTAGTTTTACCTACTTTGGCACTATATATTCATGGTTAATACTGACATATCTCTCTAAAAGACGTTTGAAGTTTGCATGTAAGATTTAAGCCTTAAACATGCTTGAAAGTTACTAACAAAAAATTCCTAAATGTCTAGGTGTTTGAATGGTCCTCTAGACATGTGCACCCTGTCAAGAGTCTGACTACTTCCCTAACACTCATGCAACCAGGAATGACCACCTTGAGTAACAGAGGGGTCTGCTAACATGGGATATGCCAGTGGGACAAAGGAGTCAAGTCTAGGATCTTCAACATCTTCCTCTGCTTCCTACAGAGGCAGCTGGGGGAGCACTGATCTACTGCAGGCTAGCAGAACAGCCTCTCTGCTGAACCCCACACACCTTCAACACCAACTACTTTTTAACAGAGCCCCAACAGATTCATTCAGTCTTTTATCAAACCATGGAAAAATGATGTTTTTCCCCAGACAGAGAAAGGCAGAAAAATTCAAAAGGACTCACAAAGCATTTATATTTGCCACTGCTGGCAGCAGCTCACAGGGACAAAGAATGAGTCCTTGCTACTGCAGCCACTAATTACTGGGTGCAGGTTCTTGTCCCCAGCCCTGGAGGACAGGCTGCTCCCAGCAATTACAGGAAGTCAAAACAGTTTGAAAAACAATGGATTTTAGATATTCAGAGGATACATGGGAGAGTGGTTAAAGCATTTCACCATAGTGTCAAAGGCAAGGGTTTGAGCCTTACTTCTAACTGTCGTTAGTTGACCAAAGCACAAACAGAAGCTTGTCAAGGAGAAAAGTAACCCATATCTCTTCATTTTATCCTGTGCTGTCCTATTTTTACCCAAAATCTACCTCAGCAAAGGAAGATGTGAGAACTTGCAGGTTACACAGCCCTGCATTTTTCACAGTGTTGTTTAGCACTGCGATGGCTATAATTGTGATACACTGAGAACATTTGCAACCTTCTGCAGATCTCACACTCACACTTCTGCCCAACTGGTGCGATGTGCTTGTGTTGTAACAGTTCAACGTGTTGCAACCAAAAGCTGTCAAGAATGCTGGCTCAAATGATTTTTCTCCACACACTGTCCTTTGTTTAGGCCTTTATATCTAGCAGTCAGAGCAGGGGATGGAGACTCAATTGCTATTCACAGCCTTTCCAATTCCTTGCTATGATCTGGGAAAAACATCTAATCTCCGTGTCTCAACACCCTTAGTTGTCAGTCTGATATACTGATACCCTGCTCACAAAGGTGAGCAATCACAGACTTTGGAAATGAAGGACCAGGTTGGTGGCACCTCTCTACAGATAAATTAGTTATGTAAATCAGGTAGAGCTTTATGACAGATTAAGTATTCCAGGAAATCTAACAATCTTGGTGATCCTGATCATATCACAGTCAGCTGCTTTTTCCATCAACTTAGTAATGCCTTGAGGCAAGAATAAGAAGAAAATATTTCCCAGCAGCTGCACTCAGACAGAATAGCACACGTTCTTAGTAAAAAAATCCTGCAGTGTCCAAACCTTGCAGAATCTAGGAAGGAACTAACAACAAATGAAATCTCTCAAAGCAAGTTGTTCCTTTTCCATCTCGGAACACTGCTGACTCGCATATTTTGCCCAGGGGATGGAAGCAGGGGGAATTTATTTGAAGCTCTCTGATTTGTCTGAATTTTTTTCCCCCTTCAGAGTTCTTGACCCCTTGGGAAGCTTCTCCTCTGTCAGGTGCATAATCAAGCCCAAGGGGAAATCAAATGAGCTCACTTACACCATCATTATTGGTCTCTACAAAGCCCCGGGGGCCTCTTTGCTCATGTTTCCTGAGATTTGTAAAATAAATCGGGAAAGGGTTGTAAAATAAAGGAAATGAAGAGGGGAGAAAAGTTGGAACGTATGATTGCGGAGGTCTACTGGAGGCAGCCAACTTTTTGCAGCAAACCATCAGCCTCTGCCGAGATTTGTGGCAAGAAAAGAGCCATCAGAACAGAATAACTAGTCCTTTACAAAGTTTTTTCAATCTGCATCGCATGCATCACCTGAATGTTCTACCTGCAGACAACTCAGGTGCCTTTTTCTCAATAAAAAGATTGCCTGAAAAACATCAGGAGGACAGGCATAACCTATTAGGAAGGGCTGACAATAAATCCCTTATCTTTATTAAGATTCAAATCTTGCTCCACCCCACACTTACCAAATCTATTGATTTCAAAATAAACAAAACTCCCTGTATAGCTTGGCTGTACGGTGGATCTTGAATTTAATCTAAGTGTGCAGGTACCATGATTTAAGCAATAGAAAATCGTACCATCACAACAGGCTAGGAAATCATCTTGAAAAATTTGCATTCAATCAAAATGTATGCTATGTTATTTGCTATGTTGTGTCCTTATATTATTTCTGAAAATTAATTTTAACCCCTCATGAGTCACACAACTAGACAACTGTGAAGCATTTGTACATAAGAATCTAGGAAAAAGACTGATGAGTTGATCTGCAACTTGTTTTGGAAAAAAACTGTTATCCACTTCATATCAACGAAATTGCTTTTCAAATCTATTACATCTCAGGCATACTAAGCACACTCTAATAAGTTCAAAAATGTGTAATGACACTGTTAATTCTATGGCTAGCTTGGAATCAAGACTGTTTCTTTTCTTCAAAGGAAAATAGGATTATCAAGTGCACTAGGAGAATTTCCTTAACGTGATTGATAGGAAGAAAGAGTAATCACCTTTGAAGTGCCACTACATATAATACCTCTCTAGTGTTCTCTTTCTCCTCCTGACATCCATGAGTAATTGAAAGTAAAGAAGCTGCTTAGTGTGATCAATGAAGCCCAGATGACAGCCCCTTCTACAACACCTACCAGCACTGTCGGGTGACAACAACATCATCTTTGATACTTTAGAGTTGACACAGGGCAACATATTTTTGAAGTGCCAGACTTCAGTTTGGCAGGTATCACATTTCCAGAACACTGATGACTTGTATTAAGGTGCTCCTCTGTCAGCACAAAGGGCCTTGCACTTTGTGGGAAATAATGCTGGAAGTTGGTTTGGAAATCTGAGACAGACACTTGCAGGCTTTGGATTCAGTCTCATACCACCAGGCTTCTGCTACAGAAAAGCCTCAGGACCTCAGTTTTGTGGCTACTGAACGCATGGTCTCTTGATTCTGCTGCAACCTAAGCTGCTGAGCCCTCCTAAACATCATCTCTCACAATGTTACACAGGATAACAACAGTTCTGCACAGTACCTTAAGTCAAGGAGAAGAGACACTACAATGTTCTCCAGTGTGTGGTAAACACACTGAGATGCATATACTTTGTTAGTCACAAACTCTGGTAATTGGACAAAATAAAACAAAATTGCAGGGCCCAGGTAGACTGGAGTTGATTCACTGCAGGTTTCTGAAGGATTACATTGTCTCAAAAAAAAAAAAACCCTGTTTGGATTGCTTCACATTTATCCATGAAACATCCTCTAATATTGTTTTGGTGTTAACAGCTTAGATATATATAATGAATTAAATTACCGTTACATAAGGAAGTAGCAAACCAACTGTATCTCTGTTACTGAATTCTTTGCAAGCTGACAGGCTGGTCTGAGCTGACTTTTTTGAGAATAATTCTCATAAAAGATAACCTACAAATCAAGAAAATGTGAACAAATTGGGCTTCTATCCTGAGCACCAGGAAAAAAATTTCTCTTACACACAGACCATCTCTCAAAAAAATATATATTAAATGCAACTTTATTGAAGTTTCAACAGCTCAGCTCAGATCTATTGTTTCACAGTCCTAGGCACTGAAATTGGAGGTGGAACACCAAGGTTAAATCACAGTATTGACAGCTTCTTGTGTCAGACACCTGCCAAAATGTAATAAGGAATCCGTGAAAAGAAATTAGATGCCAAAAGCACATCACAACAGATTTTTTTCATTTTCATACATCATGATTCATAATCCACAGAAACTGTATACCTATGAAAATAAGGTGGCAGCTACACGCCAACACTTCTTGTTTGGCAGAAAATTAGACTGGATCAAACCCTAAAGTCCTGTCCGGGCATGCTCCAGAAGGCTGTGTACTCCCACACATGGGAATAACCTACATAGGGCAGTGTAAAGTGGCAAATTTCTGCTTCGCCTGATAGGGCTGAAGTGCTGAATTCTGGCCAAACCAATACCTCAACTCAGACCCTGTATCTGCTGTGGCTGCAGCTTCTCCAAGGGGTCTCCTGCACACCTATCTTCCATGAGTCCCAATACACACCACAAATCCAAGCTCCCTTTTCTTTACAAAGAACCCAGTGAGTATCAGACACACTGACCCAAAACAACAAAATCATTTAAGAAAAATCAACTTAGGCATCAACTGAGTCAGGCCAATATGCTCAGAAACATATTTAATTAATGTATTTGTAGGAGTCCTATCAATACAGTAACTGGACTAGGGTATTGGGGCTGAGGAAAATGGGACATCACAACAAGATGGACAGTTTCAAATCTGCAGATGAGTCCATAAGCACAGGAAAGAAATAAGTCCAGAGCTGTAGCAGTGGCTCATTTTTGCTAAAGGGGATTATTTTAATATCTGTTCTTTGTAATTAAAGTGACTTTCACCCAGATGGGCTTTCTGAATGTTATTCGAGTTATCAAATGATGTACTCACAGAATAACTTAAATACCATATATACCTGTTGGCTTTCAAGCCTGTTTTAACAAATTCTAGCTTTACAGCAATAAGCAACTTGTAGTAAATCCCCTTTTCTGTCCTACATTACCTATATTCATATAAGAAAAATAATTAAAACAGTGGCCAAAATTTGTACATACGTTACGTAGAAGCAATATTCATTTCCATGCAGACCAAGATGACTTTTCTTTCAGAGCCCGGTCAGCTTTTTCTGGTTTGTTTTGAAATAGCCCTATTCTGCAATATAGGACAGTGCTGTATTTACTTGAAAGTCTGCTTCTTGAAGTAGATTTCCTTAAAACTGTGAACGATACTGTCTGTTCTGAGCTACCTTTGCAGGGCTTTGATAATAACACTCCTACTGGCAGGAAGGGAGTTTATAGCTGCAGCTTTGGAAGAAACAAACAACATTTTCCTGTGATTATTGATTGCCATCTATTTTTATGACAAATCTGTGACTTTCAGTGACTTGCACAATAAGTGGTCTGCATTAATAATATATCTGCTCCAGTTATTTATGTATTTACTTGATAAATTAAAGAATACCTACTAACAAAACAAGCCTAAGATTTTCCACAGAAAGTATTAAATGACTACTTTTATAGGAAAGGCCACAGAGCAACACCCAACAAGAGACCAATTTGTAATTTGTACATACACATACATACAGATCTCATAACCACATATATTGATGTGCATACAGCATGTTCCCTCTATTTTTCTCCCTCCTCCTTTAGGTGGTTCAGTAACCTGCTACCTCCTGCCTTACTAGAAGGGACAGCAGGTGGGCCCAGCACCACCCGCTCCTTCAGGGGACCCAGAAGATAAGATTCTGGATCTTAGGCTTGACCCCCACCACAAGGAACTTGGAAGGGACAAAGTTACCAACAGTTGTCATTTCCCAGAGGCTCTTCATGCCTCTGCTACTGTCAGAACTTAGAGACCAACCAAAAAATAATAATTATTATTTACTTTTTTTTGTCTGGCAATTTCTAAAGATCTAAAAAAATTTTTAATTAAAAAAAAAAGTCTCACTGTGAGCTGGGTGCACCACCCCCTCCCCGAAAAAAAAAAAAAAAAACCCCCCAGTCTTTGTCAAAAGGTTTGCAAGCCTTCTGTACTTTGGTTAGTCTCACACTTACCTGCAGTCCAGTCAATGTCACATCCTCTGTGCTGCATACTGCAACAATCTGCATGAATTTACAGCATAAGAAGGCAATATTGAAAATAATAGGAAAAAAAAAAAGAGCACCTTAAGCTGAAATAATTTGTAGTATCTCCAAAAAGTTATTTCTATTTCTATCTATAGCACTGTTTTCCAGGCTGGCTTTTACTCCTTAAAAGTAACTACACTTGATGCTATCCTCTGTGTGTTCTCAAGCCCTCCTGCTCCTCAGCAGTTCATATTCCCAACATTGCTGGCTTTGGCCTTATTGAACTTTCTGCAGTCTGATGCAGCACCACTGAGGTAACTGGTAGCTCACTTAAGAACTAATCTTTTACCAAAAAGTTCAGAACAAAGGCACTTGGGTGTTGGTTCTTGCATTTAGAACTGCAAGAGGTCAAACCTTATGTGACCTTTTATATCTACATTAGCAATCAGTTCAGATGAAACATAAAAGGATATGACAATCCAAAACTGTACCCTGCTGCTCATCTAATGGTAGCTATGCCACACAGAAATATCCTTTAATCAGAGTTATCCTAAACCATCTTCCAGTACTCTGCATTTTATAATTAAAACATGCTAGCCAGAAGGAAATGTTAGATTAACTAGCATTCACAACATGTCTTTAAGCAGGGATTTACAGGGAACAAGTTATTTTAAATTGAAAAGGTATTCCAATCCATTCTCAAAGTTCTGCAGAACATAAGAAGTGCAAAGAGAATAACCAGAACTATTCATACAGACTGTTAATGTCAAAGATGATGAAAATACAAACTTGAGTACTCCTGTTACTGGAGGAAGAAAGATTCTGCTGAGCACCAAGCTCTGCTGTCAGCTCTGCCACCAGCCTGACAGCTAACCGTGAAAATCAGTTTCTCCCACCTGCATCTCCCATTGAAGACAAGTTCCTCATCTCTCCATCTTTGCTCACATGGTTGTCCTTTTGAGAATGCTTTAAAAATCTCCTGAACATTTTGAGAGTGAATTTGTGAGGCTGGGGATCCACATGATGGGTTGTAGTCCACCAGGGAAGTCACTTGATCCACGTAACTATGCTGTGCCACTGTAGCACAACAGGTGGCATGGAGTTGGAGCAGGAGCCACGGGAACATCAAGCACAGAACCAATTAAGCCGCCACTAAATGTGAAACCACAGCCCAACTAAAATGAACTGGACACATTTTCAGTAAAACCATGAAGCAAAGGAGTTCAACAGCTGAGCTGCCATGGGGAAGGAGCAGGAGTCAAAGACACTGTAGCATTATATGTGTCTGAGTTGTTTTATATGCTCATAAAACTGCCCACTCCTTTCCACCTCAAAAAACGGGCACAAAAGAGAAGCCTCCTCACACTGGGGTCTCTCAATCGTCTATTAAGAAATCCTTTCATCCTGTGGAAATGCCTCTGTTTGCCCACTGGCTATGGAGAAAATATTCTGGACTGAGGTGCCTTAGCTCTGTGCCCACTGCTAAGCACCCTGAGCCTAGAGTTAAACGTCCTCTTCCATATTCAGACAGGTGTTTCTGGTGATGCTATGAAAACCATTGCTTTTCTCTACAGAGACTCAAAGCTGCACTAAATACTTTCTTTTACAAGCTAAACTTTCCTTCCTTCAATGTTGGTACCATTATGAAAATGGATGCTTTGCTCTTGACCTCAGTTCAAGCTCCCTGTGTTTCTCTGTTTAGTCCAAACAAAGAGGTAAATGCTAAAGGTGGCTTACAAACACTAATGTCTGGGGAAAGGGTGAGGAAAAACTGCTTATATGATCACACTGCTACTGCATAAATAGTTAAAGCAAGGGACTAGGTTAGATGCTGCATTTAGCATGTTGTAAATCTGGAGGTTTCAGTCTTAAATCCCAAGGTAAATGCTGTTCAGCCAACCCTTCTCTTTCTAGCCTTTAACTGCACCTCATCCTCATCCTTGATAACATGCAGCTATGCAAAAGCAGAATGTGCTGCAACTCAGTCACTGAACCTTTTTTTAAAAGGCAGGTTTTCTTTTATGTAGCACACTTAAAAAATGTGTAACATTAATAGGGCCAACAAAAGGAGTAGGGGTCATTACTCCTTAGGTCCTTCAGTTTAAGCTTCTGATTTTGAAATACATCTGCCTTTCTAATTGGATAATGGTTTTGTAGCTGTTTTCTTAATCATTTTACATATATCCACTCACTCCAAACAGATTAAGATGCGAAAATGGGTCACACACCTACAACTGCTGAATAGATACTATCTACCAAAGTGTTATTTGCATGCAGATCATGCTGTTACAAATATTGAAATAAAATGCATGTTCCACAGCATGTAAACTAAATCACAACAAGGGAAGAAAAAAGGAGCTAATTAAAATACAAAGGTAAAAGACAAAATAAACAGAACAAGCAATGGGCCAGATGACAGTGTTCTTTAGGTCATTACAAGGAGGCTAGTTCTCCACATGGGCTGGTAGAAGCACCTATCTCTGACAGAGAGATTTCTATTGTTCCCTGTAAAGGCTTTTGTTTTTATTGGCACCAATATTACTTTTCAAATGTACATTACATGGGTCAAATTTAGATTGGATATTAAGAAAAATTTCTACACCGAAAGGGTAATCAAACATTGGAACAGGCTGCCCAGGGAAGCAGGGGAATCACCATCCCCGGAGGTATTTAAAAGACAGGTAGACATGGTGCTGAGGGACATGGATTAGTGATGGTTTTTGTCAGTGTTGGGTTGATGGTTGGACTCAATGATCTGAAAGGTCCCTTTGAACCTAGACAATTCTATGATTCTATATAGCATGTCTCAAAGAGTGTTGTAGTCACAAGACAAATTAGAATGGTCTCATGCTTGACCTTCCTGGAGTGCTACCTACTCTTGCAACAGCTGGATTTTTTCCCTTGGTTACTGGGATCAATGGCTTTCAGGAACATTCTTGCTTTTACTGAAAACACAAAGCAATTTTTTAATCTTCCTGATGGATGAGAAAAGCCTGAAAATGTATCTCAATGCAACCAAAACGTTCAGAAACCGAAAGACAAACAATAGTAAGTCCAAGGTTAGTTCTTCTCTTTCCTCTCAATCTCATATTTTATTAAGCCAAATTTATAATTTTCAGATGCCAACTCATGCTTCCTGAAAACCTTAAGGCAGTCATACCCGTTACTTGGCCAGTTTAATAATAGCTTCAGGGAGCACCTCTTTTGCAAAGAAATTATTATGTCCTGATCTAAGGACTTTCTCTGACCAAGAAAGGGCAGTTACCAGTTAACTAGAGGCTCAAGCAATTTTGTTATACTGAATATGCTCTCTCTGTTATTTCTATGGCTCTGCTTAAGAATTATGAATTGACTGCACAGGTAGGTGCTTTGAGTGATCAATTACCTGCCTGTTTTCACTGTCTCTTTTATGCAAGATCACTGTAGCAGTGGGAAACCTAGCCCCAGCCCCTTCCCAGCCATAGCTGTGCATATGGCACTGAGCACGGTGGAGTCTAGACCCCACCCTGGGGTCTGTAGGGTGGGACACTACAGCTCCCTCAGTCACTCCCATCTACACTGACTTAAGGAAGCTCTGGCTTTTTGCCCATGTAGAGGAGTCACAGGAAATTTTGCACTATAAAACCCTCAGAGATAAAACCACTGGAGTTCATCTTCCCTCGTATTACCCATATGCCTGCAGCCAAGCAGAGAGACTAAAGATACAGTTTTTCTTGTAACTCTTAAATATTTAATCCATACCTTCTCGATACATTCCTGTAAATTTCTGAATGTCTGTAGATAGCTGCCCTGTTCTAGATTTTTTATATTCCATTCTGTGGCACATACACATATGATGTGAAGGCTGATTGAGTTATGCCTTTACATATTCTGACAAGGTCTTCCCACAGTGCTTAGGAATATTTCAGGCAGGATAAGGAAATGGTAATGAAACAGAGAAACTTGCCAGTTCTCACCCTCACAAATAGTTTGCCTTGAGTCCATCCTAAATGCTATATCTGGCAGAAAAACAGATGTAGTATGCAAGAACTAGTGCAAGAGCGACATAGCCAAGGAGAAAAACCAACAAAACCTTTATGCCTAGTAATAATTTGTGCTTCTCTACAAATACACAACTGAAATTAAACAACTTATTTCCCAAAAGTAAGATATTACACTGATAAATTAAGTAAACTATTAAAAGACCTTACCCTGAGAAACCTGAGTCGTCATTGCTGACTACTCCTAAGAGGACATAGCTGCATCATTTTGTAAATGACACTGTTGTCACTGCATTTCACCACAGCTGAATAATAAGGGATTTATGAATTGTGGGCACTGTGGGAAAGTCAGCAGGATTTTAAGTGTCACAGGTGCAATATGCATCTAGGCAGCCAGTGAATGAAGGACAAATGTCCATTTTTAGTTCACTGTATTTAAGGTAGAATGCTGGTTTTTTGATAATGCAAAAATAGGACTGTGTCCTGAGCAGTGCTTTTGCCTCTAAAAGATGTGAAGGGACAGGATTAGGCTCTGTTAGCAGGATAAGGTATGGCTGAGTGCTTGACTGCTCAGGAATTTACAGTGATATCTAGAATAGCCCTTTCAGGAAGGGAGTTACGTGCATCATTTTCTCTTCTATTATGAAACAAATAATCAGGTGCATTTTTCACTATTGTTCACTAGAAATTATGTTCCCTTGTTCCCCAGGATGAAACACTACCCGAGTCGATTTTTTTTTTTCCTTTCTGTTTAACAGGAAATGGTCCGATTGCTAAATGAGTATGCGACTAAGCTCTATGAGCAGGACTTTTTTCACCTTTATAGTACCCTTTAATAGGTTTTCAGGATAAGTTTGTTTATTAATTAAATCTGTCACACCAGGGGCACGAATAACATTCAGATTATTTTACAAGAGCACAAAAAAAGCTGCTGTCACCTGCTGGTTATTGAAAGAAGCAGAGAACAGAGCCTAGAAATCCCCATTTCCACATTCTCTGTCTCCATTAGACCACTGCAGCACACACGTTTGCTGTCACACATTAAAATGCCACAAGCAACAGCCACAGCTGCTCAGAAGTAACAAGGTACTATAGAGTCAGTGAGTAACGGGATGGGTTCTAAGACAGGAAACAGATGAAGTATTCCAAGTATAGGTTAGATTTTACTTATTTCAGCTCTCCTAGAGGGGATCTACTGTCTTCAAGTCCTTAAATTAAAAAGTCAGCAAAAGGATGTCCTGAATCCCAGATGTTAATTGCACACACTCACTGGATTAGAACTACAGATAATTAATTGCCAAATTTTAATACATGCTGAACTAAATGGATGATAAGATTTCCAGTAAGTAGTTCTGAGGTCCAGAAGAGGAAGATTATTTCTTAAAATGTGAGAGCCCTAGAGGCCAAAGTAATCTAAAATGTCTGACTTCAGGAAGTTAGAGAAGCTTGAGAGACTGGTGGAAGGGCCAAGTGATGAGCTTTAATGCTTGGGTATACAGTGCAGCAGCTCAAGGAAACTTAGATGCTGCTAAATTCCTTTTGGTAAGAAGGAAGCAGCTTTTCAGCTTCTAGAAATGGGCAGTCATTGTTCACTATGTTTCCTGTAAGGTCAGCTATACACAAAGTGCTCCATTAGATTTTGCTTTAAAAAAAAATAAATCACAGCATTTACTGCTATGATACCATAATCTTATTGTCCCAGTTCTTAGGAATTCAGTTTGTCAGTTAAAGCTCAGAGTAAAATAATGTAATGACAGTAGAACTAAGATATAAACCTTTTTAAGGGAAAAATGCCTATCTTTATGAAGACAGTTTTGTCTGGAAAGTACCTAAAGCTAAAACAACAAGGCTAACACAGAGAGGAGTTATTTTTATCATTTATACAATAGTAGATCTGGAAGACCTCAGCCACAATAAGAGCCACGCTGTACTTGGTGTTACCTCCTCATTAAAAAGCAAAAGCAAATAGCGACATAGGCTTTAAGAACATATGTAGGCTATAACAGATCAGGGAAATGAACCTTGGTCTCGAGTCCCCTGCTCAATTTCTCACCCTGACCACTCCTTTCTAACTCCATGCACTGGAGCACTTCCCTGTTGCATACTGCCTTTCTGGTGTTTTCACTTACATAGGCAAAATAAGACTTTTTTTTTTTTTTTCCAAGAAATGTGCTATGGAGACTCTCAAACCTAAATTCACAGGTGTCTGCTGTGTGCTCCTAGGGTTTTATTAGGAACTATGACTGAGAGGTATAATTTGAAACTATTGCTATACTGATAAGGCCACAGCTTATTTTCCTATAACAGATGACCCAAGGGAAGTAATTTCCTGTTTGATGAGACACCTAAATGACGTTTAGCTGTGGGTATCAGAAAAACATGCCCTGCAATTAGATTTAAAGAATGTTGAGCTTATTTTGGCTGGTGCCTGATACCTTTTGAATTGCACTTCATCCTTTGCAGCTCCTTTTAAAGGAAGTTTTAGAGTGTCTGGTTTGAAGGTTCATGACCTGGAGGTCGCCTTTGATATCAGAGCATCTTTTGATTATCAGTTTAGCTACATGACAAAAACTTCTACATCTGCAGAGGATAGTAAGTAAGGCTACAACCAAGGCTATCTCAGGAGGGTGCTAGGCTGTTATTCATGCTTTCATTACATCTCAGCTGGATTATCGAAACACATTGTTCACAAGCCTTCTAGACCAGACACTTCAGAAACTGCAACATAGCAAAAATATCGAAGCTGGAGGGATATGTAGCTGTCAGTGAGCACAGCCCACTGCACCCATGCTGAGAGCTTAACAAGAACCTGAGGCAAGGCAGCAAACTGCACTTCTGGTCTCCCAACCCCACCTCTAATAATAGTTCTCCACATCTGCACCAGCAGCTAGCCCAAGAAATAGATTTGGCCCCTCTGGGTGTTATACAGTTATTAATGATAGGGCAGAGGTTCAGGACCTGTTGAGTACTCTGTGGTGCTCAGCATGTCAGGCACCAATGGGGAGAGCAGATTTGCCTTTACATGGTCCCAGAGCCCAGGGACTCTCCGGTCAAATTTAACCAACAGACCCACTCTTCATTTACTCAGATCTATTTATTTTGACAAAAGGAAAGTACCTCAGACCACCTGGGCTTTCTAAATTCTCCTAGATGTCACCCAATTCACTTGGGTGAACCCCAACTCTCTGGTTTGGAACCAGAACTTTTTATTAAAAAAAATTACAATTTTGACATTAAACCCAAGTTACTTATGTGAGAAACTGTACTAACCACATACTTCAAGAGCTTAAAACACTACTTAGCTGTGAGGTTAAAACACAGAGCAGATCATTTGCTCTATTAACAGAGGGCTACAGCTATTCCTCCCTACTGAACAGAGCCGCAGAGTGGGTACTCACAGGAGAGCCTCGAGTCAGACGGGCTTGAGCTACAGGTGTTGTGCAAACCAGCTCCAGTTGCACTCATCTCCTGGCACTGGGGTTACAAAGTGCTTGTACAGTTACTTTCACTCTGCATGAAACATAACAATTATACCAAACACTCTCAGAGAACAAAAACTAAGACAGGCCAAATATAACCCCAATATAACTAGGACTTCTATATTAAGGGAATCACGGGAGCTGAAATATCCAGCGTCTATCTTTAACATAGGGGTTCTACATTAAAGTGAGTTGATCATAACTCACTAAACATCACACTACATATATTTATTCAGATGCACGTATTCACAATGGTATCTCAATATCTCTCCCCTTTAAGTACTACCTCAGCTTTCATTCTCGTTTGTTACTTTTGTGATTTTCCTACATATGAAGGGCATTCAGAAATTTACTGTATTTTGTAATGTATTGGTATAATTACAAAATCTCATTAAGGAGGACTTTATTATTGATTTACTGGTTTTCTATTCATTAAATTTCACTATAAAAAGGATTATTACTTTTAAAGTCAGCATGCTTAAACACAAATGGAATTACCGTAAGAGAAACAACATAAAATGGAGCTATTAATATTAAACCAGCTATAGTTTGAAGATTATTCATTTAATAAATCTTTGTGATATTAGCAAGATTGATGAATAGCAGTACAAATGAGGGGAACATGGGAGAGATGATCATTTATTATCATTACAGAGATATAAAGTATGATTCAGTGTTTCATAATGGATGTTAAATTTGATTTAACATATGGCTGACTCATTCTCTGCAAACTATTCTTAAAGACATAAACTCATTGAAAAGTCAAATCCATTGTCTTAATAATACACATGAATTATCTTTTGATAAGAAAATAACTACTATGTCCTAAGACAAATCAGGCAGATTGTGGCAGAGCTGCCATGCTGTATGCCAGCAGTACAGAAAATGCACACCTATAGGTGGAAAAAATGCCTCAAGCAAGCCATGGTAAGTGAGAATTGAAAACAAGCAGAAAATGTCTTCACCTTTTGCAGCAAGTGCACGTGCCCACAGACTGTCTGCCATTTGCACTGTGCACGTACACTAGATACTGCTTTTACCCATGCAAAAGACCGTGGCAACAGCCTATCTGATAGTGAACAGTGACAAGACTTCCTAATTCACATAGCATGTGACCTGCTTGCATCTCTTTGATGTGCAAACAAGGATCACTTCTCCAGGCACGTATAGCTCATACCACATATGGGTGGATTAACTTTTTACTTACACCGATGGGCTTTGAATCAAGTTTCTGCACAAGAAAAACTACACACAAGTGATGTAGCAAACCCACCAAGGTTCACTGAAAACACGCTTTAATCCTATTGAAGAGGTACATTTCAGTACTTGGTATGTACAGAGCAGTTACTCTGAGACAGAAACATGTAGTCCTAAATTAGAACATCCGCACAATTCAATTACAAACTCCATACAAATACTGAGCAGCAGAAACTGAATTTTGTTACCCCATTAACACTATTTATTCATATAAAATCAAACATACCCTAAGAAAGGACCATTAATTGTCCGATCATCTAGGAAATACTACTGCTTTAAGTATCCTAGCAGATTAACAAATGAGTCATCTTAAATGAGTGACTGGCATTTCTTGGTGAATAAAGTCCTGGCAGATGTTTTCTAAGTGCATATCTGAAAGAACTGCTATCCAAATTAACTATCTTCACAATGAGTTCTGTGTCACGGTGATGTTTCTGCTTAGCAATCCTGGCCACAAAGACTTCTGAAAAATACTTCTGCAGACCCATCATTATTTTGCTGTGAATTAAGAGTGAACAAAATGGCTTCTCCCCTACCCTGTTCCCAAGATTTTCACCCCTACATGAACAGGACACAGATGAGACTGAATGAATGCCATGTAGCAACCTTGGTATATTCAACTCCTGTATCATGTGCAAAGTGTCACCATTTTCCACAGAGGGCACTTCTGCTGCCTCTTTCCTTGCCAGTACTTATTTGTGATAATTTTTGTTTAATTAGGAAAATAATTGAATCAATACCTCACCACCTCACTGTTCCTCTCCCTGGAGATGCAGCACTCACAGTATATTTATTTATTTATTATTTGCCCTATTGTGATAGTCTAGTCCTTGTTAAAATATTGGCAGCACAAGTCCCAGCAGTATGGTTTACTGGAAGGTTTACTGTTCTGGCCTACCAGGCTCCTGCTTAGAAATCATCCTCATAAATAGACTCCAGTGAAGGTCTGATGTTTTAATTTCCCACCTCTACAGAGTTTTACTTGTTTCTACACTCTGTCATATGCTATAACTAATCCAGACTTGTACTTAATGTAAGAGCTGAGCTGCTCTGTTACCCCTGCTCAGAGCTGAGCTGCTCTGTTACCCCTTCTTAGAAAGAATTTACATTTCTGAAGGAAAGGCTTCTTCTTGTTCTAACAAATTACAGGCCTAATCCCAGAGCCTGTTGCAGGATCTGGCCTTTAATAACTGACATATTTCTATACATACATCTTCCCAAATACGATCTTGTTTAAGTGAAATGTGACAGACTTGAACATGCAGAAGAATAACAGAGTAATAGAGTATATATTCTTTGGATATTATAATAAGGTAATCATCTGCCTAAATGTCCTATTCACTACCTCTATTCAGCCATTTGTTTATTTCCGTAGGAATTGAATCTGCACATCAACATTACATACGTCTCTGAGACATTGTCATACTTTGCCTGCTTCATCTTTTCTCCAGCTCCACTGTGAGAATTTACTTTCTCTTATGTAGCACTATTCAGGCAAACTTCCCAGTTGTTAAATGCACTAAAGAGGTATGAGAAGAAAATTGCAACAGGATGAAAAGGTTTCAGAACATTTGGCAATGGATGGATATGCAGATAATCTACTGAGGCAGAGATGATTTGTAATAGGAAAATTCTAGCGTCTACATAGGTTTCAACTCACTCTTCTTTCTAATTTTACAGACTGAAAATGGATTCAAAAGCTCCCAGGAGAAAGTGAGCATGGCTGAAACGTAGGAGGTCTGGTACAAAGATGAACAAGCCTTGTTAAGTGAAACCTTTTGAATATATATTCCCTTTTTGTTTGCTGCAGTGAGTTTCTCTACTGCTCGTAATTCACTTCTACTTGTTTACAATTAAAGGATAACATTCACGTTAGAATACACAAGTGAAAAAGTGCCTTCTGCAGGTGATTAAATGTCACAGAAAGAAAAGGATAAGTTAGCTGTGAAAGCTGT
This sequence comes from Limosa lapponica baueri, assembly GCA_002844005.1. Classification (NCBI taxonomy): domain Eukaryota; kingdom Metazoa; phylum Chordata; class Aves; order Charadriiformes; family Scolopacidae; genus Limosa; species Limosa lapponica. The sequence continues at coordinate 227,756 of KZ505999.1, forward strand.
TAATTGCAAATATACTCCAACTTTAGCAACACTAACCTGTTACACTCTCCTTCCTAGCAAATCACACCAGAAAAAGGACATTTGCAAGTCACATGGAGGCATGGACATGTTTTGCTAATGCTTTGCTGGACTACCCATTGATTCTCATTTTGTGCAGTTTCTAACAGGTAAATAAACAGCACAAAGGTAAATGCCCTAAATAAGTGCTGAGAAGACAAAATTACTAAAAAACAATAATCTTTAATTGCTCTTGCTTAGTTTATAATTAATCAAAATTATGTCTCTTCTCAAGATACGTACCACGTATTTGCAAAAATCTTACATTTTCATCAGACACGTATACATCTTGGGCCAAATTAATCAATGTTGAAATAGCAGATCAACCAGATCCAACCAGCAATGAGATTTTCCTAAGTGTATAGATGTAGTAAACATAACCACAAGATTTACACTAAATAGCAATTTGTTGCTTACATCAAGATCAAAAAGATACTCATCATCCAAACTGTGGCTTCAAGCACACTTTATCCCAGCATCATTCATTCCAGTATTGGACCCATCCCAGGTCATTATCCCTGTACCAGCATCTCTTTATTAAAGTAAGCATGTTTTGCAAGGCTTGCAGCGTTTCATTGGACAAATCTGCTCTGTCAGATACGGGTTCACCTTCTGCTGATTTTACTTCACTTTCTTCTGAATTTTATTATTGCCTTTAGTATGATTGATTTAATCTCTTTATTCTTTTGTGGGTTTTTTTCTTCTTTTTCCTTTTTCTTCATATGATGGGAATATTTAATTCCAGACCTTTATCCTTTCAACTTCAGTCTTATTCCATCTCCTTGAGCATTTCCAAATACAACAGGCATCATGTGAAGATGTGAAGCAAAAAAAGACTAGTTCATTATAGCATTTGGAAATTCAAGTAATGTTGATCTGTCTGTGATGCTCATCTTCTTTGGCCAAGTTGTCATAGGCTTCTCAATTAGCATTCACTTCTACATCCACTGTAGATTTTTCCTACTTCCTGGTATGGCATATATATATAAAACTTTATATGAATTTCTGAACTGCAAGATTCATAATTTACTTTAAATTATCTGATTATATCTTCATTATTTTTATGAGTTTTTAAGACTGAAGACAACCAAAACTATTTAGTGGCTGGAACACATCAAATACCAAAGATGCAAAGTTTATAATCTTGACAACTGCTTTCTCCTTGTGTGTCCTCAGTGGGACTACCTTAACCTCTTTACAGACCCAGTCATCACCAGACATGACCACCCTTGATTTGTAGCAGTAGGACTTATCATTCCTAAAGATGCTCAGGGCTACCATCTTGGGTGAAGGGTTGAGCACGTTTGCACCACTGATAAAGTACCACCAGACTATGAAATGACCACAGCCCCAAGAATATGAAGTACTAAGGTCCGAATATGCTAGGCATACATATTTTGAATTATGTCTCTTCCTTCTCATGGTCCTAGTTTCTAAAAAGTCTCTCCAAATAGGAGGTGAGAATGTAAATGAGATAAAGTCTTTTTGTGCAGCGCCATGTTTTATCCGGATCTTTTCATTCTCTCCTAGCCAAGCTTAAATGCCATGTAGGTATTTTTCAGAATATATGGCTTTTCTGTTCTTTTTTCTTCTTGGGCTTCCAACACAGATGCTATTGTTGAGCACTCAAAGGCTCTTTGTAGCCCAAAATAGCTGTACCAAAGACTTTGCCGTATTCAGTCATTTTACCCAGAACCTGATTCTTATTCTGTGGAGTAGTGATGAGTCTTTTAAACCCTGCATGCTTCTACAGGCATTTAAGGTTCAAAAGTCCCTGATGCCTAGTTAATCAATACTTTAGGAAGATCTTGTGTAATGCTCATTAAAGTCTAATGCATTGTATTTCTTCAGCTCCTCTGTACTCCGTGCTCAGAACACCCTGCAGCTTCTCTCCAGCTAAATGGCCTTCGAGTTCCTCACACAGCTTGTTGAGGTGTTTTCCTGCCCATTTTTCAGTGATACAGCTTAACACCTCAGATAAATCTTTTGTCCTAAATCCTCCCTCTTCTATAGACAATCCGTCAAGAAAATAAGAGGGGGTGGGGAGAACCAACTTCTCAAGTGTTAATTCCTGCAGCTGCTGCTGTGCTTTTTCTTTTTTTTTTGCTCTAAAGTGAAAAACCTGCAGGCTGTCAGAGGCAGCTGAGCACACAGCAAGGACACCCTGCACTGCCCCAGTCCACGCGGATGAATGGCCGGGTGGCTTTGAATGACAGTTATTTTCTCCATCTCACTCTTTGAACTCAACTGTGGGCAAAGCTGACAAAGGCTATATTGCCTCCTCTTCTGTCTCCAACACCAAAGAGATTCTAGGTGATGCCAGTCCAAACAACAATAAGTGTCATTTAACCTTTAACCAGACCTCATCTCTATGGGGAGGGCTAGAACAGAGCTTATACGCTGCTTATTTACTATTTCAGGGCTATTTAAAATGTTTAAGTTGTCCGCACACATAGCTGCTGGCTATCTGCTCAGCATATATTCAGGACTATATTTCACCCCAGAGTTGCTCCCCTTGCTCTGAACCAGTAGCTTGAGCTGCCCACAGCTGGACCTCCAACAGGCTACTTCACAAAATTTGACTTCAGCAGTAATGATCCAGACAGACCTACCAGCAGTAGCCATACTGGGGAGAAGGAGAAGGCTGCTATGGAGAAGCATTAAACTACATAACTGTCGCTTGGGCATCATTTGGCATATCACTGGCTTCGGACCAGAGGCACGCACCAACCCTTTACATTACCTGACAGAAATACAAAATAGTACAGCAAACAAATTCCCTGTTTCTCTACTCCTGGCTGTAAACCCAACCCATCTTCCATTCCATTATGTTGGGGTGACATTCAAATGAAAATGCTGTGTGCATTTTCTTCTTCGTTACTTTCTCCATGGTTACGTTACTGTGGATCAAATGAGATCATCTCAGTGAAAGTAAACAACACCTGACAAGAAACTTATAAACAAATGGCCAAATAATTTCTGAAAATAAATTCCTATTCTCCTAATCGACCAGAAAGGATTATAAAATATGTTTAAACTTAGCCTGTGCTTGTTTTACCACCCACAAACTACGATATACTAAGGGACCTAAACTGCAAGCTACTGGCACTCTCATTTGTAGCTGTGATGCTTAAAATAGTAGTTCAAAAGATATATTTATCTTCTGCCAACTTAACTGGAAAGCACTGCAAAATGACCACCAGTCAATCTCAAATCAGAACTCATGACAAGTGAGAATTGTATGTCTCTATTACCAGCATAATTTTACATCCAATTGATTTTTTAAAAGTAGATTTTACAGAAATCAAGCAGCAATATAATCATGCAGGTAACAACTTCACAACGTAAGCCAGGATGCTTCTTGGTGTGTAGACACTTAATTAAAAGAGTAGATGAAAACCACAGTACAGAACCAGATGCATCTATTTTCAGATACAGAGTTCACATGCCTGCCCCACGAGTCTGGCAAAATCTTAGTTTGATAAGGCAGTCATGGATTTGGGAACATGAAATACATAAACGCAACCTGTACTCCCACACGCATCTAAAGCATTTCCCCAAAGACAGCAGAATGATCTCCATTCCACATAATACACATTTGCATTCTTTTCTTCTGAATGATATTAATAACCTAATATGACAAATTATCAGAGGAGAGAAACACAAAATAAAACTCGGTTTGCTAAAGATGCCTTACTACTCATACCAATGGTGAAACACCTCTACTCATCCCACCTCAGCCTCACTGGAATTAAGCAAGGGCTATACCAACTTTGAAAGGAAGCATCCCCACAAAACGGTCACTTAGAATCACACAGTAACATTGCTGGTCTCAGCACAGGGCACAGCTTCCTAACGGCAACAGCTACTCCAAGGAAATGCTGGCTTTAGACACTGTCTGACCTGTGCTAGTCAATACTGTCAGAACTAGCCATTTCACCAAATTAAATCACAGTTCTCCTCTGGAGGGTCACTGGCATTTCCAGAGCAAGTTTGCACAGCCTTCTACAAACTCAACCTCAGGCATATGAAAGTCAAGCTGTGCTCTTTCTGGTTCACACCGCAGAAGCGGCAGCAGCAACAAGATTCTCCTGACCAAATCTTGCCCTCAATTACGCTTGTGCAATACTGGCTCCGTGAGGCTAACGGGAATACAAAGCAAGTACAAATGTGACAAAGGCAGTGCACGTTGCTCGGGATGTACATGAGACTGGTTTGTTGGCAAAGAAGGTGACATTCTTAGGTGATTTTTCTGATCTACCCTAACTTTAAAGCAATGTCTGTAACAAGCAGAGGAAAAAATTGCTGCAATTTGAAAAGAGAATCTAAGTAACTATTTTTAGATGAAGTCCATTCCAAGCTCCAAGAAATTCCTCTGGGAACACATTTGAACATGTTTACTCATGCCTGTAAACACTGAAAGCAAGGTCTAGTTGTTTTTCCAGTACCCAGCACAGGGGAGCTGACTACGCCCTAAAGAGTACACAGCGCTGATTTACCTGTTCAGTGACACAGGGAGGAATTGGGTGCTTTAATCCCCCTTCAACTTATTTCCATTTCAGAACATCTTAGTCATAGACTGCTAGTGTTCATGGAAGCAGTAGATGCCAACTGTTCAATTCTTTTCCTCCTAAATGAGGTCTCTCCTTTCTATTGCAACCCAGTGTCAGGCAGAGTAGGTGTGAAATCTGGGACCTATGTAGTAACTTTCCCAACCATTCTTGATTTCAGCTTTGGAGAGTCATAATGATTTCCTAAGGTAATGCTTAGAAAATAAATGCTTAGAGTTGATTTTGTTTTCTTCTAGAGAATGAAACACTGTAAACCTACTAATTTCCAAGTGCTTTGGAAATAATTGCTCTTTTATTTAGATGATGCTTCTTGCGCTCAGTCACATGGAGGTAAACCCAAAGCAACTACTTCAAATCAGTGGAATAACCTCTTCAGTTTGACCCCGTGTTTTCATAAGCTTCTATAAAAATACTTGACTAGCAAAAGCTACAAATTACAAATAATAATAAACTACAATTTTAGTTTGACTGAGAGGAAAAAATTACCCTAATTTTACCTTAAAGAATAAAAATTAACGCTTTTCCAAATATTGCCAAAAGTTAATGGAAGTGTGCTGTAATAATTACAGTAGGAGCAGCAAAACAAGAGTGGCCTCAGCCCTGACCACAGATGTGAACCTTTCAGAAAAGTCAAATCACTGGCTTCCCACACAGCTCTGCAGGATGCTCACTGCCCTCTGAACAACAAAGAGCTTTCTAGCACCTTATAAAGCAAAGAACTCTATTTTGCCATGACAGAAGCAGTATCTTGTCACCAGCCAGGTGGAATAATCCCAGGCTCTCTGTTCAATAGGATCATACCCATATCCATTTGTTTATTATAACACTGAGATTTTCCCTAGCCTATTTCCATGACCTTCATATTTCCATGAAACAAGACTAAGTACTATCACCCTACCCACTTTCAATTATTGCTTTGATATTTTGTTGCTCAAAGCTATCAAAATCAGTGTGATTCCAGTCTTGCAGAAAGAAGAAACAGGAATTTGATTATTATTTGGAAAAGAGTTTTGAACCATCAGCAAAAAAATAGCAATAATAATGAAACACACTTTCCCAAAGATGCAGTGTATCACCTTTGTTTAATATTTTTGTCATTTCTGCTTAGAAAAATTAATGCCTTGGGAAAAAATAATTGAAAGTGTCTTTCTGGAGTACTGTAAGCATCCCCTTGGGGTCTTTATTATTCTAACAATTTCCCATTTTAAAATACACAGGTACTAACAACCAACAAATTATTACATTTCCTTTAAATGAACTGAAACAACAAAGATAATTAACTAAGAACATAAGCCTGCTTCCATATGGTAACACACATCCCAAGGGCAAAGCACTTCTCTTTTAAGGAATTCCCCACAGACTTCTTATCCACCTTGTAAGGGTAATTAACAACTGCAAAACACAACTGAACTTGCTTAATGTCACAATATTCTGCAATGCACTTTTTCATGGAAAATGAATATGATCTGTAAAAAAGAATGTAGGTTCTTGGAAGAATGAGGAGGTTTTTTTCTGTGATGGAGCATGCTGATGTAACTAGCAGTGTGATTTAAACTCTGAAAAGGTGTTTAGAACAATGTTTACACTAAGGGTTATGTAAAAAAGAAAGCTAAAATGGGAAGTATGGTTTCCCACTTAGCTAACTAGTAGTTTATGGGATGTCCTGCAAAAAACAGAGAAAGGAACACATTGGTTAATAGATATCTAATGTGTTAAAATTTAGTTTAGATAAAGCAAACTACGGTTTTATTATAATTTCATTAGTTGAAGCAAACAGTACACAGAATACTAATGCTTTCTTAGAGCACACAGTGCATATTAACATTCAAAAGCATGTCGTGTATGCTACAATTTTAAGCTTGGAAGGTGTACTAGGCAACAAGCCTATTGTTACTAGGAATAATATAAGGGAGAATGTGGCAAGTGGAATGAAAACTCAAGCTAAAAACAGGGTAAGCACAGGGGAACAGGGAAGGTAAAGAGATGTCTTTGGATTGGCTGTGGATTTACATGGGAATACAACTAAAGGGACAAAACCTCACTCCAAGGAATCCCAGAGAGGAAAGATATGCCCTAAGTAGATCAAACTGCAACAGGAGACATTATCACAACTTCTGTCTTACTACAGTAATGGCTTGTTCAGTTTTCCAAGAGAACGTTTCCATGGCTGTATAATCCCTTCACACCAATGTGTCTTTCATCATACAAGAGAGAAAACTAGAAATTCAGAGACCAAACAAGAAACTCTGAGCTACCCTTCCTATGCAAAACCCTTCAGGCAAAATTCTGAACAGATTAAGTCAAAATAAACTTTGCCATCAACTTCCATGACACTACTTTGCTTTATGTATCTTTAAAACAAACAAACAAACCCCTACAACTCCACAAATAAAACCAACTTTATTTCCCTAAAAAAGATGCAAAGTAACGTCTCATCGACTACTCTCATCGAGAGAAGTCTTAATGTCTGCCAGTAATTGCAGGAAGACAGGCAGGCTATGCAGCAATGAGTAACCCAACTCCGGTTAGTGTTCAAGTTCTCATATTTTATGATATTGCTTCCATGAGGGATTTGACAACTTACTATTGGTGCAGTATGGACCAGTTTTAAATACAAGAACATTTTACATGGGATAAATCACTGAGCTGGAAGGAAGTGAATGATTGGCACAGGGCAGAAGTACTTTTTTGCTTCAAGGCTCTGGCCTGTCATTTGCTGGAAAATCTGTTTTATTAAATGCCATTCACACTTCCCAGATAAGTCACAGAGGGATATGCTAGATTCTTTCCCAAATACTACTTGATACTCAGTGCCGATCACTGATGCGAACACAACATCTCTTTTGATGTTCCTAAGCACTGAAGTGTACACATTTCCCAACATACCAAATGTTTGTAAGGCTAAAAAAGAGGAAGATACCAACCCTTTGGACAGAGAAAGGGCAGAGGAAACTGTGAGTTTATTTAAATAAACATATTAGATACGTAAAAGAGTTCAGGAAAACCCAAAACAGGTGCTGATTGCCTGTGAGATTATTTTTTTTAACTGGTTAGAGCAAGTTTTACTTAAGTATAATTTCAGTCAATCAGGTATACATTTATTACCAGGAGACAGGACATGAGAGGGTAATAAGGTCTACTGTGTAACAGTGACACACCAAGAGTCCTCAGTGTGGCTTCTGATCTGCTCTTGTAAAATATCTCTCTCTGTGATCTACCCTTGCAGAGCAGGGTGTGGGATCATGGCCTAAGTTTGCAGGTGACTGTGAAGGCCAAAGGAGTAAACAGAAGCTGACTTATACACACATTTGACTGTAGATGCACACAGATGCATTTCATTGAACTAAGGCCCCTCATTTGCTTCAGCTGGTCTTTGTCAGGTGTGACAGCTAAACGCACTGGTATCATCTACATCAAGGGCTGCTTTTCACGTCTGTTGTATATGTCAAAAGAAAATAACAATATTCCAGTGACACCCAGCAATCAGGCAGATTATTAGCGTGAAAAATAATACTGTTATTCAGGGACCGGACAGAATGTTTTTCTGTTTAGTCCTCCACAATCATACAAAACATCTTAAAGCATTTTTTTCAAAAAAACTTATGGGCTCAGATCAACTTTAAAAATTGCTAAGTGCTCTTACACTGGAAGTCTCCTAACACTGATCATTTAACATACATAGTATTTATAGCAATAGATAAAGTAGATTTACCATTAAAGCTGTGAAAATCAAGGATGTTACTACAGCAAGTCTATCTATCACCAGCATGTATTTCAAACAACCTTTTCTGCATCTTAGGCTTGTATGAAAATTTCTCAAATCAGACACTGCACAGATTTCAGAATGATACGCAATAGTACAGCTCTAACACCTAGCATGGTTTACAGCAGTGTTTAAAAAAATAATGTGAAGATTCAACCAACAAAGCCTTGTTGAGTATTTTTGCCTATATCACCTGCATTACTGTTTTAACCTCCATATTTCCTTTGTATCAAAACAAATGACAAACTGCACACCCACATACACAACTAACCCTAATACATTACCCTAATTATTTTCTACAAAGGAAAACATTATACTTGATAATAACCAGCAGCAGATCATTATAAATTAAATTTACAAACAGTAGAGGCAGGAAATAAACATTTATAACGCAAGCAAAGACCACTTTACCTCAAATGTAGCTCAGATGATGAAGTGAAAGACCACCTCTGCTTCTAAGGATTCTCAGTAAATGGAGTACACGCCATGTTGCAGGCATGGTCACACAGAATACTAATTATCAGTTAATATCCAAGTGAAAATAACATAACACCTTTATTCAGCTGAAGGCTCCGATTCCTGGCAACTGCTGTATGGGATTTGCCCAGCCGGCAGACACAGCCCACAGAGCACCATTTCCAGGCGGGCCCTAGGCTCTCTTTTGAAAAGGCCCCCACAACCCAGACGCTGGGGTGGCACTGCCTGACACACCTGGAATTTCCCATGCTGTACAATCAAATCACCTGCCCCAGGTACCAACGTCTATTACAGAAAAACACAATATCTACCTAAGAGGTTTTTTCCTGCCACTTCAGGCACGCACCACCATTGCAGCTGGGCTCAACATGGGAAACCCTGCACTGTCCAGGACCACAGGCTGTAATCCACCCTTCCAGCCACAGCTTCCCACATCCCTGCGACGGCCCTGAGCTCACTTTATTAAGCATTTTTGACCACTATTTAGGTTAGATTTTTTTGCCCCTGCTCTTAGCTCAGCCTGCTGATTGGAGCTCTTTGTGGGAGACGGTACCACTTGATCTGAGGAAGCACCATAGGCCACTGGCAGAGTTTCTGTATTAACAGGCAGGCAGCAGGGGCAAAACTGACAGAAAAAATATTGATCTCATGCTTCAGGCCCCTTCTGACATTTTCACTATTCTTAGTCCTCAGTGTTTGTCCCTTTCACACCCACCAGAGCTTTGAGCAGGGCCGGCATCTCCCCAGAGAGCCTCCTTCCCCCCCCAGCCAAGCCCCAGGCAGGGCGGCAGTGAGAGCGGCAGGAGGTCGGTGCCAACCCCTGGCACGGAGATTTTACAGTTGCTCCAGCGGAATCTTCATACCCATTTTCAAACAGGCAATTAAAGGTAAAACACCTTGGTCTTGGGGCAACATTTATTACAAGAACTGACAAATTCCAGCACTCCAAAATTCTTACTGGAGCCTCATATGCTTTTCTCTATTCTTCTTTCCTTTACAAACCCAGGCCTTATCAAACATCTTAGCAGCATGTTACCTCAGTACATCATAAAATATGTATGAGTATACCGGATAGCAAAGCGAATAGCTCCAGAAGAAGTGAGGCCCTTGGTATTTTCTGACTTTGGGGTACTTTTCATTCTTACTGCTGCATTAGTGTTATTTTCAAGTGTTTTATGCAGTATTAACTAGTGTCATGTTTTGAGGAATAGAGCTGTACAACGCTGCCCAAAGGAAAGAGAAAATGCCTTGAAATGAAATGTGTGATCGTTTACAATGCCGAAAGCTTTTTAGCTATGGGCATTATTTCATAGCCAAGGTAAGCACTCTCTCCTTTGGGTACAACTACACAGCTGCTGTTTAAAAAGGAAATAGGGTTTCTGTTTCCAGCCTACCTTTCCTTCTTAAATTCACATCAATGAGGAGTGATCTCCTGGCACTAGAGGTGACAGAGCTGCCCCCAAACCAGGCCACAGGCAGCCCCTCCAGCCTTCTGCAGCACATTCCTGGCACAGGGAAGCGAGCACAGCCATAGGGAAACCCCTGGAGCTGATGGACGTACCTGACCCAGGAAGCAGAGAGGGATATGGAATCCAGAGCTGGCATGGCATTCCTTGAAAGTGGCAAGGTGCCGCAGGCAAGTCACTGGTGTTGAGTCAGTATAACCAGTGGGGAGCAGCTGCTCCACAGGGAAGGTGAATCCAGAGACCTCACCCTCACACAGCCCCCCAGCATCTGGGCACAGCAGCAATAACAGATACTCCTTCCAGGGTTCACCAACCAGCCTAGAGACAGCAAGCAACAGACCAGAATCCATCCAGGGCTGGAGACAGGCACACGCACCAGACATCTCAGGGCTGAGCTTAAATGGAGCCCCCAGCAACAAGCTGAGGGGATGTGGGTGGAGGTTCCAGGTGACACTGGTGAAGCCAATTAGGCATAATCAGAGCCCAGGAGATGGCTGCACATAGATGCAAGAGCCTTGACAGAGGTGTCTCTATCTCTAGCTCAGAAAGAAGCAGGAGTAGCAATTTTCAGACCTCCCTGATTAAATATATTCTGAATTGCAGAGCTAAACCACAAGGCTTCTGTAAGCCCTTCCTTTGCCTTCCGGCTCTCCAAACCCACCCTAGTTTGTAGAAAGCACAGCATGAGCGAGCACATGCAACCCCTGTGCATCAGCATGAGCACACAGTGAAAAAATGAGTTAACATTTGAATTAAAGTAAACAAATGCATATAGCATTCCCAGATGGACATTTTATTTAATTTCTCAGGTTCCTTATCCTTGAAAAAGAAATTAAGTTTCTTCTCATGAAGACCTGAAAGCTGGACAATCTCTGGAAAAAATCTGCCTTTCAAGAATGCTGGAAATTGGAAAAATATATTCTATGCAGCATAAATAAACCTTAGCCTACAAAGAGGCTGCCTTCAGCTATACATATATGAATGTGCAAACATATAATTGATGCATAAATTTTAAATGCTTTACACCTTGTAGTCAAGTTGACATATGATCTTTTTATTTTATTTTCCAATAGGAGAAAAAAGTAGTGCAGAACTGATAAAACTGTTTGAGATTAAATTGGATTTTCCACTACAGAAAGCTGTTTGGAGACAGGTATTCCAACAGCGAGACATGGTACAAAAAAGTCTCTCAGAGCCTTAATGAGAGTGACAAGGGGAAAAAAAAGTGTCTGTGCTCTTCTAGAATGTTACTCCAAATGCTGCTTTTGTCATAAAATACTTCTGCTTCTTTGCAGAAACTATTTTCTTCTTGTCATTATTTTGCAGTATTTAGCTGAAAGGTTGGAACAAGAAAGCTGCATTATGTAAAAATGTCTTATGTGCTATTCAAGCAAAATACGGCACCAGTTTTGGGTGTAGTGAGTAATGCATTCATTATGCACTCAAAGATCTAAATTCAATATAATGACTACTGTATATTAGGGTTCCGCAACCCCTCCTCCATGGCTGGGGAACAGCTTGTCCCTCCATCTCTCCTCCTTCCCAGGACAGAGGCAGTTCACCATTCTCTAACACCCTCACACTCCTCCTGCCTTTTCAGTTGTCTTCATCTTCTCATTCCAAGGACTCTGTTTCTAAGGAAGGGTTTCTCATTCTCTCCCCTGTGCCAAAGATAATGTTCATTCCCCAACACGTAACAACTTCCAGCCCATTCCTGGATCTCTCAGTCCTTGACTCCATCTCATCTCTGGGTACACATATACTTCCTCCTTCGTCAGGATCCTCTTATCTCCTGTTTCTGTGTGGTGTCACATGTATTTTATTCCCTTCATCATTTATACTCACAATTCTTGGCTAAGAACAAAACAAAAAAACACAAATCCCCAATTCATGTCATGAACAGCAGGACAAATGAAAAACATTCTTTCCTTGAACTCAGAGATCTCCGTAGTCTAGTAAGAGATGAGCTCTCATTGAAGCTTGGACAAATTGAAGATCCCATTGAAGATGTGAAGTCCCTTACAATCTGAATTACTCTGCAATCCTATAGGAATTTGATCTGCACTGGAGCTGGCAAAAAGGTAAAGTTGTGACTCATGGGCACCTGCGGTTGGGAAAGTGATGTTATATTTTTTGGCCATATCAGACAGTTCCATTGGCACTGCCTATGCAGAAAAGTTCATCCATCCAGGAGGGTTTCAACTGAAACATGCCCAGCTACACGAACCAGTATTTTCTGGTTCAACTTTGTCATTTCACAAAATAGCTCTAAATTCACACAGATCGAGGAAAACTTCAGCTCAAAAAAATTGTATGCAATTTATTTGACTTTCCTGAAGTACAGAAGGATAGCAGGTTGTTGCTTGTACTGCTAACTGAGCAGCGAAAGGGAATCTGTCTTGTAAGTGAAGAGCATTTGCGGGCTGAGTTATCAGTTAAATCTATCAAAATACTTTGAATCAAATACTGACAATTCAGACAGTAAATAGAGACTGGCTATGCAAGCTGCTAAAGAAGCTATTTGTTGTGTCATTCACCAAAGACCCACATTAGCAAGTTCTGATATACCAAAGGCTGTAAACACAGAATTGAAACAATTGATATTAATTTGGCCTACTATATAGGTAATGATGATAGGACATGCCCATGTAACAGCACTGTGCTACGAATGTCTGCGAGGTTCCAGAGGTAATATAATAAAGTTTGTCTTAAGCAGCTAGTAAAATCTCATTTTAGCACTGCCATTTTCAGCACAATAATGCAAATATTCATACGTGTTCAGAAAATTAATTTCTTTTTGACCTTTTTCTTTCCAAACAGCACCCATCACATATTTTGCCCTACCTTCTTCAACACAGGCATTTGGTCTCTGCGCTCCTCAGCAGAGCACTAAGTCTAACTGTTGCTGAAACAAACAGAACATCACAACAATGTCATGACAAATGCACAACAGGAGCCAGTATAGTTCATGTTATCACAGTCCAGAATTCAGTTTGCCCTGCTCATAACAGTTTCTATCTCACCTTTACCAAATGAAAACGTTTGTCACCTCTAACAGAGACCTTTGCAATAGAAAGTCTTTGAGAAGAATGGATTGGACAACTTCTTAAAAGCAGTAACGGACATGGCAATGAATGCCTGAAAAAATGTGGAGCTTGGAATACAATATGTATTCTTTGGAAGTATCCCTGGCATGCTTGCACATGTGTCCTCGTGAAACAGCACTTCTCAAGTCTTCCAAAGAAGGGGGCCCTGAAAGCATTTCAAGTCCACAAACCTGGAGTCACAACAGCCCAGTACACAACAGAGACCACTCCAACAACACACCCTAGAACTTTTCTTGTCAGGGAAACTGTATGAAGAAAGACTAAATCAGCATGTCTAATTCTCTGTCAGATCACCCAATCTGCACAAGGAACATGCAGTCCCATTTTCTTTCCTTCCCTCCTACGCTCTGTATGAACCACCACCTAGTGCCTACATAGGAATTATGGACTTGCCTAAATTTGCTGTCTGTTTTCTCCACACAGCCATTGCCTGCACCCACAGTTTCATGGTATGAAGATTCTGGCTGCAACAGGGGCTGACAACTCTTGTCCATCCCCACACCATCCCTTTGCACCATGCCTCCCTCTCCAGTTGTGAAAATCTGCATTTTTTGAGGGCTGCAGAACAAAATAGGCCTTAGAACTGATGTCATAAAAATCTTTACACCACTATTTCCATCACACATCTGTTGTCATGGATGGGGTACCCTCTGTCAGCTCAGAAAGTAGACCAAAATTTTAAGGGACTTTCAGTTGGGAACATCCCCTCTGTGTTTGGATCCAAGAAGTGAAGAAAAGGAAGCCTTTTCCAGTCAATTACACAGGCAATCTTAACTAAAGAATTTCTGAACTCCACTTTGCTACTTTGGTATGTGCTTTTAAAATTATTTTATGCACTATGTAAATTACTTTTTTTTTTTTTAAACCAAGTTTATGCTTTTGATGTTTGACACGTTTTTAACAGTTCAACAATTCAACTACACTCAGGCACAGGTAATCACCTGGAAGGATGATGGTTACTGACAACTACCAACACTCTGCATGTACATTATCATTTACAGAAATCTATTGCTTTTTTTTTCCCTAGATACTTAACAGTTATTTATCCAAATTGTCCTCAAGTAACTACTTTTTAAGAAGTAATTATCATCAAAATTCAGTGAAACAACTTCAATTAATTGCAACCTCCAAGAGCAAGATACAAAAGAAACAGTTGGCAATCATTTACGGCAAATTTCACCTTGGCTCGCCAGCTTGCATTCAATAACCGCCCTGAATAGAACTAACACATTATTCAAGGTTGTCTTGGGCCTACTAATCTTCAGTATTTCATGACTTCTGAGTTACTATTATTACTGAAAGATGGATGATACTAATAACTGACTCTTTTGGAGAATGTATTTTAGGAATTTCATTTCCCACTTTCAAATATCATTTATTTGTAGGTCTTAAGAAAAATATTGATATTGAAATTAAAACCCATCAGTAAACTCAATCGGATTATTCTATAGCATATAGATAGCGATCAGGAGTTGAACTGACACAAACTGAAGTCAATGGAAGGATAGTTATTAACCTTTAGGTCATGCTCTCTAGACTAGAGTAGAAGGGATTCTTCGAAGAAAGGATAGTAAAATAACTACAGTGTGTCAACATCCATATCTAGCTCTCTGTGTACAGGTCTGTGGTACACATTTTGCATATTTTAAGTGTGTGTAGCCTTAAATTGCTGGAGAAAACATTAAAGGGTACCTTGAAGCAATTCTCTGCCCAAATAGACTGACTGTCCTTTATCTTGGCAAAAAAGGAAGGAAAGACTAAGCTCCCACGTAGCAGGAGCTAGAGCAGTGAAAGCTACCATATACACCACAGCATCATCTAAAAAGTTTTGGGCAAATTCTATTTCAGAGCAAGAACAAGAAGTGTTTCTTGGAGATTGGCTGAAAACTCAGA
>KZ505999.1:251661-263213 GCA_002844005.1 Limosa lapponica baueri
CAGCTTGAACCTGTTCCATTAATCATTACCCTTTGGGTCCTGTCACACAGCCAGTTCTCAATCCACCTCACTGTCCCCTCATCCAGCCCACAAGCTTTTAGAGTCTGCAATCTACATACAACAACAAGAATGAAACAGGTCAATGGGAAGTACAAACTAAAATGGAGGTGATATCATCCCTCTAATAAGAAGAAATCTAATTGTCATCTTTGTTGACAAAGGACAGAAGTCGTGCAGCCCTCTTAAAGCTTGGGTTGGTTCCTTATTCCAAATGCTGTCTGAAGAGTGGGGTGGAAAATTGTCTAGCTAATACCTTTTCTTTCTCTACTACATGATTTAAGAGACTCAAATGCTCTTCATCCAACTGTTTCCACAGCTCTAGAAAACACTTGAAAACAAGACTGAGCGCCAGATTTTCAGGAGTGCTCAAACAGTCTGCTTCTCTCACTATCACGTGTATGTGTGTGAGCACACATGGAAATGCTGCCCATAACACACAACTCCATCTACTCAAAATAAGGGTTCTGTATTTTTTTTTAATTTTTTTTTATTTTTAACACAAACTGAGTAACATTTCAAAGCTGACCCCTTTTTGGAGGGAACCAAACAACAAATTTAAACATTTTTAGCCCCAACACATGTTTAAACTTTTGTTTTTGATAAATTTTGTTCTGCTTCTCTGGGCAGAACCTCTTTTTCTCTCTGTGTCCTAGGAGAGCCCAGAGCTACAGGCATGTCCTGTGCAGACTTACTGCAACTGCCTCTGGCTCGACTGAATGTTTCTCTCTGCCTTCAGGCACAACACAGGTATCTGGCATGAACTCCAAAGGACAGCAGTCTCCCTGTAAAGGGGCACAAAGTGAAGATGTTCATATTTGCAGTATCCTGCATAGAATTTTAAAGGCCCCAAACCAAGTTCACTTACGACCCTGATCCAGTCCCATAAGCCAGAGAAATCAGACATTAGCAAGTACAGATAAGAGCTTGTGAGTTTATGGACACAGAGCTCCTCTATTAACTCCAAAGCAGAGACCACCTTCAGAGAAACACTGTGCCAGTGTTACTGCAGGTATTTGTGTGGATGAAAGGAGATATGAAAGTTCAGAGTAATGCACTCTATTTATTTTATCTTCAGACTTTTCTGAGATAATAAATGCAAACCTAACAAACATTTACCTTACTGGATTTCCTGATTTCTACTAGACTGTGCCACAAGGGTCCATTTAATACAAAGGAATCGCAAAAAGACTTGAATATGCAGCCTTTTGATGCTGAGCAGTCACTGCAAGCATTAAATGTTCAATATACCTGCAAATAGGCTTAAAAGATATTTATAAATACACGTGGTGTGTGACATGACTCAGCTAGCTTTAATTTCAGAAGAAACCATACAAAGGCCTTAGATACTCCTGTTTGACAGACATGATAATGTACACCAACACCTGTGTCCTGGAGGGACTTAGTGGATGATTTAGCAGGTATAGAAATGCTTATGTTAGGGGATTCCTTTAATTTATTTATTTTGCCTTTAGAGGCTTATACTGAAGAGGTCTCTGTGAAGATGTCACAGAGAAGGTCATATTGCTTGGATTTTTACACCTTGTACAGAAAGTCCTCCAGAGAGCTACCTGCAAGCCAGCAGTGAATAAACATTCTTTAGTGATGTTTGCTCCCAACTTACCTCAGCAGCCTGCGAGGCAATAGCAGAGCTCTGCTCTCCCTTGCAGGATGCGTGCCTTTCATTTTAATGTCTGTGAGCTGAGACAAGATCTGCTTTTTGTTTCCTCTCCTTTCCAGCTGCCTTATTCCTTTGTCAGAGCTGACAACTTAGAGGACAATCAAAACACCGAGTAAGAAACCTTGTTTGACCTTACTGCCAAGAGTCCTAAAAAATTAATGTTTACAGCTATTTATATGCATTAGGAAATCAGTCTTTTGCCTTTGAGTTTAGATGTTTCAAAATGTCTTTTTCAAGCTCTCTGGACATCACCAAACTTTATGAACTTTTAACAAGGCATGATCTTTACTTTAAAAAACATACAATGGCTGATGAGAAACTGATGTTTCTCAACTGTCCAGAGAGAGACCTTCCAGCCACAGTCCAATGGGTAGATTCACTCTAATATAATTCCAAGCATTAAATGTTTTCCAAGCATACACCTTCTAAAACCACCTGTATTACACGAAGTATTTTCTACTACAGATCTATTCCTATGCCAGTCATTAATCCAGAGATACTTTCTCCATATCCAAAACAAAGGGGCATCCTCTTGTCTGTCTTTTTAGGAAATAGAGCTGATCACTGTGGTAATCATATCACTGGGAATGTTTTACAGCCCCAGCTTATTTTTCCAATAAAATATATATTTTTAAGTAGTGGTTGTAACTACTGACTGTTCAGTTAAAAAAGCAAGAATAACAAGGGAAAATAAAACAAGATGATTGCACACATTATTCTGTAACCCACTGAAAGAAGAATTTGTGTTCAACTTCTGTACATCTGTACTCTTTAGCTTGTGAGTAGAATTGGACACAAAGTCATTTGAAGCTTAAAGGTCAGAGGGCGCTTCTTTAACATTTGATACTGTTCTCTATGAAAACACTTGAGTTTGAACAGTTAGGTTCTCTCATTCCTTAAAAAAAAAAATAAAACATGAATGCTGTTCTAAAGCTCCTAAGGAAGAGCACCAAAAGCCCTGCAGAAATCAAACTAGGAAGACCATCTTGACACGTTGGGATTCATCAAGCAAATTTTATCAGACATCAAACCCTTGGGTAGTGCTTGGAACTATGTGCCACGATGATCTGCAACACCAGGTGAAAGCGTGCACAAGACCTAAACAGTGAAACGGTCCTAGTGACCCTACACGAAAAATAGCTTATTCCATTGCCCATGCTGATGTTCGACATTACCTTTACACAGAAAGGGGAAAGAGATAAGAAAAGGAATGCACAGACTTAATAAGGAACAGATGTCATTTTCTCTCTAGTAGGAGGCTAGCATCAGGGAAATGTTTGAAAAATTGTTAAATCAACTGTTGTGGCAGCTGAACATCCTTGAGGTTACCCAATGTGATCTAAGCCTTCACAATGTGATTTGAAGATCCCACAAAGCAACCTGGATTGGAAATTGCAGTCAGGGTGAAAACATAGCTTCTAGGTCTTTAAGTGCCAGGTAGAGATTGTTCTTTACAATTGCCTCCTGCGGAGGAGGAGTTGGAAACACAGGACTTGTGAAAGGAAGCTCTGTCAATCAAATTTTACAATTTATTTTTTCAATGGTTTATTTTCACCCCAAAGCAATGCAATTCACCTGAGTGGGAAAAGTGGTTGAAAACCTTTAGAAATGTCAAAGACCACTTCTGTACGAGAAAAGCAGGGAACATGCCTAGTGTGTGCCATTAAGCTGGTAGTCAAGACAGCATCAATATGAGGTGGATGATGGCATGGAGGTTACTTTTTTATCCTGGGGTGGTTGTGGGTTTTTTTTCATCAGTAGAGCCTCAAAAGAGCCATTAGCAAGAAATACGGGTGGAGTAAATATAGCCAGAATGATACACTATCAATTACTTGAAAAATAAAACTGTACTAATTTTATAGACATGCTTAGATTTCTGAGTGGCATATTACTCTTTATCAGGGAGTGTAGCAATAGGACAAAGGGGCAACGGTTTTAAACTGAAAGCAGGTAGATTTAGATTAGATATTGGGAAGAAATTCTTTACTGTGAGAGTGGTGAGACGCTGGAACAGGTTGCCCAGAGCAGCTGTGGATGTCCCATCCCTGGAGGTGTTCAAGACAAGGCTGGATGGGGCTTTGAGCAACCAGGTCTAGTGGGAGGTGTCCCTGCCCATGGCAGGGGGTTGGAACTAGATGATCTTTAAGGTCCCTTCCAACTCTAACCGTTCTATGATTCGTTTACTCTACTAGACTGAAAGCCCTGACAAGCTTTCTGCAGCATTCACCACACAGGTGAAAGACCGGAAAGGCACTTTCTGAGAAAACAAATAGTGAAGAAACCTAGCGATGTATAGAGGTGAAAGTGAAACCCCAGGGCACATTTATTCCTTTGACATCCTGCTGCCTTTAATAATACTCGTACATCCCTCCCATTGACTGGACTTCACTAGGCTGCTGCCAAAAAGGAGAAACAACATTGCTCTGAAGAGGAATATCACAGGATAATTATTATTCCATTGGGTTTGGGTTAAATATTTACCAGCAATTTCAAACCACAGCCTGAACAGGAGTCTTGGCAGATGCACCCGCTCTTAGTAATTCTTTTAAACAGCAAAATGAATGCCAGTGTGTGACACAAGGATTAAGATTTCTCTTGCCGACTTCCCCTAACAGTCAGGAGAAATCTTCCCGGTTGTCTCCTCAGCTTTTCTGCTGCACTCTCTCCAAGCAGCATTTACACTTGTCAGAAAGCTGTGCTATTACTACAGTCTCAAATTTTATCTTGCATAGCTAAAATGCTATGTTATGCCTATCTACAAATTTCAGCACCGTGCATTGCAGCATGTTCATAAAACAAAAGTTCATACACACAAAGCCAACATTAATACGCAGCAGTTGAAAATGGATAATCTCAGTACACTGAATGCCAATGTTGTAAAACTGTGAGATACACTAAACTTAGATATACTGTCATATTAAATACAAAACTAATGTTACTTTAGTGGTGAAAGGGAGCATTGGAATTACCAAAAGTGTGTTCCTACTGTTACAGTGGGAATAATTACAGGGTATTGGATGCATTATAGAGGGAATTTGGAGATGTGAAGCAATGATGTAACAAGGGAAGGGTTGTTGTATGCAGTTTCTGCTCTTAATTCCTTTGGGTAACAGTGATAGAAAAAATAAAGAGGGTAAGAGACAGAGAAAGAACACTAAACTATTTCTAATCACCTTAAGTGTACATTAGAGAATCTGACTACAACATTAGTGAAATTACACAGCATAGCTCAGATCAGGGGGACCGGATTTAATATACAGAAACCCTTTCATAGGCTGTACTGAGGATAATATGGTAAGGAACATTGGGCTGGAAATTTGCAGGGTGAAAAAATGCACACTGTACAGTCTCATTAAAAGTTTGAGAGCAGTTGATAATCTTGGTAACAAATCTTTCAAGAAGCTGCAGCAGCAAGACAAAAACTAACATAGTTTTAAGCTGCTAGCAATTGCACAGCAGTTTAAGTACAATACATGCCTGGCCAGGACAGTGATTACTGTATTCATAGGCAGTCTGGGCAGCCTATCTTGAAGACATGAGGAGTAGTTTGTGACATAAATTATTAGAGAACCCAAAGACGATCTTTGACAAAACCAGCCTAGAAGGAACAAAGCACTAGAAATTGCCCAAAGCACAATAGCTGAACAGAAAATAATGCTGACTTACATGGAAGTCCCAAGGCTCAGACAGCCACTTGACAATCAGCAGCGTGTACATGCTTTCAATGCATCTGAGAAAAGAAGAAACATCTGGGAAGGCAGAGGGATCTCCCTAAGGCCACATAGGAAAACATGCATTTGTGGGGAAGAGATGGGGAAAATGCAGTGGGGAGAATGTGCGTATGTATAATACAGACACGCTGTAACTTATATTCGGAGAAGAGGTGCACCATGACATAGCTCAAACTAGGAAACAGAACATTTACTATGGGAATTGGATTTAATTAGTTCGGTGCCGAGACTGTCAACCCGGGAGTTGTCCACGTGACCAGCAAAAGGTCAACAGATCATGTCTGGTGAGGCGGATCCCCACACTTGTCATCCCATCTCTCCACAGTTTTCACCTCTTTTCACAACTATCAATAGGAAGAGAAGCACTGGATTTTTCACTGCACAGATTAGAAGAGAGACACATAAAAGGGTAAAGCACAAAAATAAATATGTGGAGAGAGGTACAGAATGATGGGCAACAGATAGAAGCAGAACATCAATGGAAGGAGAGTTTTGCAGGGAAAAGGAGGATTTACAAAGACACATGTTCAAAGGACCTAGAAGCTGTCACACAAGTAGAAAGAGGAGAAACACACAAAGGGCTGAGGAGGTGGCATTTATCTGGAATAAAAGAGCACGCAATGAGACATATAGCAGAGACATGGAGGGAGAAGACAGACTGGAAGAGGAAGAAGTGTTTGCACAGTTTTTCTGGAGAGTTAAGAAAGTTCATGAGCATACACGGAGGTCTGCAGTAAAGGACAGAATGCTGAAACCCCTCCAATCCCTGGGTCCACATACAATTGACTTTTCAGACACACTATATGGCTGATCTGTTGCTGCAGTTTTAGGTGAAGGCTGTGAAATGAGGAGGAGAGTTGTTCATTAAGATGGAGCACTATTTTATTCTGTGTAGGAGGGTGTTGATCTGGTATGATGCACTATGTAGTGTTTACATTTACAGGAGTGCCAATAGCACAGACAGATGCTTTATAAAACAAACTATGAACATCTTAAAAGTCAAAGGTACATGGATATGTCAACACAAGGCAAATACTACCCTTGCCTTTTCTAAGAGCAATAAACAGCCCATTCACACAAATCAAATGTGGTTAAGGCAAATAAAGCTAAACTAGGCCAAAATTAAGATTGGCACATTGTCTATTTAAGCACTTGCAGAAGAAATGCTGAGCTTCATTCTCAAAGGGCAGTGCTCACAACCTGGTCACTCCTCAGAACTGGAAGCCTGTATTTTTTATTGAAAGAAGCCATTTATACAATCCATGTCTGTAACTCTCAGCTGTCTGCCTATATGTTCCCCTTGGCTGGGACCACAGCCCATCTAGAATACAAGCAGTGAAGCTAATTTCTCTCTTTTTCTGGCAATAAAACCAGTGGAAAGCTTCACTCTGCTAGTGTTCTCGCAGAGCTAATATGGACATCCTCAGTCTTCCAAAGCAGGTTATGGGTGACTAGCATGACCAAACATAAAGCTGGATAAAAGACAGCTGCTGAATAGTAAGGAAAATGTAGGCATATAGCCTTAGTAGCTGAATATTTGAAAAAGGTCTAGGAGTAAGGGATCTCCACTGGGAGCACAAGGACAGCAGCCAGAGCTCTGCAGCTTTTCTCAGTCCTCTCTGTCTTAAGCTCTAGAACTGTTCACACAAAACAAGAGAGGCTTTAAAATAGGTGGCACTACTACTAGAGAAAAGAAATGATTTCTGCCTATGATCAGCCAGAATGCCTTTCTACATAGCTTGGGGAGGGGTCATCCACTATCTCCCACAGAAAGAAATGCCTTGAGCAACTGAGGTTGGGTTAGGGAAGGTGGGGAAGATCACAGTGCATCATCTCAAAAAGTAACAGCTAGGACAGATAATGCATCAATTTAACCAGGTGTTGTCAGATCAAATCAGAAACGCTGCTGCTACCCAGCTTCGAGTTAATGTAGGTCAAGGCACTCCATTCCTCTCTTCTATATAATCTCCCACACTTGTTATGTAGATAAATGCAAAACAAACAGAACACTAAAAATAGGCTGAAAAGCCAAAAAGATTACTCAGATTATGCTGTGAGCATGTGAAACAGCAGGAGAGAAACTGCTCCCAGATTTGGGAGATTGAGGCATATTCATGTCCTTTAAGATTATTTGTCCTGTTTGCAAGGTACCATTTAATTGCTCTTAGCTGAGTGGTTAGAGAGCAGTGCCACAGTGTGTAATGTATTCACAATAAATATAGGTATATGACCAATGCAAAGCCTTTCAGTGGAATTTACAGAAGTGATAAAATGGGTCATACCAGAAATGCAGTGACCGAATCAAATTACCAGGCCTTTCTTGATAGAGCATGTACTTGGATACAGATAAATTGTCACTCTGTAACAAACCCTTTTTAAAAAAAGGCACAAGCTAAAAGCAGCAGGAGAAGCTTAACTGCAGCTGTGTTACACTGTTATCAATTAAAAGGTTTAATTCAAAAAGATTAATTCTAATTTTTAATTAAAGATTGAAAATATTGTTACACTAGTTAAGGCACAGTGGAGGGAAATGGTGCAGAGAAGAAAGTTGGATGGGAAAGCTCTTTTTAATAAATTAAATAATAGAAAAAATACAACCTTCTGCCTCACACCTGCAATGGAATCAACATGAAATGACAGTAGGGCTTTTGGTTTGCTAGAGTTAAGGACACATTTGCTCCATTCTTCATTTCCTCTCTACTGTGTGACTTGAGAAAATGTAGGAGAAAGAATTGCAAGTGCTGCAAATTAGAGCAGTGACTGATCGGGTTTGTAAGAATTTCTGCTACTTTGTAAATTGTCAATGCAAGCACCAGGTTACACTGCTTAAAAGTATATTCATATAGGAACTTTAAAAATGCTGGTATTTGGTAAGTCACGTTCTGCTGAACTTTTTTGCTCTACAGGCTTCTCTTTTCCGCAAGTCGCTGTAGCAGCCACTTTCTTGGGGTATTAACCCAGTTTAGGCAGAGTTTGGGAAGTTACTGGCCAGCTGTGAGATACTTCCCTTCAGCTGAGACACACTGGGCATGTGAAGCAACCAGTTTTATCTCAATGCAAAGGAAAACACTTCTACCTAAATCATCTTCAATTATTTAAGGCCACCTTGCTGTGATTTGCGCTGGAAGAGCCCGGACATGCTTATGATTTCCCTTATGAGAAGAGCAGTAATTCCCAGCCGAGGCTGCCCCGATATGCATTTTCACATGATTTTACTTTGGGTGAAAAGGATGCTAATCTTTCCTCAGCTGTAATTCAGGAAGATTAGGACAACTGGTTTATCCACAGGCAAGTTCAAGGGCAGTTTCTCAGCTGAAATTACTCCACCTGTACCCTGTCATGATACCCTGTCATATTTGTTGTATGATATTAAGATCAGCATGGCTAATGATGGAGGGCAGGGATGTTCTAGTGTCATTAAATGTACTAAAATCCATAAATTTTTATTTCTGGTCAGTAATTTCACCACTACCTCATGCACTGCAGTGGAAAACAAACACATTTTCTTGGAAGATGGATTGATAAAAGACAAAACAGCCCAGGCGAGTTTTAAAATGGTCAGACTGGTGGCAGAAGCATTTCAGTGGTGGAGAAGACAAGCGAAGGATTCTAAGATTATACAGGTAAAGAAATTGTAAAAGACTTTAAAGAAGAAAATAAGTAGCCTTATAGCTGTCTTCTGCAAAACACAAAATATTAGTGTTAGCTTACAGAGCACTAAATGGAATTTAAATGCTTTTAATGCACATAGCATAAAAAGAAAAAAATAAGTTCAGAAACCAGAGTCAGGTAGGTGGTTTTGAAGTACTCTGTAAATAGCAGGAATAACCCAAACAATATAACTGAGGTATTACCGTGGAAAGCCACAACTTACATCTCCATCTTAGCATATTATTTTTCAGTTAAACCAATTACACACAAATCCTCTTTTGATGGTTATCAGGAACTGGCAAAAACATTCCATAAAGGGATATAAAAGCCACATTCTAAAGTAAAAAAACCCACCCACACAACATAATTTTGTCGTTTATTTTCAAGTAAACATCCCATGAATTTGAAATGCATAGCCTGGGCTGGAAGTTGACAGGTACCATCAAATTATGAGGTACTAAAATTTTTAATTCCCGATTTTTAATCAAATTTTCTACCCTAAACATCAAACAGATTTTATGTCTAAAATACCATGTAAAAATGACACTCTTCCCTAGGAGATTTATTACTTCAGAGCACAAACACAAAATCTGATCCTGCAAATGCTCCCACACGAGTCACTGTTTGTCTCATAGGTTTGGTCTCAAACAACTTATAAGCATGAAGCTAGTGACCAGTGACTCAAAGGGCAAACACTGGTGCTACCACAATTTACACCACCTGAGCAATTATCTCAATTTCTGCAGAATTAGACTCATGAACATGGGTCCTTAACATAGCTGCTATTCACTGTTGATAATAACAGCAGCAGACAGGTCTCAGTCAGAATCAGAGCCCCACTGAAAAGCCTTTTAGTACACGTAGAGTCTCTAATCCCATATATATTACTGCAGCGATTTTTTTAGTATGAAATCTGGAAAAGGCTCCCAGTATGATATGACAGATATGACTAAGGGAAATATATGAAACTACCCTGAAGCAGGAAATAAGGGGGAATATCAAATCTTGCCCGTGTTAAGTGCACAACAGGCTCATATTCTTTCAGTAATCATGATTTCAGAATGGCCCTTCTATCTATGAAAACAAGCCATCAGATAAGGGTTTTAAACTGGAAACAACAAATCAGAATGTGCAAAAATTGGAATAACCCCTCTGAAGACCAAAATACCACCTTTTAAATTATTTCAAACAGAGTGAGAACAGGTTGTTGTTTAGGGGTATGGAGTGGGAGGCAGAAGATAAAACCAGCCTTGGCTTTACCAGTACCACCACAGCAACCCATCCCAAAATGAAGAGATATGGAACATGGACCTCCTCGTACAGCACGCTACGCTGGCCACCAACAACCATGACCAATGGCCACAACTGTAAGACATTGGTTCACTTGGTTTCTACTCTCACGTGTACAAACTTTTCAATATTTCAGGGTATCTCACCACTACAAGCACCAGTTAAAAGCAACAAAGGCTGATTTAGTGGGAGAAAGTCTTCAAAGTGCAATGCAGGGTGCCTTGAAGTCACTGTGCATTACCCTGCTCAGGACACAGGGCTTTGCTCCTCCTTTCCTCAGCACATTGCACTGTTTATCTAACTTTCTTGTGACCAGTTGTTTTTTTTCCATTCTCCTCATATATGTAGAAAACAATTTCATGACTGTATCCACAAAAACTAAAAATTGATGATTCAGCTGTAAAAGGGATGGTTGTAAAGATTTGTTTCTTGGAGTTTATCAATGCATCAGAGAGATCAGCAACAGACCCACTTGATGAAAACCTTCATAACGAATCTCAACAGGAAGAGACATTGTAACTACCTTTGCCTTACTCACAATGGTATTATAAAGGAGCAGATTTTAACGCAATATGTCTTTTTCAACACATTTCTCAGCAACAGCATTTATAAGCACAATGACGACAAGACAGTAACATTTCAGATGACAATCCAATTCCAATTTCAAGCCTCACAGGGTGCTATTACAAACAGCAGGGAAAAATTACAGAAGGTACTTTGGCACCTTTAACTTTTAATAGCCATTTTAATGCAGATGATCTTGACATAATTTTACTGCCTATTTGGTAATCTTATTTGGAAAATGGAATGAACACAAGATCATTTTGCAATATACAGTAACATTTATATTTTTCAGTATCTGTTTTCCTGAGCATCCTTCTAAGGGATCTTATCATAAATCAGCATACCCTGAATTGCTGGAATTTATTTGACTGTGTTGGCAGCTGGTGCTGATAGCTACAAATGTGAGTCACAGAACTGTAAATTAGAATATAGCGCATCAATGGATTTCTTTAGGCAGAGACTATTTAATAGCATCACAGGAGTGACTGCATTTATGGCTCAAGTGGTATCCTGAGTTCTTTTCCAGCTTAACTTGTGAAGTCAGTTGAGTGGCAATGGAACTTCAGCAAATTTTTCCC
>KZ505999.1:263283-276254 GCA_002844005.1 Limosa lapponica baueri
CAGAATACTCACTGGAACCCTTTTAGGATATAACCACCTAGGAAAGGAAGCCGTCATTTCTTACTAATGCCTCTTTTTGGGGGAAGTGAAAACAGAATAATCAAACCAAACTCCTCCACCAAGCACAGATCAGTATGTCCACGCAGGCTGAGATCTTTATGAAGATTAACAAATTCTTTTTGGCTGTGTCCCTTAGCACTTCAGCATAAAGATGATGAAACTATAAATAAAACTTCTGTATACAGCTTTACCAATAAAAATACATAGAACACGTAATAGAGCTTTAGCTAAAGCTGCACTGCAAAATCCCAAGGATGATTTGACATCCCACACATTTGTCTCTCTGCCTTCTGGAGATACTGATGGGCCAAATGGTATGTTTTATATTTACCAATGTTTTTGCCATGACAGCAGGACCTCAGAACCAGGCTTCCACAGGGTCTGTGTTTACATGTACACTAGAAGCAAATTTTGTCTCATAAAACTATTGAAAGAAACTTAATTAGAATGAATATCCTTTCCATGTATACTAAAATAAACTCTCACACATTAGAAATCAGAAGGAAAAAGAAGCCAGATATTTAAACCATAGAAAATTGCAAAAAAAGACAATAAAAATTAGTTCCAGTTGAAAATGAAAATAATGATTAAAATTTATTGACAGACCATAAATAGGAATAAAAAAAGGTTTCTCTATAACAACATTAACATTTTACATTTCAGCCTGGAACTTGAAAAAAATAAAGTAACTTTTAAGGAAATGGCTTGAAAGAAATCTTATTCTGAAAAAAAGGAAAATATATTATTTTAGAAAATGACAAAACTAAATGTTCCTTTTTTGTCTGTTTGTTTTTAAATTGCAAAATTGAAAAATTTACGAATTCGTATTTGTGCCAAATGAAGCTCTGCTCCATTCCTTCTGTTACATATTTCAGGTAGCCCAATTGTTTCTACATTTACATTGATTAAAATGCATGCTAACAGTCTGTATTACCAGCAGAACTCTATTCTATGAATGCACAGAGAATTAGCCGGGATGCATCATTATACAGCACAGTAATTCTGCCTAATCCTTTCCAAAACCCTTGAGAAAAAACAGCAAGAAATAAAAAGAAAAAACTGAATCAATTTTACCTTCTTAGTGAAAAGAAAAATCACATCGTTACATTCATTGTCATTAATCAAGTTTTTTAAATTGTCTATTTTGAAGCTTGAAATATAGTTTGAATGTAAGAACAGTAAAGTAACTATTCATATATGGATAAACCTTCTAGAAGTCTGAGTCAATGTTATATTATATCCTCTACACGTATCTAGTGTAGTCACAATGCCAAGGCATAGAACACTAACTCAGGTACTTCCCTGGGGACTTGATCTTCCTTGGCTGTCCTATTCCTATGGGATGGATTACCAGAATCACCCTATGGAAAAGCATGTATGCAATGGAGTACAGTCTGCTCACCAGGGCAGACGGAGCTGAAGTCAGACAGTGTGAATACTTGCTAGATGTCTCTGCTGCAGTGACTGGACTTGTTCATATTAGACTTCCGAATTCCAGAAAAAGAAGATGTAAATTCTGAATGCAGGAACCAGTATAATTTTTTCACAATATCACAGATGCCTAAAAAGGCAGAAATAAGTATATCCTTGCTGTTTTTCAAGTCATTACTCCGTCTGGAGGAAGGATGGCATACCTAGTGGTACTGAAGATGGGCAAGAAATTTGGTATAAATAAATATTTGGCAATTTGGAGAAAACAACGATAAAAAAATGGTATATTATACTTAGAACACTAAGATTTAAGGAAAACAGAATTTTATCACACATCAGTAAGATGTCTTTAAACTAACAAAATGCTAAGATAAATAAAGGCTGCCTGAAACTTAGTACTCCAGAGCTGGTAGATATTTAAATTGCCGTTTCAGCTCATTTCTCAAATTCTATGAGTAAAACTTCTCCTCTTATTCAAGCTATGTGATCATTTTGGTCTCTAACTGCCCAAGAGCTCTGGCTCTTTTTTTTTTTATATTATTATTCAATAAAAAAAATGAAAGTGATCATTATTAAAGTCTGCTGGAAGCAAGTAAATGCAAGACAAGGTCAAAGAAATGTTTTTCTGTCCCGAGGGCACCGCTGGGAATGAAGCGGTGAGAATTCTGAACCACTTCCCTGTCCTCTCTGTGCCTGTTTACAAACGATAAAAAAAGATTTCTCAGTCGCTCACACACTCACAGAAATCACACCAGACAATCCATCAATGATAAAGCCCTTAATACCATCACACCAGACTCAAGTTATTATATATTTAGCCTCTGTTTCTCATGCTTTCTAAAAAGAAAGAAAGAAAGATGGATAAAATTATAGATACAATGCAAAAAAAGAACCCAAAGATGCTGAAGTTCTGCTAAAAGGCTGTCCTTTGAGAACCGAAGTGTATAACTTTGTAATTAGACTTCTGATGAGAAGACTACCATGTCTTAGTCTATTGTTGTTCTTATCAGTGGTCTCTAGAGACTGTGGACAACATCCAGTAATGATTGCGGAATTTGATCATGTTTCTAAATTAATTGCGCTTTGGCCTGTTGGGAGTATGCAGTCATATCCAGGGGAGAGGAAGGGAGTAATACTGTATCGTGCCAAATAACCCCAAATAGTCATTGTACTCAGCCTAGGCTGTGATCTAAATCAACTCAATTTACATAATCAAGTTGAATGTATTATTTTACATAATCAAGTCTAAGCACAGTAAAGGTATGTAACTGCAGCACAAACCTATTTCTTATACAGAATTTGGAATTCAAATGACCTGAAGTTTTTAAAATTTCTCTACAGTGTTAACGTGGCAAAGAAAGGGATTTATTTTGCTGAATAAAGCCGGGTTGGGAGGAAGATTAAAGAGAATCAAACATTCCAAGTTTTACTTTCTATTTCTTTAATATTCCTTTGTGTTTGCTCAGCCAGTGCCTAATGAATACGCACCTCAGCGTCTATGACGACTCTGAACAGAATTCTCACAAGGCAGTAAGGTGCTGTGGAAACCCCAAACAAAAAAACCCACCGATTAATATTACAGTACTTCATGTAAAAAAATAAGAAAGGACTTTAGAGATGTTGCAAAGTTTTGTAGATTTCAAACTAAAGGACAAACTGTTTTTTTCCAGAAAGCGGGAAAGCCGTAGATCAGTGTTTAGCAGAACGTGCCCTTTAGAACTCTTGAAGATACTGAAACCTCATGATCTAAAAAGCCACCCAAATATCACACCAATATTCAAATGAGCCACTATAGCTGGGTGCTCTCAGTTGAAGATGATGGCTGTGGGACACAGGACTGGCTCAGATACAGGATGTGCCTGGCCGAGGGCTGCTCTGCCCAAGGAGATGAAGCGCAGCACAGAGAAGCCTGAGTCACCAGAAACCTGGGCTTCTTAGCAGCCACTACAAAGCCCTGGCACAGCTGTGTTTGGACTTTGCACCCAACATTGATCTGTGCATTTCATGTGCAATTCTTATAATTCTTGGGTTAGGGCACTTCCACAAAGCCTCAGAGTTCCCTTCGTCCTGTAAATGCGGCTGTCTCTGCTGCAGTGCTTATGCCATTTTTAGGCTTGAGAAGCACCAGGACTACCTTCATCTGGGCTCCTTACTACAGCTTCTCACAGATAAACGCATTTATTCCAAATACTACTTCAGAGAAGCCCTAAAATTCTTCCTTTGGCAGCCATCCTTCCTCTTGCCAAGCACGAGCCCACGGTAGAGCAGCTGCTTGGGTATTTGCACATCAGCTGTCGGTGCCACATGTCCAGCCCAGGGCATCTGAGCCCTCACCATCAGCTCCTTGTCACTCGGAGCAAAAACTGCATTTCTGGGCTCCTTCTCATGTTAGCTGCAGGGCACCCCAGGAGATGGTAAAAATTGATTACACTTCAAGTCATTTCTGGAAGAAACACTGCTGTTTAAAATCTGAGTCCTTCCATTCTGCAGTTATTTCATTAGGGATAAAAAAACCCAGAAACAAAACCAAAAAGAAATCTGCAGCCCCACAAATAAAAAACGATTCACTCACAGAGCTTCTAATATTTCCATTCCAGCACTGCCTTTGAAAGCCAGTTTGAAACAACCCCTGCCTACCAAATTGCAGAGGAATTATTCTCAATTACAGCCCTCTGTCTGTTAAAAAGTATAGTCACTGATCAGTGCCGACCTCTCCTGCGACAGGTCAAACAGATGAAAAATTCTGACAGCCGCTCAGTTTTGAAGCTCCAGGGAGAGGGAGACAGAAAGAAGGAAAGAAATAAGGTTCCTTTGCTCAATTTTATTTCAGTCTTTTTTCGTGTTATTAGTAAAACCACATTTGCTTTCTCTCTGCTGAATAAATTGCACATGGCAATGCAATTTTCTTTAAAGTCATTAGCTTAATGTTTTAATTTTGGTATCATTTGCGGAAATCTTCACACAATCAATCACTTCAGCTTTTGTTTCCTACTTCTGGACAGTTTTGCTGAGCAGCACAACTTTGCTCCTCTCTCTGTTCCAGCGCCTATGTAACTAGGTTGCATATAAATCTGATAGGATTCAGCAATGTCACACTGCTGGGAGAGAACTATTGCTGGGGACACCTTGCCAAGCAACGGAGTAATCACTGAAAACACTCTTTCGAAGTAAATTTGGGTTAATTAAATTTAACCGCACAAAGAGAGTTTTTCTTACAAAACTATCTGACATTTACCTGTGACTGTTCCCTCCAACAAAAGAGTTTCTGTGAAGAGAAGAGACACTGACCTAAAGAAAGGTAAACACAAAACAGTCTCACTTAAGACTTACTTAGCAAAGTCTATATACTCCTGCATCCGCAAGGTAGAGCTGTTAATTAGGAGTGGGAACTATTTATATAGCTGGGCTGCAACTTCTAAGGATGTAAAAAAGATCAAAAGGACCAAAGAAAGAAGTGTCCCCTCAGGAGCAATTCTAACCCACATTTAGGTCAGCTTATGGCTGATCCTTCAGCTATACCAGATGCGTTTTATTAGAGAATACAGTGTTCTGCCCCCAAAAGAAATGCGGTTACTTAATCTCACTGGAAAGAGTACAATCCAGCTAGTGTAGCCCAGGCAGGCCAAAGGAAACAGGAAAACAACGTTTTGACATTTTGTTTATGAATGACAGTGAAAGTCTTAGAGAAAATGCTGATGTTCATATTCATCTGCTACTCTGCTATTTTTTTCCACAAATAAACAGGAAAGGGAAGTCTAGAGCTGTCAAATAGTGGTTCCTTGAGATCACTGGCTAAACAGGAAAAAAAAAAAGAAAAACAAATGGAAAACCTATAACTTCAAAACAAACCAAAATGTAAAAGAAGTTTTGGGTTTTTTAAATTAAAACAAAAACAAAAAAACCCCACCAAACCATCTGAAAGGACACCACATTTTTATTCCAGGTTAACCAGAACCATTCCTTCAATCTATAATAAATGATTTCCAGGTTGGGATGCTGCATGGGTGATGATATAACTTGCTTAATTAAAGCAGACTGATTTCAGAAGAAAATATTATTCTGGAACAAAAATCCAAATGATTGATTTTTAATATGTCAAATCTAAGGAACATTTTCTTACAGCTGTGCATGCCAACCACAGAAACATTTTTTTCATTGACTATTTTAAGCAGCAGATAAGTTATTTGTTTGGAAAAAAAAAAGAAAACACAAATTCAGTTGCCTGCGTATCTTTGCTTACGGTGACAAGAAACTGTTTTGCAGTAGCTTTTGTCTCTTAACTAATTATGGGACAAACTTCTGGGGTTTGTTACCCTCAGCTTTAAACATGAGCAATCCCAATGGACTGGTGTGATAATTTCAACCAGTGAAGCTGGTCCTCTAGTTTCCATTCCTTGAAGGTTTCCGCCATATTTTGTAAGCCTAAGAAGTCCATTAGCACGCATCCATTTTCTCCTCAGAACAACACTTACACTCAGTAGCCACAGCATTTCTCAGCCTTCTTTTTGATTAAATGACCAGGTTGAACAATGGCTTCTCCATTCTTTGGCATTTTCTCTATTTTTTGACTCATTGTTATTGTTCTTTTCTGCAGTCTCACTATTTTTCATCAACCTGTGAGCACCAGACCTGAGCACCGTGCTGTAGCACTGGCCTCATTGATGTGATTCGTGAGAAAGTGAACAGCGTTGGAGAAGATCATTTCTCCAGCTCCACTGTTAGCACAAGACTGCTTCAAATTCATCAAAACAAAAAGTCCTATAGTCACCCAAACCTCTGTTAAGTCGCCTACAATTAACAGGTTTTTAATATTTTCAAACTCTTCAAGTCTCGGTATCTATTTCCCAGCAAACTGATTAAAAAAAAAAAAATGCCCCTTTCACTTTGCAGTGAAATGAATACGCAGGAATAGAAGAAATCCCACAGTGGGTTTCCAGCACAGGAGTACCCTGCCTGACAACACGCGGTAACGTGATTCAACCCTGGTGATTCAGTAGGTGATTGCTCCCCCAAGCTCCCTGAGATACTACAGATGTAGGATCTCACTGCAAGGAAAGGTGGGTGTTGCAGAGTCATTCTGACAACCAAGATTTGGCACAAAAAACTGTGACCTGAGGACTTCTTGTTCTGAATTCCTATGGTAATTCGTATAATCTCAGGGATAGAGAACTTGGCACTGTAGGTGATTTCCAATTACATTTTGACCACAACTCCTTACAGACTTTATTTTTGATATAAAAGGTGTTTTTTTCCAGCTCTTGCATATTATTGGGAACTGATAAAAGATTTCCATCTCTTTCCCTAGAAAGGATGAGCAAAGCAACTATTTTTTATAAAACCTCTGGCCTGCCTTACACCCCACCTTCATCTGTTGAGACGCCATCCTGAGTAAGACTAGCAGAAAATGACCTGTGTTTCACCCAGTCCTTGAGAACAAAAGATCCCATAATAATTATCTTGATTATAATTGCAATGTTAATAATCTGACAAGAGACATAGCTCAGAAGATACTCTGGAGAGCTTTATCAATTAAACTCACCTCCTCAGTTACTATTGCTACTCATACAAGTTCTACAGCATTTTTTAGCTTTGCTATCTTGGGTGGCAATAAATATACTTTTATGACTTTCCAGATGTTAGTGTACAAAGTCTCTTTCATTATTCATGCTCCATAAACCCATACGAAGAGCTGGGCACAGATCAAGCACATGGGAAACCTAATTCCAACTATCTCACCATATTTTAGAAGCAATTTAGCAACAGCATGCTCAGTGCCCTTATTTATGAAGGTTATCTGCTTTAGAAATATATAAAGCCTCTACTTGTCCTTTTACAGAAGTTTTTCAGTACTGAAGCTTGTAACATATCATGATAACATAAGTCACACAAACAGCCAGCAAGGGATAATGCCCGCATACAGCAAAGGGTCTGATTTAACTGTTCTGAAAGTAAAACTGCCCCAGGAGGTTAGGCCTAGAAGTCGACATGAAGGCTCATCTGTTATGACTTTGTCTTGTTAAACACGAAGGAGTCAAAGACTTAGAGTCCAAGAAGAGTCATGCAACCATGGCTGCAGTTCTCTTTGTTACACAGGATTTGGAAAAGTTTACTTTGCATTTTAGCAGACTGGAGATCTTAGTTTAAACTAGTTCTTAGCTACCTGGTTGACCACATTACATCATGGGCCTTCAAAATGGAAAATCAGGTTTTTGTCAGTCAACTAAAAAATACTACCAAGAGATCTATTTTATATTAATGTTGTCAAAGACTAAAAAACTTCACAAGACAAAAATCTGTGTTTACATTTACATGTTAGCAGCACACTCCTTTTTGCAGGTGTATCCCAGCCTCTGGGATTGGAAATCCCAAACCACTAGTAAGCAGCAAGCAGAACAGCAGAGAGATCTTCAGATTCAAACTAGTCTCCCTCCCATTAAAAGGTCTAAGTGAAAAGCAATATCCCTAATTATTCTGATACCTCCCTTACAAGTAACACATGTGAAGGCAGAGGGATGTAAGTCATAGTCATAAATGATACAGGGCATGCAAACTGCTCAGTGAAACGAGTGGTGCTCTGAGAGAGACAGCAACTTCTGAAGACAAGGACTAGGACTACACCAACCTGTGAGGATTCACAGGATGAGGTTTACCTGTTAGTTTTCTCACTCTAGAAGGTGCTGCTAAGCAAACCAAAGGGCACAAGACCTTTGGTAGACTCAGACATCTGTGAGCTTTAGTGGCAAAATATCCTTTCTTGCTTCATGAAGGGTGAGAGCAACATGTGTTTCAGAAATTCCTCCAGTTTAATTCATAATCTGTCTTTCCCTCTGCGCAGAAATAAAGAGTGCAGGGAGTGTTCTGCCTTAAGTGGCAGAAAATGAACCAAAATCCTATACCACATGTTTTTGTATGTAGGTGGATGCTACCTTTGTAATGCATAGTGTTTCATTGCCAAGAGATCAGTTAGAACATATGTATCAAATCATCACTTTCACAGAGCCAACTGTGAAGAAAAAAAAAAAAAGAAATTTTTTATTTTGTTCTCATTCCTTTAGGGGACACAACCAGAACAAACTAATTGCAACAGTTTTCCTGTACTAAGCACTTTTCCAACCCACTCCTCACCCACAGCATGGATAGTCCCGCTCAAAGGAGTGCGCCCCTCAACTTTCTAGACCCAAAAACTCAAAGGAGCAATTCAACAGCCACTGCCAGTGTGAACTCTGGCTCCTGGTCCTCAGCTTGGTGAGCTTATAGAGGTGAATTCGCGGTTTCTGCCCTCTCTCTATTGCTGCCATAACCCCTTCCCCATGCAGAGGAAATGAGCAGATCAGGCTCTCTGGGACACACCAGCATGTTCTGCACACTCTGTGAAAGCGTAACAAGGTGACTCGTACACCGCAGGCAGGGCTGCCTGGAGCAGAGACCTAGATTTGCACCAACAAAACAAAAATCCTAATGTTACATGAAAGAACTCACTTCGCCTTTTAAACTAAACCAGGGTAAATTGGCTTAACGTTACCCCAGACATCCTTCTAGCTTGCAACACTCGGATGCAGTAGCACTGAACATCCTACTATCTTCTGATCACGTTAAATTACAATTCCATAGAAACGAAAATGACAAGCATAGAGCGAAGAAAGACTAAAAAGTTTAGATCATTTCAAGGGGTTTTATTATTCTGAAAAGCTCCCAACTCCATTTATGACATAGAGGAATTTCTTAATTGATTCACTGAAATTGGGATCAAAACAAAAGTTTAAGGAACTCTTGAGGAACCATGAAGTGATTGTACATCCACATTTCTCATCTATAAGCTCAGTTCTGTTATTAGGAAATCTTGCCTGCCTTTCCTGATGATGGATATAACAAACGTAAAATTTGCCTCAGAGGCAAAGCAGAAATTAAAAATGCATTAATTCATGCAAAGTGAGATCTGGGATACAGCCATTTTGTTTTGTTCTATTATTAAAAACAGAAAGTTTAAACAAGATGAAAATTTACTATGAAACATAATCCTGAAACTCCTAGGGTCCACTACAATGCTTGGACAAAAATCAAATACATTTTATCCAAAGTATGGCACCAGCTTCTATCAAAAAATTATATGTTCGGTCACAAATGGTTATTGTAAAATCTTTATTAACCTAAGTGCATATAAAAATTGTGAATTCTTAATACAAAGCAGTATTTGACTTTTAAATTTCATTTTAAGCTTGCCCTGTTCACTTGGAATGTGATTACAGAGTAAATTAAAAAGTAATCACATGTGAATTACATTTCCTCATGAATGTAATGACTTCAGGAGACTGATTAATGTTAAGCAGTGCCTGTCCTACCTCATGCATACCTTCCCAGG
The DNA here is from genome assembly GCA_002844005.1 of Limosa lapponica baueri. Classification (NCBI taxonomy): domain Eukaryota; kingdom Metazoa; phylum Chordata; class Aves; order Charadriiformes; family Scolopacidae; genus Limosa; species Limosa lapponica. Next base: position 273,134 of record KZ505999.1, read on the forward strand.
TGAGATGTGCAAGATAGCTGTCGTGAGTTGATTTAATTTCCTTTCTCTGGTAGTCCAGTGAGAAATGCTGAACAGAAACCAATTCAGTGCGTTCATTAGATCTGTATATGTTCGCTTCTTTTGTCCATCCAAGCACCATCTGCAAAATGCTATCAGTGTCAGCTTATGATTGTGAGCAAGACCCAAGAGACTTAGCTCATCCTGTACACTGTATTCTAGCCAGGAAAACTCTTTACATTTAGATAGAACAACTCAGCCGGTGCATAGAGCAGGAGATACATATGTGTCAGCATATTAAAGGCTGATGAAAAAGAATACCTTGTCAATACACTAGGAAATAGGCCTGTCTAGGAATAAACACACACACAAATATACATACACATAGTATTAAAAAAAACTGCACATAACTCAAAATACGCCTAAATATTTCTTTTGGGGGGGGGGAATATTTTTTTATTTGTATGTAAATATTAAAACTCACAATATTACAGGAATAATTTATTATCTATGAGTAAAATAGATGCCACACAATTCTGTCCCTAACACAATAGTCACATAAGGGACCATTCCAAACTTTGTTTCCCAAGTATTAGCTTTTATTTATAAATACGAACCAGAAGGAACATCAGCCTTATCCTCAGTTTGTTCTGATCCATTCTCCTTACCCCTCCTCCTCCTCATATCCCTCTTTTATTCCTGACTTTAATAATAAATAGGAATCCACTTAATGTCATGGCTTAAGTGAGTCAGAAGAAATAAATCTGCCTTTCTGCACAAGTTTGTATGTTTCTATATATGGTTTCTATTCAGATAACCATATTTCTGGACCCTTTGTAAGCAAAGCATTCCACAAGATACAAAGAATCAGAAGGCTGTTTAATGCTTATGAGAATAAGAGGTAAATGCAGAAAACTCTGACAACAGGAAAGGAAGGTGTCTCCAAAGGAACCAAACCTACACGACCCATCACTGGTCTCAGTGATATTGAGGTCTTTCCAATCCTAGACATCTTGATGGGCAATAGTATAAAACAATTTGTGAGATGAATATATCGAGACCAGCATTTACAAAGCAAACCTCTCACTTTGTTTTTACCCAGCCAGAAAAAAAATTTAAAAAGCACAGACCCAGCAATGATTTCAGACCAACCTACCGGAAGGCAAAAGGCTAAAGTATTAATTTTGCAGTTTAATTCAGCCTTGTAAATACTAAACACAAAAGCATGGTCTAATTGTTCCAGAGCACAGTTCATTTCTGCTGGCAAGAGGATCATTGCAAATTCTAAGTGTGCTTTTCAGTGGCAGCATGACAATAAATTCCAGCATCTTAACGAGGCTTTTTACAATTATATATACATACGTATATATATTCCTTTTCATTATTTTGTGTTGTCACTTTCTATTATTTGTACATCCCCAGCAGTAAGGCTTTGTTTCTTATTGATTTTTCCTCCCCATCCCAAGCCCTCTCCACCTCCTCCTAGCAGTGCTGCTGACACACCGCAACCCAGCACTTCTGCTTTTACTGTCCTGGTTGGGCCCCAAGTGGAGGCATCCTTTCACAGTCTTATTTGCTGGATGGCTCTGCAGCAGCACATCCTTTTCCAGCATCCAGCTGGGTCCAAACAGGCCACATTTTTGGCTTATTAGATAGCAACCTCCCTGTTTAAAACTCTACCCCTGTTTTGAAGCAGTAACATATAAAACCTCTGCAAACTGGTCTAAAAATCCCTGCAAGTAATCAATTCATAATCTATTTTTATATGTGGAAGTTCAAAATATCTGAAACATCTGCTTAAAAAGAAAAGGTCACCTGTGACAAGAGGAAACATCATTATGTGACTATTAATACACCAATTTTCTCAAAGAGGAGCCTTTACATGTATGACGTCATGCTCATTTTCCAGCACATGAGATTATTGCTTTAAACTTTCCTCTTGGCACACAGAACTAGTTTCCCTTCCTGAAATAGGTGCACAATCACAAGACGCCATTCTTCAGACAGCAAATGACGGTGCTGTCCTCCAAACTGCTTCTTTTTCATTTCCTTGGACATTAAGGGTCTCAAGAGACTATTCATAGACAGCAAGAGGTACTACTGCCCCAAATATCATTCTGTCTCTTAAATAATATAACTGGAAATTAATTGGCATTAATTCACTTGTTCAGAGTTGTACAGGAGATGTTGTTTACAAACAGCAGCCATGGTTGACTGATTACAGATTGGTAATTAATTTAGAAAAAGGATATTGTAAAATAAGAATCCAATATAATCTCAGCAGGTGTCACTGTAGCAAGAAGAACGTATCAGAGCAAGAATGCTAAATATTTAGATTGCACTGGCATCACCTGTCCTGCACAAAGGAAATATTATTTTTATTTTCTTGGCCTCTTCCAGCTGTAAACATATTTGTAATCACAAATACTCAGTTCAGAGCTTAAGCTAGTTGTTTACTGGAATAAAGATTCAGAGTGCAAGCACAGTATTTCTCTGCCCAGAATGAGAATCCTACAGCACACACTGCTTGTAATGAGTATTAACATTGAGACATTTTTCTGCAAAACGCGTTTCCTGAATTATAAATGAAAATAAAACGAAACATCTAGCTTGGCACAGGTTACTTCAGTATGCACCTACTGCCATTTTTCAGGGCAGGATATTTTCAGGAGCAATGCAGTGAAGGGGACAGGATGTCAGGATGGATGTCAGGATGCCTGCGTCTATTTATGCTCTGCCATTCATGTACCATACCTCTTTTCCAAATGACACCTTACCTCCGTGCCCCATTCTCTTGCCATATTTGTTTCTTATACTTAGTTTCCAGTCTCTTCTAAATCACTTACTTTGTGCTTGTGCATCATGTAACTCCGTGGAGTTCCAGCTTTGACCAAAAAGAATGCAGTCATGCTCTGATGGAGGGGCTGACGCACATGTGCTGTGCCGGATTGTACCCATGCTTCACCCTGGCTTCCCCTTTGCAGGCTTGCCACCACATAGTTCAGACAATGTGATTTGGTTCAATCCTACATTTTACTGACCTATTGTTTCTCCTTCCTCACACATTATATGATGTTCACAAAGAAAAAAAAAAATCAAAAAAACAATAAAACAAACAAAAAAC
>KZ505999.1:277424-320323 GCA_002844005.1 Limosa lapponica baueri
CAGACCAGTATACCTTTTAAAACTTAGAACACTCATTTGAGATGCAGAAAACCCAGATTCAAATCCCTACGCTATTTCTTTCAGCGCTTTGACTCTGGTTCACGCCAAATGAACGCCCTAAGCACTTAGTAACTTTGAAGTGCAGCAGATTACTTGCTCTTCTGTTTTGTAAAGCCTTTCAAAAGAACTTTTCATTTCAGTGAAAATGAAGCTGATTTCACAGTATCATGTTTTTGTGCACCTTGGAATTGGTGTCTTCCAGCCAGCCACATTAGCATTCTTCAAGATTTCATTCAAAAATAAGTGAAATTGCCTTCAGTCTTCACAAAAACCTTGAAGTTAAATTAGGGTTAATCTTCTCAAAAGCCTTGATGTAAAATATTCAAATATGGATTGATTCATTAAGATGTTAAGTAAATATTTCTTTAACAACTGATTTTATCTCAGCATTCTGCCTTTACCACCTATTGTAAAAAGTCGAGCTAATACAGAAAACCAAGGATTTTCAACAAGGACATGAAAGCCTGTTGTTATTCTGACTGGCCTTGGAGTCCCATTGTCTCGTAAAGACAGCAGTTAAATCCCCAGTAGTTACAACTGAAGAAATAGTCTATTTAATGTGTTGATATTTTTTTCTGACTTTTGCAGTTAGGCCTCTTGCTACATTAATGCTAAAGGGCAGCAGCGAAAGACACAATAGTAATTGCTTCAAGTGGCACCACAACCTTTAGGCATCATCAAGAAGCCCAGCAAGCTTTTTGAAGGTAACAATTACATCCTTACACTATGTAATTTTAAGACAGTTGGCTGAAATGCCAATTCACATTTTGTGTTCTTTGTCTTACTAATAAAATAAATAAAATATACACCACTACTAAGAGTATTAAGAGGTACATTTTCTTTTTGACAGAGATATAAAACTGTCATTAATATGTTATAAGAGAAGATTATAGTCCTAAATGTAGCTATCCTTTCCACTTCTGACATGTCAAATTAATCTTTGCTTACACCATTACATGAACTAGACACAGGATGAAAATTCATGCCTCTGTAAAAAGCCACTGCAAGACCTCTGCAATACTCAATTTCCATTGTAAGTGCTAAGTGAGAACATGGACCTCATTGCTGCTATGAATCTTATGTGAGAGACTCAGATATTTCTATGACAATTGACAATTTATCCTCCTAAAACTGCTAGCAAGATGGACAAAGCAGTACAAGCATTGCCTGCATTGACTGAATTTTATCTACCAAGGACAAATTACACATATAGTATATATTATGTATATTTATGTTCAGAGTTGTTCATTCATGATCCAGATGAAAAACCCACATGGTTAATAACCACGCAGAACTTGAACTGCCTTATAAACTACACAGCAGATTATAAACCAATTTGGCTATTTGTGATATGGACTTAATCTTCACTTCTCCATGAGAATTTCTTCAAAGTGGGAATGTCTAATTTTAAGATTAAAAATGAAATAAAGACCAAGATTAATAACATTCACACTGTTTAAACAAAGATTGCCAGCTGACATCTTTTAGAGAAATGACCCAAATTAGTTCTGTCAGCTTCCTTTTATACAATTACGTATTTGAGTGGTAAGACAGGCAACAGTCATGTTTTGAAAGTCAACTGCAGAGATGTTCAGAGGGTCTAAGCAGAACACTACATTAGAGGCTCTGAAGGAAAACAAATACAGAGACTGCTCATCACAATTAATTCCCAGAGCTTCCAGCCATGGCCATGTAACCTCAGTTCTTTTGTAAATACATTGTAAATCACAGGGATTCGGGAAGCAAGTAAAGGAAGATGAATTGAAAATGTTTTATCACCGAAAGTTTGAAACAACTGCATTGCTCCATTAGGCCTTGTTTAGCAGAAGAAATCCAGACTGTTCTGACTGTGCATTGATTGGTAGCTCGAGGAAAGTGAGAATGCACTTACAGAAAAGCATAGGTGTGTGCTATCTATAAATACCTACATGTATATCAACACACACTCACGTGCACATTTTAACAGCTGTTAAAATTATACATTCAAAGAGTATAGATTCCATCTGATCAATCATTCAAGATGTATTTACCTTTAATCTGCATAAAGGACATGATGAGAAAGCCAAATATGTCACTGTGAAGATGTGCTAAGCCAAAGAAATTCAGAGTGCTTTGGGCAAAACCCCAACCTTATTAAGTATCTTAATCACATTTTTATAGGGGCAGTCATATAAATGTATGCCACTTCTGGAAACCTGACAATTTTTTTTTGATGGCTTGCCAAGCATGAAGTGAGTCAAAGGTGCCCTGGAATCAGCCAAATTTATTTGCAAACTCACTTTTAAAAATTAGATATTAGCCCAGAGTGAAAGTCAAAATCTGAAAGGGAAGTACAAAAACCTATTAAGACAACTTCTTATTTAAATAGAATTAATCTAAAGTAGTAAGAGCACAGCAACTATGTTCTTTGCTTAGATGTCTTTCAACTTGAACCAGTATAGACCTTTCTCAGTTGTTCCTCTTCAGATGTTTAAAATGTCTTGAAAACTGAAATAGGGCTTTAAAATTCTCTAAAAAAAAAAAAAAAGAGGGCTTCCACAGAAACAGTGCAGCAAAAACCAGCCATAAAACTACCTGCTGGACACCCATCCTCCTTGTTACATTAGAACAGGGGAAAGGCCAACATAATAAGCAACATGTAAAACAGCATGGGAAGCTACTACCAACTTAAATCCCTCTCCTCTCCCACACATCCGGTTCAGTTATTCCACGTCTCTTCCGTCACTAGATTTGCAGGGTCAAGATGTCAAAAAAAAGCCAGCATGCCTTCCTTCTGCCTGGGCTGACGACGACAGTCTCTGCACACAATCACACTAATTTCCATTCACAGCAATTTCTTGCAATAAGCAAGTTGGTAAGATATTGGAGGACCAAAATCAGAGGTAATTAGACCATCAGAAAATCCATTTGCACCTTCCTACCTGAAAGAAGTGAGACGCCTGGGAATGGGGAGCAAGGTAACAACAGAACATACGTGTCTGTGTGCCTGTGCATGCAAATGAGAGAGAGAACGTGTATATATACACCAAGAAATAGAAATTACCAATGTCAATCTATGCCATGGATTACAAATACAAAAATAAGAAAGTCACAAGGCGCAATCAACTTTTACTCAGCAGAACTCAGCACTGTTGATGTAATTAAGAAGTCTCTTTGCAAAGTTTTGGAGAACTCTTTTGAATGGAGGCTGACATAGAATTCCTGATGGGCAAAAAATCAGTTACTTGGTTTGCGTGTTTCTAATGTCTAAACAAGTTCTGTTCCAACTACATATATTGGTATTCAGCTGTGTCTCACTGAGGATGCAAAAGAACTGCCTGAGTGCTTTTAGTTCTGCCCTTTCAAAAATATGGACTGCTTTGTGTTTAATGACCTAGAAGTCAATACCTAAAAATGTTAATGCAACATGTTCTATGTTACATCTCAAAAGAAAAGAGATAATCCCATGATTAAGATATTTGACAGGAAATGAAGCAATCTTACTTCCACTTCTTCCTCTGTCATAAAGGTAGCTGGTGACATTAGCAAGTAACTTCACTTCTCGATGCCTTCATTAACCTTTCCTGTTACAAGCATTTCATCCTGTTTGGTGCTATACATAGCCTCATAACCCCTGTTAAACATGAATACCCACTTATTTGTGAGGTTATACATACTTTTCCTGAAATCAGTGCTGGAAATCAGGAGGGATGAAAATAATATAAAAAATAAATAAATAAAATTCTGAAGGTAAATAGATGCAGAATGTACCGTACACAGGATAATGTTTTCCATATTCTAATAGCACTCCTTGTTCTTCGACTAATGAGAGTAGTGCTTTGTCTAGCATTTTGTAATTGTTATATGAATACTTGCCAGGTGAACACTGGCACCAACGTGTGTGTTTTGATTGAGAGGGTAGAAAAACTAGATGTAATTGTTCTATTAAAATGTAAAATCAAAGTTGGCTAATTTTACTAACACATATAGTGATTTTCTCTTTTTCTCCCTTTTTTTCAAGCCTACCATAATTTGTTTTAAATATCTCTGTCCTCATGGGATGAAGTCATGCCCGATACTTGACAACTAAACTAAACACAGCTTATTACTATACATAAAGGCAACACGAAAATACATTAAAAACCAATACTAAGTTTATGGCACATTAAAGAATTGTTCATAGAGAGTTTTCAGTAAACCTTGTGCAACACGGCAGAAAAGCTGTCTACTGACGGATAGCAATATATCTAGGAAAAATATGATTTCATCCACATGATCGCGTAGATTACCAAAAGACCATAGGTAATTTCATAGCATTACCTGCAAGAAAATAAGAGTAATCTTAGCATATTGCTACAGGGAGGGGTCCTGATATTAAGGGGATGATGATGACCTTGAAACATAAATGGGGAAGAAGAGATGAAAGGAAAATTATCTGTAATTTTTGTTCTCAAGCACTGGTAATTCTAAAGAATCCCTAGGTGAGCTCCATGCCCCATGATTCTGACAGAAGCAAAGCATTCCGAGCTACTTAAATATCATGCTACTGATGGATACCTGCTTATCCCATTGCCATCTCTTTTATAGGAAATTTCAACGGCTAAGTTTTCCTGTTCTGCTCTCTGATATGGATAAGCTTGCTAGAGCAACAGGTACATTTCTTTTGGTTCATTGAGAAACTTCCCCCTTTTATTTTCCTTGAGCAATACCATTTACCATTTTAAGAAAACAGGTTTTGCCAAGAGCTATCAAACACTAGATTACTGCAATTACTTCTGCCTTGAAATAAAAAGGAATAGTTACAGTGCTGTTCATTTTTAAATAGAAACAACAGTACATTTTCTGTTTCTATCTGCATCAATGCAGATATTAAGATGACTCACATGGAAATACCATATTCAAGTTTTCTTTGACCAGTCTTGAGCTTGCTTTCCATGTGGTACTGTTGTTATGCTATTTTCTGCCTTTTTTGCTCAAAATGGTGCCATCTTTTAAGGATATTAGGTGAAAGATGCACCCTATCCAACAGAAGACACAGCATTCCTAGCACAGCAGAAAGGTTATTTTACATTCCGTTTTATAGTCCAGAAAAGACTTGGTCCTCTTGTTCAGAGAGCAGTGTCAAAATTAAGTTCCAGTGGTAATTCATTGCACTCACTACCATAGAAGAAATCCAGAAGTAGAGGTAAACGTGGAATCTGTTCCAGGAGGCAACTTCAGGAGATAAGACAAAAAAGTAAGCAGCATGGGCAACTGCTGAGTTCTTGCTACTCTATTATTATTATTTGAGCTAAAATACAAAGTTCATTAATGAGCACTAAGGGATGGAGCTAAACAGCCCACTGTTTCGCATTTTGGCATGGGCTTTGACAGTATGGAAGTATGGACAGAAGGAGATCAACCCCTTTCCTATGGATTTGGTAACACATATACTTCAGGTTGTACAGTTCCTTCAGTTTAAAGTCTGAGCCAACAAAATGCTCAACAGTAACTAAGAAACAGCGGCGTAACAGACTTGGGCACGTGCAGCAGAGTCTTCCTGAAGTACGCAATGAGACACAGGGAAGGGGGTAGAGTGTGAGTAACGTTCAGGCAATGTATACAGAGTAGGCCAGAATGTACAGCGAAGCACGTTGCATCTAAATAGCCAAATTACATATACTGTATTTTAGCAAAATTAATGATGAACTGAACTCAGAGGCACCTCATCTAAATTTGAAACAGAAATATGCATCTGCCATGTTTATTTCATTATTATTTCATGAGGAGTCTATGCTTGTTTATGAATTCTTAAAGTATATTTAAGCAATCAAGCATAATAGTGGTGTAATTATCTCAAACCCATTGCAGTTCCAGGACTTTATGAGAAATCTAAGTGCGTTCCATGCAGCTAGCTCCAAAGGTGTCTCACTCATGAGCTTATTCCCTGCTGTGTCTCGCTGAAAAAAAAGAGGCACTGACAATCACAAGAAAAAAAACCCAAAACATGTTACCTGAGTGGGGAAGGCAACCCAACAGTCGTGTAAACTAAGACCAGTCCCATAAACTGTGTCCACCTCCTTCAGTGCACCAGCCTCAAGCCTGGAGCAGAGATCTTACAAGATCGTATTTTTATTGGGTTCAAAGCTAACTCTGTAATGCATTTCTGAACCTGGCACCTTCTGCCTTGCAGCCAGCTTGCAATATAGTTGCCACCTTTAGGGGAAAAGAATACTGTTGGGGAGCTGGTATATAATGAAAATGATTGAAAAGAGGCTTTGCACTTAATAACACCGCTGCCATGGTGATCCCTTTTCCATTCTGCTGCTCGCTCGGTAGAAAGCACTCGCCTGTTCCCCTTCACATGTGATATCAGCTCTTTCTTAGAGACAGAGGTAGTAATGCTTGGCAGCTTGCATATCAGCAGGGCAGCACAAAGCAGAAAAACTCTGTTGGACCGTAAGAGAAGGCACAAAGGGAATAGCTAGAACTTGCAAATAGTTACAACGTGCAAAGAGGTTTGTGGGTTTTGGTTGTTTTTGTGTTTTTTTTTTCAAATGTGAGCAAGAAGCCCCATTTTGTGGATTGTCCTCAGTGCAGAAACAAAAAGGCAACACAAAGGATTGTTCAGTGTTCAACATTTTCTGTAAATAGCCTGGATATGCTTCTATCAAAAGTTAAGAAGTATTTGTAGGAGGAAAAGACGACACACGAGGGAAAGGGACAGCAGAGGACAGACTTTAGAGACCAGCAAAGACGTTTCCCTTCTTTCCAAACTGAAGCAAGTATTGTAGCCCAGAAATTAGCTTGTCCAAGCCAGGCAAAATTCTTATCCAGGCTTGCTACTACAGGGCACATTTCCAGCAGATGTGGGCCACTTTTCCTGTGAAATCAAATATGGAGATAAGGTTTGTAGTTTCAGAGGAGGACTCTGAAAATGTCACCTTGGATTGGGCTCGGGTTCCAGCACAAATTATCTGTTTTCTTCTTAAAACCGACCCAGCTAACTGAACTCCTTCCACTCGGTAAAAGCAGAACGGGGTCAAATGCAGGAAAGATCATCTGCTGCACAAATTATTCTCAAGCTAAGCTTTTCACAGACAACGTGCCTAATTATTAATGATTTGAAGGGTGTGAAAAGAAAGCTCCAGGAAAACATATTTTTAAATCTTGCCTGGAGGTCTGCCTTAAACTGAGCTCAAAGAATTGCCACTGCTCTAAATTCTGATGCACACCTCTGAACTTTCAGTCTTGCCATGGTACAATCAAGACAAATGGGAGGTGACAGCTAAGTAGCAACAGTTCTTTAGTATAAAATGAAATTCATCAGATGAACTTTCAAAGGGTCTATACAGTGTTTCATACTGAAAGAGCAGCTTTTCTACAACCGGTTTCAAAACATCCAAGACCATCTTGTTCCTAGATGAGTCTGGCTGCGGGGGAGTTTGTCAAAAAATTCTGAACTGATACAATAACTGGATACACCATCATTGACAAGGATTAGGAGGTTTCCTTTATGGTGCTACTGTAAAAGGATTAGTTCTTTGGTTTTACAGTGTAAATCCCTAAAGGGAGATTTATTATTTTTTTTTTAATATATGAACTACAAAAATATCACAGTGTTTCTTTGTGAGATATGAACTTACCACAATTTTCAAAACACTCTTCATCCTTATCTTTATTGCTGCTTTCCAATCGACAAACAACATTTCCCATGCAATCCTTCCTTTTATCTCACACTTTGCTTTATTAGTTCTGTCCTTTTTAGCCCTAGTTCCGCTTTTCACATGATATTTGTTTAATTTCTGATCACTGCTTCTAGGCATCACATTCTTTAAGATACACTATAGTGCAGAGGATTATACAAGGGAAATAACATCCTTTGTGTTTACCTTTGTTTATTAACCTTTGTCATTGTTCAGTGCCCATTTTTCCTTTTCTGTGACAGATAATGTATCTGACTTTACACTAGCCACCAAGTTTTGGTCTCTGGTAATTGAAACATTCTTTATCCAGCGTTACTGCATTTACTGAGGTCAAAAGCTCTGGACATCTCACATTCTTGAAATGCATTGAATTATATGGGCAAAACTAGGTATTCAGTTGTTTAAAAGAATCATACACAACTGCTTTTTAATCAGCAAAGGCTCTTCAAAGTAATTAACAATACTGTACTATCAGAAACTGTTGTTTAGATGCTCATATTAAAAGCATGAAGATTATTAAAACTGCTTTAACCTAAAATAAACTCATATTATCTGACACCAAAGCAACAGGTATACACATCGTAAAGTCCATACACTAGCAGTACTTGGCCTCATAATTTCTTTTCTACTAATATTGCAGAAATAAAAACATACAACATGTCCCTTTGAGACAACAAAATCATAGAGATACTCTTGGATCCAATACTGCTGTATGTTAAAGGACTTATTAGAATTTAAATTACTATTGTGTATTGTTTTAATATGCCTTCACAGCATGCACCGTAACAGTTCCTTTGCAGCTATTATACCGTACATTGGCTACATCAATTAACAGAAATGCACATTATATATTATGGACCTATATAATACCTAATACATTTTTCCAAAGTCTATTTATTCTTCCTAATGTGCATTCAGAAAACATACTATGAGTTCTCCTAAAAAAGGCATGTATCTGTGCACTTATTCCAAGAACAGTGTGCATATATACATATATCTGAATCTAGTGGCTCCTTTTTAAAATTGAATTTTACTGTTTCTTTCCTTTTGCAAATGGAGTCAGAATCCCACTGTGTTTCTTTTAAAATATATATTTTTAGAACAATGGCCTTAAATTGATGCTTTGTCCCTAATACCAAATTAGGGATAAACCCTTATGAACTGCCACCAAGCAGCACAAAGAAAAAATATGTGCAAGTTCAAATAACTTTACAAATGTGAAAAATGGCAAATCTAAGTCAACACGATCAGATGACTACATTTGATACGTAATATCACAAAATAATGACTGCAAAATACCTAAATGCAATTCACTAGATCAAGAAAATATGTTGAAATTGGCTTTCTTACAGATCACCATTTCTAGAATCAATATTTAACATTAAATTTGAGCTTTGTGACTCTGCCTCAGAAAGAAAAAAATAAAGTCTTTAAAGCAGTGCTGAGAAATTAAATATTCAACTTTCAACAGTTTGAATAACATACTCAAGCATTTATAAGAATTTCAATTATGTAAATGACAAGATAGTTTATACATAACTGACAAAACAAACTGTTTCTTTGGTGGCCTATTAGTATTGTATTGCTAAACCAAAGTCACTGTTAAGCTGATCATAGTGACTTACAATTATACAATGACTTAATGGTAAAGCATCATATATATATATGTGTAAAGGCAGTGAATGCATTTCCAGGTTTGAAACGAAGCATGCATGTGCAAAGAAAAAGAAAAAAAAAGAGGATAAAGAAAAAAAAGTTTTTCTAAACTTTTCGCAGAGGTCTAAGCAGCTCTGGCTGTCCACAACAAAATAAAACACTTCCTATTTCATAATTGCAGATTTAAATTCAGCCTGTGTTGGAAATGAGCAAAAGCAGCTTAAATGCAACATTGTCTGTGTGGAAAATATTGGTGGCTTTGCGGTAGTGGATAAGGACTCACACCTCGGAAAGTTTACTTGCCAGGGCTGGAACTCAGGGCCAGCTCTCAGGGAGAGGCTCAGCTCCTTTCTCTGGGCTGCAACACATCCTTGGCACAGGCTGGGTACTTGACGCTAATGTTTTAGTGAACAGTTGTTTTAGTGAAATGCTTGGGCTCCAAACGCACAGCTCATGGTGGCTCTAAACTCTAATGGCAGCTTGTAAACCCCTTCACGTGAGGGTGAAAGACCATCCAAAGGTTCGGCAGCAAGGCAAATTTTTCAGGGGTCTCCAGTAGTGATTTCAGCACAGATGAGCTTCACACAATCCTCTTTTGCCCTGTCTAGAGGACATCCTAGTGCCCTGGTATATGGATTTAACGTGGGTTGAGGAGAGTACAAAGAAAAAAGGAGTGGGTTCATAGCGCTTTCACAAATCCTTCTTTTTTTCCTGTCTCATTCCCCTCCTTTAATCTCTCCTTTCATGTTTCTTTTCTTCTTTCTGTCTTCCTGCCCAAGAAGTGGTGCTGAATGCTAAAGAGCCCTGACCCAGTCAGTTAGTCACTTTGGATAATTTCTTAGGGTTCATTCTTTGTGTACTCCACCTAGATACCACAAGGTTAGACTCTTCAGTGAGAGCAATGTTTCTGGTATCCAATTTTCAAAACCTGCCTACCTGATAGCAATCTCCTGATTCCATGTCTATTGTAGCTTTGGTTCTCTTTCATGGAGCCCTTTTCATTTTCTCTTCACAAAAGTGCTTCAATCTATCTTACATTTTAATTGAATCAAATTTAATTTAAACCAAATCAAAGGTCCTTTCAATACATCTACATAAGAAAGCACTTAATCTTAATAAACTACCATTTAAGAGGGAGAGGGAATCTACAGTAGCAGTGAAATATATAGCAAATCAAAATTCTCTCTCTTCATATAAAGGAATGAAGCCAAAATAAGCTCTCTCTACTGTTTAAACTGTGCTGCATGTAATGTGTAAGGAAGAGAAATGTGCTGCTAAAGTAATGCACTGTGACTGCGAACTATTCGCTGAAATCTGAAAAGAATCCCATTTCCCAAAGCAGCTTAGAAAATGACATTTGCTGGGACCCTGTATTAATGAGATGAAGATCCTTACCCCCTTCAGATTTTATTACATTTCAGAAGACATTTCAAAAAGTCAAATAATTTACTTTGCTTAGGTGAGGAGGAGTTAACCCTCTGGGATTCTCTGTCTCTTCAGCTCTACAGTTGTCTAGCATATGAATTTTACTAGAGCTGTAACTTTTATTTCCTGCAATGCATTGATATGAAATACTAGTTTATCCTCCCTCCTTCTTTATGCCTTTGCATTGGGAAGTGTGTACAATTCTTCAAACCCAAACAACTGTATAGTCCTACATTAGCTGGCCTATACATTCGTGTATTATTTACTAAAATTTACATAAGAACTAGCTCACACTGCATAAAGATTTGTGATCTTTCAACAGGAATGAATAAGAGACCTTAGTTTATGGTAGACAACTCAATTATCTTTCAAAGTCCTGCAATAAGATCATTAGATTTCCACTTTACAAAAGCATTTCTACAGGTGCTTGGTGAAGAAGAAAGCAGAGTTAGGTACAACTCCTTAAGTCAATGCATTTTCAAAACGTTAAAATAGAGCATTGGTTCTAGCAAAATCTGTTTAAGCTTGTGGAGTCCAGAGAGGCAGCTCTGGGGTACACCTCAGCTGGTTTTTGTAGTGGGGAGCAGAGTGCAAGCAGGCTCTTAGGTAACCTCTGCACTGGATTCAGGGTGACTTAGTGATACTAGCACACAACTAAAATGGTGTCACATATGCTCTGGGTAAAACCTTGGGCACAGCAATGATAGTATTTTTACTATCAGTGGTAAAAACACAAGACTGAGAAACCATGGAAGAGTCCAGATAGGTAAAAGCATAAATGCAACATCTGCACCATAGCCTCTCCTATTCTGCTCTTGTAAACACTTCCATGCTCACAGGGAAATAGGTAGTGAGAAATTTTGAGGTTCTAGTGCACGGATAAGAAAATAGTGCAAATCAGAGCGGTGTGAATAAGAGCTTCCTCCACCCTCCACTTGCAGGGCACCGTTGCTAGCACAGAATGTGGCAAGAGCACTGGTGGTTAGTATGGTTTCAGCTGTTAGAAAAATATCAGGGTGCCAGTAGTATCTTGTTTGGGTAGTAACACCTGGAAGACTAAGGCATTTCTCTTTGCAGGAGCAAAGGCCAAGAAATGACAGCTAAGCAAGAAAGAGCAAGATGACACCTCAGAGGTAAAGAAAATAAAAATAGGCACACGGGTTTGTGTTTTGTTTTGTTTTGTTTTGAAAAAAAAAAGGCTACATATTAACATGGTGCTCCCTTTCTGTCAGTCCTGAAACCCAAAGATCTCACTAGACTGGGAAAAATTGATGGGAACAAAGAGCACAAAAATACCTGCAATACATACACTCTTCCCCAATTCCATCCGCTGTGCCTGGAGGCAATGTATCTAGCCCTTGTACACTCCTACAAAGATGCAGTAACCTCTGCTGGTTCTAGAACAGTTTTAGTCTCTGTGAAAGTCGTTAGAATTTTAAGAATATTAAACCTTCACTTTTTCTCAAAAATCCAGCTGACTGGCTGGGTATTTTCAAATGGTTTTGTTCAAAGTACCTAAGTACACTAGATTGCATTATACTTACATGGTTGGAAGCAAATGACTGTACTCAATAAAATTAGATTAACTAAATATCTCAAATAAATGTAGGGAGTAAATACTCATCCTACACATGTATTATTAAATGCATGCTGTATACCCTACCAGTGTGATACATTTTGGTAGCATGAGGTCAAGCTCTTCAAGAAAATACCTTGGCAACAGCCCACTGTTTACTCTTGAGACTCTTGCCAACATTTTTTGGTGCATAGGAGGCATCAAGCTGGCTGAATGAAGGGGGCAAAAATACATACCTGAGAAATCTCTCATTAATGAAGAGGATGAGAAGACAGAACATAGGATGATATACTGCAAGAGGACTGGCAACACACTGCACCAGAGGGAAGGGAAAGCAGGGGAATGAAGAGAAACACAGATGAGCACTGTAATTTTCAATACATTAATGGAAGTGGGAAGTCAGTACCCACTCTTGAACTTCCCCCACGTTAAATACATGCTAAAACCACTATGATACCTCAAAAGAAACAGAACTGTACTCCAAGCACCCTTAACATTTTCTAGCTAAGCTACTCACACCACTTATATTTCTGAAAGCATATACATGCGCCCAAGGTCTTTCCTGGATGTAAGCTCGGTCTGGCACAGTTACCCTGACATTATGCCATTACTCAGCCTAACTTTTTTTCTCTTGTTCTTTTCATTATCATTCAGTATCTGAAGCAGACATTTTTGCAGCCACTTCATTGGACATTTCCATCCTTTTTATGATTCAAAATGCCTAATACCACAACAACAGGCTACTGGCAGTGCTCAACTCAAATGAGTCCTGATTCTTGATAAGTCCTCTGTGTCAACTAGACAAACATAGTTGTATATGTGCAGAGTTATAAGGACCATGATACTTTGAAAATATAAGAAAAACTAAAATTTAAGTTCCTAAATACAGACTCAGGTACCTGCCTGAAGCAGAACCACCAAGCAATCAGTAGCGCACAGTGAGATCCAAGTAAGATTTAGGTGCCTCTTCCTGAAAATCTTGGCTTTGGCATATGTGCCTTTTGTAATCTAACAGGTTTGAAAACCCAGCATGTACAATATATTGCACATTACTCATACATCAAGCATTCTTTCTCTCTTCCTTGCCCTTTTTACTGTTGTCTTAAAGATTAGTCTTTTTCTGGGAAGCTAACAGTATATTTGTTCAAGATATTTTTATGTGGCAGCTAGAGATGAATTATTGTCTGGCATTCTCTGACAGGGCTACAGGTGAATATAAAAGCATAACTTTTCCCCCTTTGATACATGTGCTAATGGACTAGTGTTTTATTTTGCTTTTTTTTTTTTTTAATTCTTTCCATATCTTACTTCTTTGAGGCTTTGTATGGTATGAGAAACATCAAAGACTGAATAAATCATTTTAATATTAACTGTTTCCTGACATATATGGTGTTTCTGAGGTCAAAAATTTTCTGGCAACCTCCATTGTTCCCATGCGTTTGACCCCAGCAGACAGTCTTTAATGCATCAGCAGGTAAAAAAAAAGGACTTTCCTCATCCCCGAATGCCTATCATTCACTAGAAGCATCTTTTAGCTGAAGAGGAGAACATGCACCAGTAGAGTCACTATTGTTTCTATACTTCCCATTCCTAAAGGTGCTGCTGACACTGCATTTCATTAACCGTTCAACAGGTTTGACACTTGGGCAAACAAAAAGTAACACATTCTTCCAGGAGCAAGGCATGGCTCAAACATCAAACTAGCACATTTAACAAAAATCTCTTCCCCAACACATCTATAGAAGGAAACAATGCCCATGGCACAACATCAACTACTCTGTTTCTCCAGGGACCTGTGTCCCTCAGCACAGGGCAGGAGACTCCACACAGCTTCACAGCCCTGCCACCGGGGCAATGAAACTGCACGGTGGCTGCCCCACTGTGAACAGCCAGGCCAGGCCTCCAGAGAGCTAGATTTTAAAAAGTAATTTAAGCACAGTCAGAGGGGGCATGGACTGGCTATATGGCTAATGGGGATAGCAAAAACAGTTAATGGTAACCAAAAAATACAAAATCATTTAAAATCTCATGGATTATGAATGGAGCCCATTCGGAATTACAAGATTTACTGCCCTATTCTCTGAAACAACTCGGGGTGCCCAGAAGCAAATACAAGATACTGTATTGACTGGACCTAAAATTATTTGTTCTGATAGTTCTGAATAAAAGGAGTGGGTTATCTAAAGTGCTGAAAGAATTAGCTCAAATGAAACATGGGGAAGTAAGTTCTGAAAAATAAGTTGGAAAATCACGGGGACAATGTCTGATTCTGTTCCCCCTTGAATTTCCAGCTGGAATTCAAGTGTAAGGATAAGACAACTCGTAAATCTCTTGTATTTTTAGTTTTAAAACTGTTTACATTTGGGGCCAAAACAGAGATTATAACAAAGTAGCTTCTACTGCCCTAGGAAAAGTGGAAGAAGCAAAATATTGCTTATGCTTAATTCTTTTTTAATGACTGGCCCTCTTCTACCTGGAAATTACCTAAATTCAAGCAGTTTGAATAAATGAACTGAGTCTTAAAAATGCCTAAAGATGCTAAAAGAAAGACGATTCTTCTTTTTAGTGGTTCTCTACGATCTGTATTAAAGTTTCTTGCTATACCCAGTATTTGTTATTGTACTGTTAACTACCTACATTATTCACAAGAACAAAAGTTCCAATATCTTCCCTAAAGATAACAACTTGTATACTCCTTTTGTGACTTCTGATCAAAGTATAGCATCTACGACAAAATCCTTCATCATATGGCAGATACCAAATAAGGAGAAATCCCTTAGAGATAAATAACATTCTATAAACTAGGTCAGTTCTTCCTCTTTAAGCTGAAAGGTTCCCCAGTACCTGTGAGCCATTACCGAAAAAAAAAGAAATATCCTTATTCTGCCTGACCAAGATACGGATAAAGATTAAAATAAGCCAGAGAAGATTTGAGCCAGTGAAAGAGCAGGTATATTTAAAAGCATTCATTTGCAGACATTTATAATGACTATGTCTGGTTTCACTCTAATCAGAAAGATGAAGAAGAATTCACCGGCCCCCTTCAGCAGTACTGAGGACATTATGTGGCAGCTGTTTGTTCATACGGTAAATGTACAACATCATGTCTTGATTATTAAATATGTATTTGCAAGTTTAGAGGAATATTCCTCTGTCAGACTTCAGCATACTTTATATTCAGGTGCAACAGCCTTATCTAGTGTTAAGCAACCTCAGCATATTAAGTACACTTTGATTTTCTTTCATGACGCTCAGAAAATTGATTTTTAAGATTTTTATCAATGACCTTTAAGGTTCTTTTGGGGATGATTCTCTGCTATCATGAGGATTCATGATGGACTTACATGCCTAGTTGTCTGCCACTCCTTTGCAGTGCTCACTTTATACACAATATGTTTTAAGAAATACTTAATACTTTGTGCTAGATTAGTTGCAGGTACTTTCTGTGCAACTTCCTGAACTACGATTTCTCCTTCTAAAATGTTAAAACTAATGATAAGGAGCTTGCAGTACCTGATTAGACTACATTATAATGAATTTCTTCCATTAAAGTGGCCAGCAGATTGACAGAGGTGACTCTGCCTCTCTGCTCTTGTGAGACCCCACCTGGAGTACTGTGTCCAGCTCTGTGGCCCCCAACATAAGAAGGACATGAACCTGTTGCAGAAGGTCCAGAGCTAAGGCCACAAGGAAGATCAGAGGGATCTGCTGTGAGGACACGCTGAGAGAGTTCAGGTTGTTCAAGCTGGAGAAGAGAAGGCTCCAGGGAAACCTTATTGCAACCTTTCAGTACTTAAAGGGGGCCTACAGGAAAGATGGGAACAAACTTTTTAGCAGGGTCTGTTGTGATAGGACAAGGGATAATGGTTTTAAACTAAAAGAGGGTAGATTTTGACTAGATATAAGGAAGAAATTTTTTTACAACGAGGGTGATGAAACATTGGCACAGGTTGCCCAGGGCAGTGGTAGATGCCCCATCCCAGGAAACATTCAAGGTCAGGTTGGATTGGGCTCTGATCTAATTGAAGATGTTCCTGCTCATTGCAAGGGGGTTGGACTAGGTGGTCTTTAAACGTCCCTTCCAACTCAAACTATTCTATGATTCTTTAAGTGTAATTTTATGTTACTTTTCCACTTACATGGACATAGTGTATAGATTTCTACTTCATAGTGTATAGATTTCTACTTGCATGTGTAATTTCTTTCACAAAAGTTTAAATATAAATTTCCCAAAGTCGTCTTTAAAGAAATGCTTTGTACCATGCTCTAGCCTAGAAAACAAACTCAGATCAAGCAACTTCTCTTTGAAGGGGCTGCCACTGATATCACATTGATCCATTCACTGCTTGCGTTACACAAAAGAGAGTCTACCTTATCTTAAAGGTCTTTTATAGTCTAAAAATCTAAGAATCAACTATGATCTTAGAAGAACCATCTACTCTCACCGTTATAAAAGGATGCTCAGCTCATTGCTAAGAGTCCAGAAGTTCTTGCCTTAGCTGGTCAAAATTATTCCAGCAAATTATCCTGATCCATGGATTCAACAGAAAACTCACTGGATCAGAATCATTTTCACAGTCCTATGTATACTCTGAGAAAAGAAAGAGCATTAACTCTGTATTTCCTTACAGTTAACATATATGTTTCTCTAACAATAAGATATGAGTGCATACAAATTAAATACGTAAGCAAAACTAGAATCTACTTTTCGCCATACAATAACACCCCAAAGTAATAGCATTCTCAGTGTATTTGTCATCTCAGCCACGAGTGAGCTGAATCTGGCACCTGAACTCCTTTTTCACTCAAGCAAACACCTATATAGGTCAAAGGAAAATTGCTTTTATAAAGACTGTGAAAATTGAGCAAGGAACATAGGACCTGGTATACAAGGAGCAGGATGCAGTATGCTACAGGGAGATTACGCAGTTTAGCTATCCATCTCCACAGCACTCGGATTTCTCTTAGCAAAAAGAGCTGCAGTAGAAGCATAAAATACAGCCTACACACATTGTACATTTGAAATATAGGAGAAAGTGTCAAAAGCAACTAAGTGAAAACAATGTCTAATATAGAGACAAGTGGAAACATCATGTCTCCCATCAAGACAATGCAGTTAAATTAAAAGTACAATCAGCGACTCTGGTTAGGCATCTCCTCCTACTGTGAACACATATGTGTAATTTTCCCCTTTTTCCAGAGGTATGGTGCATGGCCCTTATTGTTCTCTCCTTCAACAACATAAGTAACTCAGCTACTATAGTAAAGAAAGATCCATGCTAGAAGCTGGAAAGTATTGTGGGGAAACCCAAGTGTTTACTTGCCCTGTTCTGCTGGCCCCGTTCAGGAACAAGGCCAAATGGACCTGTGATTGTAGGACTAGGTCATTTATGCTCCTTTAGGCAGAAGAAAGCCTAAAATGAGCTTCTCTGGGTCCTGTTGCCAAAATAAGGGAGTACACCCCAACCTTAATATGACATTGCCTTTGAAATGCCTGTACAGCTTGTACTCTATACAATTTCTAAAAATTTTGATTGAATGTATTTACAGGGCCTTAATGATACCTAAAAGTAATTGTAAAAGGGCTTTCACTTCTAAGATCTGGTAATAAAGGAGCGAGGAAAAAACATAAAGACCTTTTTAGATTTACTTTTCCCAGACATTAAAAACACCAAAAGGGAAGCATTTCAGAATGACTCATTTGTAACCTCACAATTGAAAAAATTACTTAAAAATCCCCCAAACCTGACAGCCTACAATCAAATGAATCAACAAGGAACAGAACCCAGCCAGAACCTCCTACCACATATTGATGTCTGGAAAATGTGACTCCAGGAAGCCATCATTCTCCAACTACAATGGCCTGAAATTATTTGGTAAACAACATGACTGCAATGTAAAGGTACAATAAACAGAGCAATATTAAAAATTCAAGAATGACTGCAGGGACTGAGGAAATTATTACTCTATGTTTTTTGTTTTATTCAAGTGCCAACAATATTTAGTCATCTTTCTTTCTTGTTTTTCTTTCTTGCATTCCTTTCAAAATACACTTGCTGTGGTAATGCACTAGGTTAACCCTAACGGCACTACTGAATAGCTAGCTTGAGCATTAGCCACTACAGTCTCTATGGCTCTGAGGAAGGCCTCAGCAATTACTGTTTAAAAAAAAAAAATACACACACATTAAAAAACATTATAATATTTCCATACGATTTCCATTGATTGTACTCTACGGGGATTTTTATCTGAAAGTGCAGACAGAAACACCCATGCTAAGTTTTTTGGTGTTCCGGGAAAAAACACATTACGTTCAGATAAACTGTAGTGTAAAGGCTAAACAACCTGCTCAGCCAAAACACGCACCGCGATCATACGCAGACCCCAAACTCTGAAGGTCGCCACTGCCCCAAAGACCCTTTTTATTGCATAACAGCAGATTCCCAAGTTGGATTCCAACAATGTATCCGAGGCACATATTCTCAGGAAAAAACTGGATAAACAAATTTCAAATGTTCATTTAACAAAGTCCTCTCTGACAGAGCTACCAAGCTAAATGACAAGCAATGCAGCTGGTTCACCTCTGCGCAGCCATTCCCACATGCACAGCTTCACTGGCACCAGTGAAACCACATTGCAGTGAAAATCAGGGGAGTTCAGTCAAAACCTGCAGCCAATAAATGTAAACGTGACCTGTTCATACCCAGTTGCAAAAGTTCAAGACCAAAACACTGCCACACTGTCCAAGCTACAGGTAACACAATTCCAAGATTATTCTGCCCTCCACAAAAACCATGGCAACATTCATATGCTTGCCATGGGAATGCTCAGAGTTTAGGCAATTAAAATCCATGAGGATTAGGCCAGAGGACAGGACAAACCTACATCAAGGATACAAACACCTCAGTGCAGCACGTCCTGGACAAAAGTAGGGTGAAATAGCAGCCTAGTGACCTCCTGAGGATGTAAACTGCTGGTTTGTCCATGCCACAAAGAGCTTTTCATATAAGTGCACATACATGGTATTAGGTTCAATTAAAAGAAATGCAGGAAATCTTGCAAGGAAAAGATCACAGAAATTAGTTTTATTTTGCTTGGTCACAGCTGATACATCTCTTCTGTGCAACCTCAGTGTCAGAGGGTCAGAGGATAACGCACTTGCAAAAAGACACAGAGGCTGGTTAAATTCATAGTTACACTCACCAATGCACTTCTTTTTTTTCATTCATGTATTGTTATCCTTCAATAATGACCCTTCTGAGTTACAGAGGAAGACACATGTTTCAAGTGGAAAGCCAATTCCTTCCCTTTAGTTCTATGGAAGTGGAAGCCCTTTTGGTAGATAAAATGGAAGTGAGAGTGACTACCCTACTCTGCATTCCCAGTTGTGTTCATTTTTCAACATGAGAAAAAACTAAAATCCAAGCACTGAATTTCACCTTTCTGTAATAGGCCACCCACATGTAGAGGTTCTTGAGCTTGGAAGTTAGAAACTTCCAAGTGCACAGACTCACCCCATGCTAGGGCAATTTGAATCGATACCTCTGAACTCAGACTTGGGATCCTGCGTTTCATTTGCCTACAGTTATGAGTTAACAAGGAACTGCCGGGAAATTCTATAAATTATACAACCCTCAAACCTGTAACTCAAACTCCAGGCTCTCTCATCCCAACCATAAAGTAATCTCAAGTGAAAATTATGAAAATTGTTATTTTAATATTCCAAATATTTATTGATTTTTATTGTTCTTGGCAGACATTAATTTAAACTAATTTTAATAAAATTATTTTCTATGTTGATTTAAGGAAGCTCTGCATTTAATTTCCGATCTATCAGCAAATTAACATGGAAAAGCATTTGGACCATTTGAGAATATCAAATAAGAGGTTATCTGTTAAGGAAGTATCTTTGTAGTCAAAAAACTGCACATGCTTTCCAAATCTGGCCATATAAGTTTCTGACTTCTTTTTAGACACATCATACATTAAACAGTCAAGAACCCAGATAACTGAGCCTGGAGCAATCACTTTTCCTGTCTTGATGGATAAAGTCATTGCCCTCTGGCAGAAGCCCAAAAGAGATTCCCTATTTCTTTTTGTCCTGAGGCCCCCTCTAATTTGCCTTCTTAAAAATTCTACTATATGAGCAAGGAAAACTAAAGATAACAGAATCCCTGTCTGATGAAACAATTGAACTTTACTGCGATCTCAGAGAACATTCCAGTTCAGCACACCAAAGAAAGTAAAATAGGGTCAGAATGGGGGGGTATCAGCAAAGGTGTGTCACTAACATTTTGAAGAGGTAAAATAAGGCTTCATAATTCTCTGAAGTTAAGGCAACAGGGCACATACTATTTGTGAGAGAGTAATTCCATGGTGACGCAGACTGCAGGCTTGATCCTCCAAGAACTTCATGATGCACCCACTTCCAGAGCTTCTTCATTCAGAATACTGAAGGTGAGGCTTCTAGAGATTAAAACCATTAGGCTTCAATTCGACTGAAATCTTTGTTTCTGAGACAAAACTTAATAAGCAGCATCTCAGACCAACAGAAATATTATTTTAAAAAAACAGTCCAACAAACTATTGACTTGTTTTGCATAAGATGGTAAGATTTAAAAAAAAAAACAGTAAGAAAAACAGAAATAAGGATTTTTAGTTACTATTTTGAGCTCTTCTGAGAGATTTATGTATTGAAAATAAACTTGTAAGAATGTAGTTCATAATAACAATCATGTCTGCTACTTTGTTTTCTTTTTAATGCTCAAGAAAAGAAGTGAAAGCTGTCTGCCAGGTTGGTGAAGGAATTTTTTTTAATTGTAAATTAAATTGTATTAAAGTAATAATGGCAAGTATTTCAGTAATTACTTCATATCTTATTAGAAAATAGATGCGTTTGCATTAACTAGGTAATCACAACCAGGAAAAGGGCAAAAACTGCTCATTAAATAATAGAAAGTATATTAAAAAATGTAACAGGCAAATGTTGCCCATTTTCATTGTCTTCTCACTTTCCATTGACACAAGAGTCCTTTTGAGCAAGAATAACTGATAGAGGCTCTGCTTGCCTAAGCTGTAGACCTTGGATAAACATTTGCCTATCCAGTGACATTAATAAGGCTTTTGGTTACTGCAGGGACTTGCCCATGTCCAGTCAAAGTGAGACCAGACTCCTCATCGCAAAGGTCAGGGACTATCCTTGTTATCCTCAGTTCTTCTCATTCTCTCTCAAATGTATCAACTGGTTCTGATGAGAACCCACTTTGTCTCCAAACGAGCTCGTAGACAATCATCTGTTGTTTGCTGCTGATCATCTGTTAGTCTGTCTTTAATTCCAAGACACTTTTCCAAGGACTATTTCTGGGCACTTCTGATAAAAATTTCACCACTGAGTTTTCAGATTTTTCCACTAACTCATGCATGCCCCTAAATCACCTGGATTTCCCCTATGTTCACCTCTGATACCTTTCTCTACCCACAGGCAGTCCAGCATTGTCAACTTCACATCCAAAAAATCAGAAGTCCAGCTTACAATTCCTTGTATTAGATACAGCAAATACAAGGTTCTCTTAGATTTCTGAGTTATCTTTACAGATCACACATACGTTTTTCAGGTTTACTCTAATCAGTGCTTTGTGTAATCTCCAAAAATCCAATGCATACAAGATTTCCACATCTTCCCCTGTTTTGTTTTGTTTTAATGGAACTCATGTATTGTCCATTAAGAAAAGCTCTGTTACAGCAACTCTTCATTTTAAGAGGACTAACCACCTATCTCATTCCTATCTGCTTAGTAAAAGCAAAAAGCTAAAAAGTAAGCACTATCTTGTGACTTTTTCACATTTACCCTAAACACAATCTTTCTCCTATCCTTTTCTGGCTTCTCCTGTCGCCACCCAAATAAAGATTGCTCCTGGCCCTTGTTTTAAGTATAGTGCTTAATATATATTGAGGACTTTTTCCTTGAATGCAGGTTCCATTCTCTTAAACCTCAGGGACTCTGCAGTCTCGTTACTGAATTCTGTTCATGCCTTGCAGAAGTGAGGCACTATAACCAGAGAATACCCAAGTTTAACTATTATTTTCCTTGGTGACAACAAAAGCATTCTTAAAAGCTCACTGAGCTTTAATAACACGTGCCATAGCTTATCAATTCCTTTGTGGGCACTTCCATTCAGTCTTGACTGATGAACACAGCCCAAATGTTAATGTATATAATGAAGTCATGTTCCATTTGGCTTTAATAGTGTTAAGCACATTTTGTCAACAGTATTTTCATGTGCTTCACTATATTTTCCTCACATTGATCAAAGAGATTCACTTATGTTCTTGGCATCACTGCTACCTAAAGTTAGACGTTTTCCCTTTACTGTAAAGTCTTCCTGGACACCTACAACCAACCTTCTATCAGCATACGTCTCTTTCTAGTCATTGTGCTGGTCACCATTTCTGGGGATCACAAATATAAAATGCTAATACATGTGCACAAACATAGGAATTTCTACACCAACTTTTTCACTGGTGAATTACTGTTCATAATGTGTATTTTTAGCCCAAGAAATTCAGCCATGAACCTCTTTTACATCAATTAGTGTCTTAACAAATTAAAGACAGATATACAATCTGTAGCATAAGCTTACACAATGAAAGGCAAAATAAGTGAGTTTTTCTGTAATTCCTTTAAGAGTCTTTTAGGATATATAGTGTTCATATATTATATAGCCACTCATTCCAAGAAAGGAAAAAGTAAGCAATGCCTTAGATATAAACCTTAACCATGTGTAAGGAATTATTTCAGTATTACAAATTAATTCTTGCTGATAACAGATACTTGACTGATTGACTTGCTTTAATTATGTCATAAAGAAATATTCTGTGTATTTGCTGCAGTTGTTCATACAAAGCAAAACTCCTAAATGTATATTCATTTTGACACTTAAATTCCCAGTATCATACTGTTTTGATCTGAGCATGACGCTCATTAATCTAGCACAATTACCACCTTTTAAACATTATTGCAGTGTTTACACTTGGATATAATGAGACAGACATTGTAAATTGGACAACACACTAGGGCAATAGAATACTTTTAAAAACAACAAAAATACCCCAAACATTTTGTCAAAAGCCACAAAGCAAATTTTGGTGGCACAGACATTTTCTTAGATAGCCTTGGTTTTTAATTTACTTTAAATATTTTCATGCTCTGGGAAAACACTTTAGCCTTCTAGAAAGGATACGTTATTAGTGGCTGTCGATTGATCTCACTAAAGCCTTCATCATAAAAAATGTATACCTTCATATAATTAAAAAATCCAAGCACTCCAAGCACTATGAGTTGACTAAAATACTGTGGACTCTTAAATAATTCAAATTTGTGTTTAGTTACAGCAGCTGTTTAATTAAAAGGTAGAAACTGCAACTAATCCACTATGGTTGAATGAAATATAATCTATAACAGAGTTTAATACCCCTAAGACAGAGAACAGTGATATAGATTCTAGAAGTCAGGGGCTCCATTTAATGAATCTCACAAAAGGGATCATAATACACCCAAGCCAGTGCATCTTTGTTTCTCTGATTATCCAAATAATGAATCATTTCCCAGCTTGATGCCGAAATTATAATTTTGTATTTTAATATTAAAAAGAAAGGTCTTTCACATGCATTATGTAAACTCTTCTGCTGGAATTTATACTCAAAGCTTTACCAGAGTGAGAAATTATATGCACAAGAATAGAAGAAATGCATTTTTTGACACTGGCTAACTAATTAATTGTTCCTAATTAAAACAATTTGTAACAAAATTATTGCATGAATGGCCTAGAAGTATCTTTTGCAACTTAAAACTCAGCTCAGGAAACTGCTGCACCCAGGAGTTCTGCAGTTGCTTGCTCTAGCTCAGCTGCAATGATTCAGGCAGGATTTCAACTTTATATCAATTCCCAGAAGTATACTCTAAGGCAGCAGCAGAACAAAACACTTTTTCTTCACTTTTATAATTTTAATTACAAAACAGAATAAACAAAGCTAAAAATCACCTCGTTTGCCTTCTCAGATCCAGAAAGCATTCGTTACTTTGGAATGTTTGTAATCATACTGAATTTTGTTTATACCAAGTCAGAGGGGCTATCAAAGCAGAAAATGGTAGTCCTTAATTAGAGAGGCCAGGTGGCACACAGAGTCACAGCACAAGTGCCTCTCCACATCCCTGCCAATGATTGAAGACTTGACCTCAGCAACCATTCTTCAGGGGTGAAAAATAATACAGTCACCAGGTGGCCATCTCTTCAACATAGACAGCCATCTGCACCAAAATGTGCTAAATTATGTTTAGTTCTTTTTAATGTGAACCATTATCCATTAGAGTCACAGCAGGAAACCGTGAGGTCCTGTTAATTGAAACTTCAACTGTGCCTTAAACCTCTGTCCCAGACAGGAGACAGACACTTTACCTGCTGAGTCCTTCAGTCTAACACAGTTAACGTTTTTTCCTGTGTCTGATCAGATGTAGAACAACAAATGCCTGATCTGCAAAACAGTCGAGGTTTTGTGGAAAGGGTCATTCTGTGGAAGAGTTTGAATAGGTTTCTCGGTGCTGTGTGTCAGCCCAAAAATCAGTTTGATTTTGCACACCACTGTTTATTTTACTAATGAGCTGAAACACAGCTGTACTTGGGACTTGTTAACAAGCAGCTATTAACCGCTTCCGAGGAATGCCCTGAGACGATGCAATGCAACGCAAGCTGCTTGCCAGAGCTGAGACATGTACAGAAAGAGGGCTCTAGTTCTGCCAAAAGAACCCAAAACTTCTATCCTAGTCTGTCACCTCTCCCGGTAAACGGAAGATAGTTTGCACACCCATCCATTCCTCAAGTATGGGGAAACTGAAAACTTACACCAAACATATTGGAAAAAAGCAGAGACAGGAAAAACAAGAGAGAAGTTTCCACCCATCTTAAAGGTCCTCCTTCCAATGCTCAGTTTTCCCTAAGCACCTTGTCTGATGTAACCAGAAGAAGATAAATGGGAACCTCCATCTTTATCAAGACCAGTGCCCTCTAAGGACATGCCAAGACATTCGGCAATATTTCATAGAATCATAGAATCATAGAATGGCTAGAGTTGGAAAGGACCTTAAAGATCATCTAGTTCCAACCCCCCTGCCATGGGCAGGACCCCATATTTCCCTTTTGTTATTTCAGCTGCACTTGAAAAAGATTCAGCACTGAACAGGAACTGTCATGAGGAACAACCACCTGAGAAAGACCACTTCAGGGACCCTGACAGAAGGCACAGCAGCAAGGCAAGGAAACATCTGATGGAGCTGGAAACCTTGGACACATCGACACACTGCATTCTGCATCTAGAGGAGGGGGGACTGTGTGAAGTAAAAGACACCTGTCATTTCTGAAAAGACGCGATTAAAAGTTCCCGGGCACCTCACTGGTTTGTAAAGTACTGGTAACATCATCAAGTCATCTGTGGTTTGTGCATTAGTAGTATCGTGCTGAGAGCTAACTTTCTGCACTGTCATCTACACCTCCGAGTGCCCAGGCGATCCTCGTAACACAGGCAGGCGGAGGGGGTCACAGATAATCATGGATCTTCACTCAAAGATGTTTTTATTCAAATGAATAAAATAGTAAAGACACAGAGTGTTATGACTCCAAGCCTGCACATTAACAGAATCATGGTTCATCAATTTTTAAATCCACTTTTTAGCTTCCTCCTAAAAGCCAAAAAGTAGCTACAATAGATAGTCTTGCAAAACACAGCATCTGTTCTCTTTCATTTCATGGTTATAGATAACCTTCATAAGCTGATTTGCTCATGACAATAAATTTATTTTCAGAAATTATACTCCTGATCTAATATGAAACAATAAATAATTCAGAAGTTTCACATTATTACAGGGAATTATATTTAGGAGATCAACTAGGGATCTCTGTAATGAGAAACATTCACCTTGCTAGAGGAATGCTACTCTGCATTTAATCTTATAATATTCCCTTCAGGGTGTACAAGACAGCTTGCTGGAAAATATAATGACTCCTTGACTGTTTTCTGAAGAAAAAAAAAAGAGTAAAGAAAACAGTGATATGGAAATGAGATCTACATTTCATTTGAAATTCCATATGCACTATTCTAAAGCCACCTTGTTTCAATATGGACAAAATAAAAATATTTTGATGGGTCTGATGATGTTATTTAGAAAAAGAGAGATTAAAACCACAAATTAAAAACAAGATGTGGCACATGTGGTCCTATTAATAGAAAGTCACTTCTATTTTACAAACAGAAAAAAATCTGCTTCAGCTGTTTTTACTTTATTATTTGTTACTAGAAAGAGAAAAGCTGCTTCACAAAGTTCCCATCGGCCAAAAAGGAAAAGCATCTCTTGAAGCCACGAGTGACTTGTTAACCAAACACAGCAGCAATGATGCTTACAGCAGTACAGCCCCATTCTCACCAGTAGGCTTTCAGGCAATCAGCACCAGTTACAGCTGAGAAATGTGGAAATAGAAGAATACGTTTCAGGATACTGACATGTTTGGGCACTCATCTCAAAGTAACTACGCTGTAGCTCAGTATTTTTCCCTCTTGGCCACCCTCTCCAACTGCCAACTGCTGTGTTGTAATTTATGTTGGTCAAAAGAAGGAAACTATCTACTTTTTCTAACCAAGCTAATGTTGGGTGTCTGCTGAATACAGGCTAATGAATATTGATGTATGCAGCCACCTTCCAAATGAGGTAACTAAACAATACATACATAGTTTCCACCAGTCTGGAGTCTCCAAGAAAAAATCATTAAATTGTCAGTATGTATGATCAAGTCTGAAGGAAAAATAAATATTACTGATGGTGACAGGATGCTATTGTATCTCTGCATCATTATGCCAGAGGTGTACATTTTCAAAGCATCCCATGAGAAGCAGGCAGACAACACCATTAATTGCCTGTGGGATTTAGGCATGCCATTTTAGATGCAACAGCCTGAAAAAAACATGTCTAAATCTTCTAAATGTTTTATTATTTTTTTTTAAGCATGGTACATTCTGCCTCAGAGTATTTCAAATTACATTCTTCAGTGTAATTAAAAATCTAGTCACAATTAACTTTGTGACAGAAAAAGAAAATTTATCTTAACAACTAAAAAAAGATAATCTAAAAGATCAACTTGGATACTTTACAGAAAGTACAGTGACACACAGTCTACAATGCAAAAGACTTCCAGGAACAGGGGTCTTCAAAATTTCCGCTTTGGTTTCCAGCCATGTTATTGTTACACATCAAAATCCACAGACAACTGCCATCACAAAAATTATTAGGCTAAAAATTTCTACTGAGGCATTAATTTCAGGGTTTCACTTTGAAACAAGGGTTGTGACATAAATAAAGTCTTACTGTGATTTGTTTTTTCTCTAATAAGACTCAAAACCCAATGCCCTATGTTATATTTCCAAATTAAAGTACAGTCCGTTGACTATCTTTTGAACTAGTTTCCAGTCCCTGTACCCTAAGATTCCACAACAGTAATGTGGAGACACAGATGCCCTGTCAACTATCTTTATTTACATTTTTCTTCAGTTTTGACAGTTTTCCTCTAGAATTGACTTTATCAAATATATTCACAAATTATAATCTTGTTGCTTTTATTCTAGTTAATTGGAGAACAGGTTTACTACATACAAATACTATTTTGTAAAGAGTCTAGCAAGATATGCTGCACAATGCCTGTGAAAACAGACACTGTGCATATAGAATCCAGATGTAATTCCATGCATAGGCAGTCATAAGAATAAAACTCATATTCATTGCAAATCCTGGGCCAAATAAGAAAGATTGTTCTTTACCAATATCAAAACCCCCTCATTTCTATTACCCTGGGAAATGAAAATAAACTATTTGTTACAGGTATTGGTTAACAGCATTCACTACAAATATGTTAAAATGGCATATATTTCAATTAATTAGATTTCCAGAGGAGTAATGTGGCATTTGGACTTTGACATTAAATCAATTCAAGCTTTACAGATACTCTTGACAACCCCACCCGTAAAATCAATAGTAAAACCTTGTATCCCTCAGAAAGGACAATGATAGCTACGTGAAAATTGGAATTTAAATAAAATTGAAATTGCCTGTAGCAGGTAGCTTTGGGATTATTCTAGCACTTGTACAGTATTTAATACAATCTTATATTCCCAACCACAATACAGAGGTTCTTTAAAGATACAATTGACTATTGTGAATATTTTCTATATGACATCATGTACGTGACGCTTTTTTTTTTTCCATTATCAAAGGAAAATGAAACAGTTTGGGCTTGGTTTAAGGTAAAATATGTATATTCTGTCAGCATTTATTCTACCAAAATGACTTCACAAATTCCACACTGATGGCAAGAGTCTAAATTACCATTATGACAGGGAGCAGCTGTGAAAATCATTATGGGAACATTGGTAGGAGGAGGCAGTACCTTTTGCACAGAGCTAAATTTTTTATTTTTGTGCTACTTAACAGAAGTTACTACTTTTTAAGATGGCTTTTGTTGTTGTCACTGCTCATCTTCCAGATTTTCATGTTAAACTACAATATCAAAGAAAAAGTGCTTTTCTTCCAGAAAGATACCATAAGCATCAGTCTAGGAACCAAGACCTGACAGTGACAGAAGGAATTGGTGAGACACACTTTCACAATCACTGAAAATATTAAGACTTGAAATGCGAAACAAAATGAAAGAGTCGTGAAGGATACAGCTACCACAAAATAATTCTGAATCTCCCAGAGAAGAGTGGGAGAACATAAATATTCATTGTGTTCAACAGAGAATAGCACATTGCATGCTCACTGCAAAATAGAGACACTTTAGTATATGTTGAGGCCTCATAACAATGGGATTTGCCAATTAAATCTGAGGGGTGTGATCATTTCTGTTGTGATATGGTGAATAACATGCTGAGAGACACTCAGATGAAAGGGGTTTGAATCACTGCAATATTCTGTTTCAGGCTTCTTTTATTTTTTTCATCCTGTGTAAATATGAGAATGAAATGTGGTAGACAAGCCTGGAGAGACTTAAAGGAAGGTTATTTTGAGCTTGTTTTTCTTTACCTAAGTCAGCTAAATGCTAAACTAATACCAGCCATATTTACTTTTGTTTTAAAGCCTGTAAATTGCACCTAATTAATGGACCTTGATGAAGTACGATACCTGTATTCCCTCAGATTTGGATCTAGTGGAATTTTTCTTTGTTATGTCTCTTGATTAAAGCTTGGGGTTGTGCTGTGCATATCTAAAGAAACAAATTCCCTTGGTTTCTTCTACCGATTAAGTGCGAAGGACAGAGGATGGCTACTCTGCCACTACTGTAATTTTTAATCCCTTCACTGAAAGCAGCAAAAAAATCCCCTCACTGTGACTCTCTGAGGCTGAGGGGGGAAAGGGAGCTCCTAATACAATCTGACAGCATTCACAGAGAGTAGTACCGAAGAGCTCACCACATTCCTGCAGGATTCACTGCTAATAATCCTCACAAGGAGGTTACTGGGTTCCCTACCCCATCCTTTTCAAAGGCTGAGAGTTAGTTGAGGCACTGAAGTGACAGACCCAAGATTATCATCACCATCATCGTTTACACTAACATAGCACCTGGGAGCCAAGTCATGGACCACAAACCCTAGATCAAGTGCAATTCAAGCAGAACATGAAACCATCATGCTTAAAAATCTTATAATCCAGCAGAAGACAAGAAATCCTAAGGAGCTAGAAACATAGAATAAAAAAACTGCTGTCTAGCATCTCTACAGTGGTCTCTAGTTATTAACAACCTCTCTTGATAACCTTAAACTAATACCTTTCTGGTGTATATACCATGGAAAAGGAGATATTTATGGAGAATTTTGAAGGAGCACCAACATCACCTTATGGAAGTACATTGGGAGCTCTTCTGCCTGAGGGCATGGAACAAGGTGCTGGAAGCACTGCTGACAATGTGGCCCATTGCAAGCTGCATTCACTTCTTTTCTGAATTGATCTGAAGGTCATATGTTTCCAATACGGTCATTATTACTGTTTAACTGGCAGGCACAGATACTTAAAGAAATCTAAAGGGAAAACTCCTTCATGTATATCTATATTTAAGTAATGTTCCAGATGTCTTGTATAAACCCCATCCCTACTAGCAACTACCAGAGTATTTCAACCCTCAGCAGATTCCATAGGACACTGCCTGTCATTTTAATATGGCCTACACTTTTAGAAAATGAAGCCACCAAAACCTAAAACTACCAAAAAGTATTGACGATAATAGGTGGCTCTGTCTGGAAGACAGACTGGTAGCAAAACTGAACCAAATACGTCCAGGTAATATATTTAATTAACAACTTTTTGTCCGTTAACATGGTGCCGTGTATTAATTGACAAGTAGCAAAGAGTTTTTACTGAGCATGAAGTATTTTATTTCAGGTCATATTCTAACAGTTCATATTTCAATTGCCAGTCACCATTATGTCTATATGGCAGATATCATGTAATTTTCATGCAGCAATATAAATAAAATCTATGTTAATTTTTCTTGATAATCTCATTTACCCTCTGCCAGTAGCCGTCAGCTTCCCATGTATGTACAGCTATATGCTAAACCCCATTTTGGTCACTAAAAATCTTTGTCACAATTTCCTTTGACTTCAGCAAGACTCAGATTTGGCCTAGGGAATTTATCCCATTTATTTGCAAAGCTTTTGCTAAGTTTGTAAATCCCTGGAGTAATGTTCATATCGCAGGAAGAGAAATTACTTGTATGTGACAGGGCTGATAAATTTCTCAGGCACAGAAAAGTTTGGAGGATGCTATTGCTATAGTCTGAGCAGTCACCTGGCACACTGGGTGAGAGCAACCCGGTTAATCCAAAGGGCTTCATGAGAATTTTTTAAAACAATTTCTCCTCCACGCTTTTGAATGGTCACACAACTACTGTCAGATTCTGTATTAACATGAATTATAGGGACAAAGATGCGAATGAGTTAAGCAGTAGTCTCCTTCCAGGCACTTACTGCTGATCCATAAGCTTTATGATGTGTAGTATCATCATTTTGGAGGTCAGACACTCAAGAAGTTTAATTTTGCTTAGTTATCATAAGAACTTCATTTCTTCATAATAAGTAAGATTCAGCTAGAAAAATAAGCTCACCAACCAGTTAAGACTTAGCTCTGGTCTCTTCTTGTCAAGAGGAATCCAGAAAGAAGCGGAAGAATAAAAACAACTAAAGAATAATGACAACTTTCATAAGCAAACTAGGAACAGCTGCTCCAAGGTCAGTAACTGGAAAAATGATGTTAATGATCCTGCATTAGCTGGGTAAAGTGTCACTGCTAAAACAAATCAGTCCAGATTTGAACCATTGTGTGGCTCTACATCAGTACCAATTAAGGTGGCAGATGATGTATAAAGAGCCTGGACAAAGGATATTATTATGTTATGAGCTGTATTGATTTTTACAAAGCTTGTTTGATTGACTGACTGATACTATCAAGTAATTAGCTTTAATCTTGGGTTACAACGACCATGAGAAATCCTGAATCAGGTTATATTTGATCTTTGATAGTACTTTACTGATAGGAAAGTGCTTAAATAAAGCAGAACCCTGGTTTCCTTTGTAAAGCCAGTGTTACACCAATAGTCTGTGAAGAACTTGGCACACCCAGGAGGTGCCCAGGCTGCGTACAAATTCTGGTCACATAGACAGCGGTCAGTAAGGAACAACCTGATAAGTGATTCTGGCACAGTTGTTCATAATTAGTTTAATGCTTCGGCATATCCAATTTTAAAAAACATATACATAAAATAGTATGCATCTAGCATCTAGCTAGACCCCTTTCCTGTTTCAACTAATAAACCCAACAATTTGCGACTAAGAAACCAGAGGCAAATACCATCACTGAATTTGCTTGCTCTGACTTCTCCATCTCCCTTCAGTGTGTCAGCTTTCTGTGTGATAAGTTACACGTGGCTACCACCATCTCAACATACTTGTTTGTAAAGCATCTGTGAAATCCTCAATTGTACGCAAATTATAAATATTACCATTGGAGCTCATGACAGCAGATGTGCCATGATTTTTACAACGGGCCACCCCACTGAATTAAAACCTAGTACAGTGCTGAAGACACCTATCTGTAAGAGAAACAGAACATTATTTTTGCCACTGTGCTAATTATTGACTTGCAGTATATCCAGGCTCAAATATAACTTTCTTTCATTAGGATAATTTTATATTCATAGCATTTAAACAGTTTGAAAAATAGAGGTCGTGTGAACAAGTTACAGCTCAACTTATCTCTGCAGTGCTTTAAATGTAAAACCCAGTTATTGGTCATCGGGGCGATGGGGGTGGTGGTGGTGTTGAAACAGTAAGTTTTCTTGTTAAATCTCTCTTTTCCTCCTTTTTTTATTGATTTGCAGATCTTTGCTCCCAGAATGGATTCTCAGTTCCTTTTCTAGTGACACATTTTGTGCATTGATATTTATTGTGGTTTTGGCTATATATATGTATGCCCCAGGGCTTCAGCTCTGATCAAGAGAGAGATTCAGATGCTCAAAGCTGCAGGTCCTGTTTTTTCTGGTTCAACACATCCTTACTCTGGAAGTTTCTGGGTTTGCTTACCTCCTGAGAATTCACAAACTAAGCCAAAGTTCCAGAGTAAAGATAAATGTCTGTATGTGCGACAGGAAAAAAGAAAAATCACAGCTGTTCTGATCAAATAACACTGCCAGCTCATTTGAAAACTGCACTAATTTAGATTGAAACAGCGTAAGCTGATGCGTGCAGGCAGATATTTACAACCACCCTGGACCCCAGAACAAAGCTTCCACCCCAAGGACCTGCTGAGAGCCAGGTGGCCTTCAGAGCCAGAGACAAAACTTTGTTCAGCCTTACCACAGCCCAGCTCATGTCGTCATCAGAGGGAATGTGAGATTTGCCATTCTTTTCAAAAATAACATATTTGAGTTAAAAGCTTGCTAGCCACCACTGACCTCATGCCTACATGGGCAGCTGATGTATTTTCATACACTAATAGCCTGTGTGAGTGCAAATTACATAGAAAAAACCCAGTAACCAGGTTTGGAAAACTTGACTCCATATAAAAGGAATTTATGTTTTCTTTTTAAATGGAATTTGTATAACCTGCCGTTGTTTTTACAGTCACTCTTAAGATGATGAGGCATATTAAAAAGAAAGTTTAAGAAAACAATAAAGTAGGCTGTGGCTTACTGTGACTTGTAAATGTCAAACTGGTGTTGGAGATCAGGGAATGGGGAGGAAAAGACGGAAGGCATCAGTTACGAAAATAAGCACATAGAACTGAGATTTTTCACATCTCTTGTGAAATCTGTCTTCACTTTGAAAATTGTCAAGGTAAATATGGCCTCCAGGAGAGAGTTAACACAGACTTGAATTGGCTAAAGGCTTCCACCCGTGGGGACAGCAGTCAGAAATGGCTGCTATGTATTCTCTGGGATTTCCTTCCCGTTCTCACTCAATACTGTTTTCTTTGCTAAAGTGAGATAAAACATCCACATAGCTTCTTACAATAACTGTCCTTCTTTTTCTTCCGATGGGATAACAGTTAAGCTAATGGGATAACCTTAGGAAGCAGAAATTCGACACAAACCAGACAGCAGGTACTTACCAAGCAGATTGCTCTGAAATAAAAACAAAGCCACATGTTTCCCAGAACAGCATAAGCCTCCATCCAAAGTACTAAAAAAACCCAACCAAGTCCCTAGTCCCCAAAACAGTTTTCAGTCTGAAAATGGAGGTTGCAGAGACTCCATGAAATCTAAGGAGATGCCGCTTTCGATTTTCTATGGGAGATGTTCAGATTATAATATGACATACAGCAATATAAAACCTTGAGATAAATAAATTTAAAATAAAGCCAGGAAAGACACGGTTAAATTTGTACAAAATGAACATATTACATACTCAGCAGCAGGAGAATATCACATTCATCCCATTTTGAGAATGATAGCCAAATTATTCTTTCTTGCAATGAAATCCTAGCCCCACTGAAATCAATAGCTGTATTATCAGAGCTTCCCTATCATCTCAGTCTTTATGACTGCCAGCTCTTTGGCCAATGAAACAAAATTTCAAAGAAAGAATACCATCTTCAAAGGACCTTTATTTACTCTAACATACAGGCATGTACACCAAGTACATTTTTTACTATTATGACAGACCTGACGTTCATTTTTTGGTCATATAAAAAACAGCAGATGCCTTACTAGGCAAAATGGGAAAGAGAGGAAGGATAATGATAGCATAACAATGCTGTTTAGGAAGGGAAAATGTATTCCAGTGGGTTTGGGGAGTTTTCTTTTATCTGCTTTGCTGGAAAAAAACTGTATCTTTGTGGAACAGCCAATATTCAATAGCTTTGGTTGTTCTTTTTCATTCTAAAATAACTAAGCCAAACTATAGATAAAATTGAAGATTTTAGATTTGCTCTTAAATTCCAGCTGTTGGACTGGCTCTGAATTTAGAAGCAGCTGTGATTTACCATCACTGCAAGAGTCCCCCACTGGCTCTGTCTGTCTCCCCCTAAATGATTTATATGCAGGAGCAGACCGGAATGAGAAACAGCAGATGCCAGATAAAACCATACAAGCCACATGCTAAGGAGCTGTGAAAGTACAATTGTAAAAGGAGATGCTGTGAATCGCCAGCAGGAATTGCAGCTCGTTTAGCCCTGCCTGGGCTGGGTGCTCTAGTGGGACGGCTGCAGCGCTCTGATGCCCAGTGTGGGTTGCTCACCACTGCTCCTAGGATTTATTACAGTCTTGTCTGAGCCATGCCACTGACAGGTCTCTTTTACAAGTCTAAAGCTAATATAGGTCTTATGCAAGCTACATAAGTGACTACAATGCAGATATATCCAGAGAGACTGTTTCTCTTAGGCCAGAAAACCATGAACTGCTATTGTGTTTTTCCTATTTCAGCCTTTATTGTCTCATTCCTACAGTTAAGTTTCAGTTACAAAGCTGTTCTTTGAAGCTGAATGCTATTCTGTGATATCTGTTTTA
Source organism: Limosa lapponica baueri (assembly GCA_002844005.1). Classification (NCBI taxonomy): domain Eukaryota; kingdom Metazoa; phylum Chordata; class Aves; order Charadriiformes; family Scolopacidae; genus Limosa; species Limosa lapponica. The sequence continues at coordinate 312,899 of KZ505999.1, forward strand.
ACAGTAGACACCAAAAAAGTCAGCAAGATTTCATATTATCTTACAGTGTCTTGAAAAAGCACAAAACCCTCTGAACACAAGAGCAAACCACAAGCAATTCAAATTCTTACAGCCTGAGCAACTACCAAAAGGGCTTCCCCACATACCGTGTACATTGAAGAACATAGCTATCTGTTTCCAATTTTAGCTGGATCTGATATGGATATTTTTATCATAGAAAATCTAACAGTAAAGTAATTTTCTTCTTATCATTATTTTCTTTATAAAGAAACCTTAGCATTAAAAAACATTTTAGCAAATTATAACTGAAATGCCTTTGTTTAAGCAACAAAACCTGCTCTCTGACGATTCAAATAGCACTAAGAATCCAGTCAACGTTAATAATAATGACAGTCAGCATCCATTCAAGACAGCAATTAAAATAATGTTATCTCCTGAGTTTTAAGAGCCACTTACTTAACAGGAAGGGACTTTATATATACACTGACACACAGATGGCACTTTAGTTCTTATGAAAGAAACAGACTCAAATACCTTTCAGAAACATTCAGAACCCAACTGGCAATTTTAATATCTCTATTCCCAGGACAATTGTCTGTATCTGAAGATCAATTATCAAAACACAGGACTATTGGACCATGATTACATCTAGAATTTACTGTGATAAAATCAAACTATTTCTTCAACAAGTTAACTACAGGCCAGAGGAGGGTTTCAAATCCCAGCACCGTGTCCTGTGGCCCTGCACCTCCACTGGGGGCAAAGAGAGCACAAGATGGGACACAGTGAGGCGCTGCCACCAGTATGAAGAGGGGCGTGATAACCCTCCTGGGGATGCCTCAAGGCCAGTCTCACTTACTTTTGCTAGTCAGAAGCACAGGGTGCCTCAGCAACATGCAAAGGGGAGGTGAATGAGACAGGCAGGGCTCTGCAGTCCATGGCAGCATGGGAGGGCAAGAGGAGATTGCTTCTGGACCAGCCATGGAAGAAGGGCTGAGAAATGATGTAGCCTGTGAGAGTTAGCAGCAGCAGAACAATCTAAGAGCTGATGCAGCAGGTTGGTTGGCATTTATACATTTGAAGTAATTTACTATCCTCACCAAAATCAGAATGAAGAGAGAAGATCTAAGACTGACTTCAGGGACTTGAACTTGAAAGGTAATACTAACATTCAATTACAATTATAAAAGGCAACCTATTCTTCACATGAAAACTGAATGGAGTATTTACATTTATTGTATGCACCTGTGCACTGGCAGAAAGCAAATGTTTGTATTTTAAATGCTTCCACTCCCACCTTTGGTTCAAATCCAGGAGTGACTAAGGGTTGTCACCGTCTGGGGACATATGAATGGTCCCTGTTAAATTAACTCCCAGCTTCACCCAGTGTTCTTATAGACAACCGTTGACAGCACAGTTGCAATTGCTAGCCATTTTGGCAGTTTCATGGCTAAGCAAGATTCATGGAAACTGGCTCTGGAAAGAAAACGAAGTGAGCTTGTAGAGAGTCAGCAGTTGTGCTGGCTGCTTCTGCGACTGCATTGAAAGTTCCTCCTCTGAAACTGCTAATTCTCACCCTTTAAAAGTGCTAAATCTACACCTGGACAAGCACAGCTCGGATAGGTAGACTGAGTGGGAAATAGTATTCTTTACGGCACAAAGAGGTTATGTACTTTAAGAACTTAAAATATCACTTTTCTAAGGAAAAATTTAGCTCATTCATTACTGGAAGATGTAGTGAGCTTCCAGACAGAATAAAATAACTTTGTGAATAAATACTTATTTACTCTGAACTCAGAGTTTCTCTGCCAGCACATCTGCAAAATTTCAATTAACTCAGCAAAACATAACTTTGCCTCCTCCACTGTCCAGCCTCACTGCACTGTCAGATTTTACAGTTACCTGGTGGACATCAGAAGCATTTCAGTAAGAAAGTCAAGCAATTGGAAACACCAGGACTTTAATGAATCAGCAAAGATGCACTGATTTGGTTTACTTTTCAGTTTAAGTTAGTAATTCTCAGTTCTGGCAAAAAAAGCAGACAATAAGATAATAGCGAGTAGCCACCACTCACTGGAACTTTTAAAATTTCATCACATAACTCTGCCAATTTATTGCTCATCCTGAGCCACAAGGTATTAGGAGTGAAACGTGAAGATTTTCAACTAAATAATGGAAATGTGATTGAGCCATGGTATACTAAGGGAGAGTAAAAGAGAATCTGGGAATATGCATATGCAATAAGGAATATTAAAAAGTTTCTTGGGCACTGCAGTATGACAATGCACTCTGATGATTATCTTTATTAGATAGCACTGGATAAAGAGCCAATTCATTAAAAATTAATGGGACAGTACTGCCATCCATACATTATACATACCCATAAAGTGGATGTGGACAGCTAAATGTTAAATCTGTTGGAAATAACTGCAAAGGGAAGTAGGAGAGTGTATCATAAAATAATAGGAACCATGTAAGAAGGCCATACAATAAAATGGGGAGACAAGAAAGACGACCTCGCTGAATGACTCTGTAAAATCAAATGTGGAGATTAGAAAACCTACAATAAACCAAAACTTTTCCCTGAAATGGAAAAATTATTCCCGGAAAGTGTACAACAGCAAATAAAAGAACCTTATTAAAGAGTGACACTGGAGAGCAGTGAATACAATGACAAATGGCAGACAGATGTTTGATTGCAAAACAGCAGAGCTATTCATGAAAAGAAAACAATTTTATTGTGTCTTTTCGTGAAAGCTCAACAATGTGGGGCATTAATATCACTCAGGCAGGATCTGTAATAGGTAACAAAATAGGTAGATAAACCTTTTTTATTCAATCACAAAATGAAAATTCCATTTATACCATGTTATATAATTAAATAAGTTTCATTTTAGAGCAATTTAAAAATATACGTTTCATTATTCTAAAATTTCTGAAAGTTTTTGATTACAAAATGAATGCCTGTGGCAAATTCCATGATTTTGGATTAAAAGCACTATTCAGAACACTCATATATGCTAGAATGATTATTTCTAAGGTTTGTAGAAAGCTTTAGTGTGGACTTCAGCTATCAGAAATAAACATACATAAGATTTGATAGGTACAGCTCTTAAAAGATATGCCTTTAAGAACATTTACCATTCCACGTATTTATATAGCAAGATACTTTCTGAAACGATTTTGCTACCAAATGATTCCTTCAGAGCGCACTGAGAATTAATGTTGCTTCATGGTGGCGATGAAGAGGAAGAAATGGAACTTCAAAGAAAAACTGTTCAGCTCAAATACAGATGTATTTTCATAAACACTCTCTTAAATCCTAATATTCCCAAGACTTATACACAAGGCACAAAGTTAAGAATATTCAAACAACTCTGTCTTTGCAAATCAAATTTCAAGAGGAAAATTATATTGAATTATATCTCTGCGTACCTATGAAAGCTAACAACCTGGTTCAGGAACACAACAAATACACATCAGTGCAATTTAAGAGCATGCACAAAAAATGAAGGAACTGCAACAGTTAGGATGAGGCCAATTTTAAAATTTGACCAGGCTGGGACACAGGAACAGCGTTACTCATACTAAGAAGGCCATTACAAAATGCACTTAAACCAGGCAAAACTCCACTTATTTCTGCTAAACTGAAATGAAATTCTGAACCTGCAGCTCTAAGAACTACCAGCCTGACAGTGGCAGCAGGAAAACATCCCGTGTCATCTACAGATGACAGGCACTGGCATTTCTGAGCTTCTGTGAAAGTCTGTGCTTTGTGCTTCCAGGACATACCTGGCTTTTAATTATCACGTTGCACTGCAATTCAAGCCACCCTCAAAATGTATTGGGGCACCTCAGTGGAGCTTGACTCCCTGGACTGAGTCTGAGCCATGGATCCCACCGTTTTGCTGTTTGTACACTTCTTTCTAATAAAGCTGTGTGTTGCACATCTGGTTTTATGATGCATTTATCATCACAGTTAGTCTGATACTTTGATATTTCAAGTACAGTTCCCTCAGACAACTGACAACCTTTTCATTTTAGCATGTTCTAATGATAGGCCTTTAGAAGAATACAGACATAGACAAAGACAAATACACAAAGAACTTGAAAAGCAAGTTTTGAGTGTGGGGTAGGAAAGACCCCTAACACATAGAGCTCTGGAAAATATCCATCCCGTGCCTCAAAGATCCTTGTGGATTATAAATGTGGAAACTACACACAGAAAAGGAATTATTCACCACATTATTAAACATGACAAAAAGCTTCTGAATTGAAGCTTAAAACAGGCTATTTAAGATTCCAGCAATCCCTGGGACTTTGGCAACAAAAATGTTCAAAAGCCTTTTATAGTTGCTGTCAGATTTATGTAAAGCATTTGAGATTCCTGTGAACTTATTTATATAACAACCTAAAACTTGAAGCCAACTTGAAAGTCTTTCTATTCTAATTATTCAGAATTGGAGGTGCTGTACAAAAGATGTGCAATGTTCTTCCTGGAACATCTTCTAAAATGGTGGCTAGCAAAACAGACTCTAGGTGAACCTTTTACGGAATGGCTGTTATTGTTGATGAGCTGCATCATTGAATGTAAAAACTATTTTGTGAGATGTTTTCCTGTTTTCTGTTCAGAGACAGTGGGGAGATATCACTGTATGCTACATTCAACTCTAATTGACTGGTCACGTTCTGCCTCATCTTGCAGAATTGTTTTTAGGAAAATGCTGCCGTATGTAAAAATAAAATAAATGTTTCCATCTCTTTTCAGAAATACAGCACTAGAATACTTCCTGGAGTCAGGGTCAGGATGGACAACAAGTTATCACTGGGAGCTGAGGCCAAGCTGACCTGGATGCAAGGTACTGTCATTCAAAACCATTTGGTTTACATCCCACACAAACACTCTGACATCACTCCTTTGGCTCCAAAATGGAAAGCAGCATCAGCTGTAAAAGCATCTAGCATCTTTCCGATAGCATCCACACTGCAGTTTGGGGTCGCAATAGGAGCGGCAGCAGGACATGACCTCACTGGGTCTGCACAATGCAGTAAGTGCTACTATACAGTAAAAGAGCTCCCACCACAAGAAGCCTTTCAGGATGATTTGAACATGATTTCCCTTTCATCTTCCTCTGCCCAAAAGCTCTCAATGCCATTTCCTTTCTTCCCAACTCCCAATTTTCCTGTCCCCACCATTTTGCTATCTCAACGAGGTCACCCAATTCTTGTTTCAGCTACCAACTTCACTTCTCCTTCATCCTTCATGTCAGCATTTCTCAACTATCCAGGCCGTGCATACTTTCAAACACAGACTTGTCAAACAGACTTCTAATTAGCTCAAATGTCTTCATGTAGATACTACGACAGGATGTCTGCAGCTTCAGAAAACTATTGTGAAACTGGTCAAACTGTTTCATCCTTGCATCTCTATAGCCACTCAATGCCAAAAGGACAGAACTTTCACAGAAATGAAGAATCTCTTCATAAAAACCAGACAGTTCTTTATCATTCTCATTTGTTTCATTACTATACTACTCATTTAATACTAGCTTATATTAATTATTCAAAGCAGGAGAAAATTTATAATTCAAATGTGACCAGAAGCAATAGTACACAAGTTCACAATTCTTTTCATTTATCAGGATGTTGCCATGTCAATCAACAACCAAAAATGTAGTTGCAGTGCATGTAAAAAGCAATCCACACATACAGTACTGCAACTAATAAGTACGCTAACCTGTTATGGTTGGGCTTTTTGTTTGTTTGTTTTTGTGGTGTTTTGGGTTTGTTTTTTTTATTGTGCTGATGAGCATAGTTTAACAACCATGGATTGTTATAAGCCAATGTGGCTTCTCTCTCTTCCTGTGTTTCTTTCATATAGGATTATTCCATATACATTCCGGCTGTGGGATTTTTATGGATTAAGACAGAAGCAGCAGCATTCTTTATTCACTGCTTTTGGCATTAAAACACCACTTTGATTGCTTTCCTTTTTTTTCTACTTAATCATGTTTTAGACAGACAGAATCCAGATTTAACTCATCCAGGCTCTGCTCTGCCATTTTCCCTTTAGCCATGAGAGCTAGAGACAGAGGTTACAAAGAGCAAGGAAAAGATAATTTCATATTTAGTTCAATGACGCCTGTGGAAGAATCCTGTGAACCTGTGCTGAGATCCCAATGACTCACCGGTGACTTATGCTGCAAAACCAGTGACATAAAAGGGTACAATGTTCATAAAGTCTTTAAGAGTCTATATCAGAAATAATATACTAATATCTCTAATACAAGCATCCTTAAGGCATGCACAGTGCATTGCAGGCCCTGGGTAAATCTCATCCAGCATATGCCAGTACAGATCCTGCTGAACATAAGAGTGGAACTACATAGGGTACATGATAAAAATGAGTACCGATAATTTCCCCTGTCTTGCTTCAATCTCTCGAGTAAAACAAAGTGAAGCCTCAACAACTTATCTGTGATATATTTATTCTCTGGGCAGGTGTAAGTACAATCCTAGCTGAAACCTCTTCGGAGGCAAAAGCAAAATCCAGTGCCTTTTACCTCCTATAGTAATTCCCATTGCCCATGGATCAATGAGCATTCAAAGTGAACTGGAACATCTTCCATCTGCCATACAACTTTTCTATGAATAATAAATCTTTGAGAAAACATCTGAAGACAAACCAAAAGGATAGGGTATATGCATCTCATTCTTCCTTGCAAAAGACATATTTTTCATTGTGGCAGAGAAAATATCCAGCAATACTCACTACCCAAGACAGACAGGCATGACCTTCCTAAGCATGCTGATCCACACAATAAGTTTGCACTTGCTTCTAAGAAGGGCTGTTTTCGTGCTTTTTGATCAGGAATGATTTACTTTGGGGGATTGCATGATACTAAGATCGCTAATAGGATACAGAGCCTTTCACCTGTAGGTCAGTGTCTTCAATTTCATCCCAGCTTATGAAACTTGATCTTGCAACATGCTGTGTGTACGACAGCAACTGCCCTCAGCTCCCGCAGACACCAGGAGCTGCTCAGGGCACTCAGCAGGGGACAAGAGCACCCAGCTCTTGGGAGAAGTGAGCTCCTGTTCACTAAAAGTCAGTATCTGCTGTACAGAGACCTAGGTGAAACACAGTGCTGTTCTCGGGTTTATTCCTATTACATTAATAAAAGAAAAGACAGGGCTGCCCCATTTGTTGCGTGAAATTGTGGTGACAGATTCAACTTAACCAGGTATGCACATAGTCACTTTTGCAGCCCAGAAGAATCCATTCACAGCAAAGCAGCACGTGGCACGCTCCAGCTGAAGGCTGATGATGCTTATGATTAGCCGGAGAGTAACTAAATAGAGTGGTGCTCCAGTAACACAAATTGAGGGCTTTTTAAAAGCATTAAGTTTCTTTCTTCTTGTCAC
>KZ505999.1:326791-344800 GCA_002844005.1 Limosa lapponica baueri
TTTTTTTTTTTTTTTTTTTAGAGCTAAACAAAGCAAAGAACAAATTTTAAGCAATCCCATCCCTTTGGAATCATGCACAGAAACATGACATTTTCCACAAAGGATTTTATTATGCCAAGGCTTGAAATGCAACAGCAAGGAATATGACAGGAGAAGGATCAAGAAAAAGCAAGTATGGTAGAAAGAAATAGGCAGCACTGCTCAAGTGCTTCATTTGAAGCACAAGAAGTTCCCTCCATCAGTAGAACACATGCATCTGGAAATCCCTAAATTTACAAATGTCAGCTTCTGAATATAGAAATTTACAGATATATTAGAACCTACATGTAATTGCATGGTCACTAAATTGTCATGAGAAACAACAGCGCACTTGACCCCTTTGCTCACACAACTCCTCAGGGAGCCTACGCAGTCTACTAAATCAGCAGAAAACATATAAGCAAGACACTTTTGCTATTGTGCAATGCAAAGCAGAACTCTCAACCATTAGGATGCTTGTGATGGCTGTTTTAAATGGGAAGAGTGTTTACTAGATATTAAAAAAAAAAAACCAAACCCAACACACAACCACAAAACCACACACTAATACAAAAAAGGTGTGACAGTCCAGGGTTTCAGCTGGTCCTGCATCTGACCTGCAGTGGGTTCTTCAACAAGTCATCTGCAATCTAACTTTGGGCTAAACAACATGAAGATCTCAATACTGAAGAGCTTCAAAGTGTATGGAGATAAAACTACACAGGAAGAATTGATAATACAAAAATTACCACCAATAAAAGAAGTTCCGTGTTATTCTACCAGAAGCCAGGTATCATCCTCGGCAATGTTACAGTGCCAGAAGACTCCAAGCAACCAGAGACTATGCACCAAATTATATGCCGTCTCACTCTAAGTACAAATAAACCAGAGTATCCACCAGCTTCAAACCCACACCAAATTAATGCTTTCTATAGCAACACATCTGCACTCCTACACTGAAAAATGTTTAGGTAAAATGTGCTTTAGGGAAATACTTTGTTGACTGCTCATTACAGAACAAAAGGTCATTTTAGATTAATTTTCTTAACACTAAATACTAGAGTAAACTTTAGCTTAAAGTTCTTTAGCAGATTCGTGCTTTAGATGCTGCACTGCTCATTTTCTCAGGGTACATGAGGACTACAAAACATGCATAGTAAAATCTGATATTACAGTTTTCTCTCTTATTTAGGAAAAAAAACAACAACACAAAACACATACTCCCACCCCCAACCCCACCCCAAAAAAAAGTAAAAATAAAAACAACCAACAAACCCCCAAACAGCCACAAACAGATAGCTTCTGGAAATTTGACAAGACAAGGTTGGACATCAGAAAAAAAATACTTCCACCAACATGTCCCCAGGTGAATAGTATTATACTGAAACAGATTTTCCTGGAGATGCTGTGGAGCCCCCATGAACAAAGATCTGGGGGAAAAGAAGGTTAAACAAACATTTGAGAGGCAAAGCATCAGCATAACCCAACACAGGCTGATACTGCCCTGGGACAGTGGGGCACACTAAACTATCTCGAGAGACCTTCAAGCCAATTTTTCTAATTCTAAATTGTGTTTATATGTGTTTTTCCCCACAAAAGGCAAACCTGCATAGCCCAAGAGAAAGACAGTGTTTAGTTACAAGATATAAAAGAAAGCACGTCTCTTGCTGGGTAGAAGTGGGAGAGGTTAAGAACTTCAAACATAGCCAAGAGGAGAGTCATATTTTCAACATTGGTTTCAATACATTTCACATTGCTGCAAAAATCTCACATATAGAAATAATTTGTGAAAAAGCAGCTTGCTTATGGTTCATCCCATAGACAAGATCCTATATCTTACAAGATGATTTTTAAGTAAAATTGTGTCTGTCAAAAGAATGCAGCTGAGCAAATAAGCATGGGTTCTTTCAAGCAGTGACATTTCTACTTCCCAGTGCATCAGTACATCCAGTTATGAGCAAACCACGTGCACGCAAAGGATTTCACCTCATATTGTTTCATGAGAGACTGCATATCATGGCAGCTGATGCACAAAATACAACTGCACGTACTGCCAATGGCCTCTCCTCACCGTCTATTAATATGTATGGACTGAAGTTTGGCGGAACAGTTTTAAAAGTTTCTCCAAGCAGAGAAGTAAGGAAGGAGGTATAACAGGAATTCTCTGAGAGGTAAGAGGGTATGCAGGAGATCTTTGCATCTTTGCCTTTAAGGTGTCCATCAAACCTTCCTTCAGACCGGAGGGGACTTTTCTGTCTGCACAGCAGTTAGTGAGGCACACGGGGTGGCGACCCCAGCTTCGACAGACCAGTGTTTGCTCTGGGAGAGCAATTCCAGTGTTAAAGTCTTTCAGGCTAGTAACAGTTTAAGTATAAGATATTATTCCTGTATGATTTCTAGAGCCAGAGACTTGTATAAATTAGACATGTCATGAAAAAACCTGAATTATGTGTCGCATGGTGCAGCAGAGGGTAATATACAGACCTTTATTATGTAATAAAACAATTGTGTGCTGGGAAGATATTTATGGCATAATCCTGTATGTCCTCATAGTACTCTTCGGAAACATATAATTTAATACACACTGTATATTTTGTCTGTGTGTGTTTACATTTAAAGTAATGCAAACTTTATTCTCTAAAATCCCAGTAATATATCTGGATAGGTTATTGCATGGTATATTGGTAAACACTACCAGAAGCCACACACTCTTGAAAAAGGCCACTTACTGCTAGTGACTCATTCTGCATATTTCTTTAATATTTTTCCTTTTAAGTCAGAGCAAGCTTCCCAAATGCTTAATGAGTAGGCTCTGAGGCTTTAATTTTCAGCCAATCCTAACTTTATTACAAAAGTTTATCAAGCTATAAACACACTACTTCACTATGCTGTCATGTTTTTATAAAGTAGTTTATAAAAGGTGACATCTGGCAAAGAGGCAGATCTATAAAAATCATGCTGGTAGATGTAGTGTCATTTTTTCTGCCATCCTCCCAGAAAGAGTAATATTATTTTGACACACACATTCATCCCCACTGTCAAGCTTCTATTTTTATAGTTAGCTTACTGCACATATCCTTAAGCTATACAAAACCTTTGGGCTAATGTAAAGAATGACATTTCTGCATATTTATTATAACACTTATTTTAGGGGTTGACTTTGCCTGATAGGATTTTTCCAAGTACAATGTCATTTTCATGACAATACACTTCGTTCAGAAACAATAAATAAAGATGCACAATAAGTCATGAAAGGCCAAATATGCACGGACAAGTTTACAGCAGCTCATCTTGGCAAGCCCTACATTTGTCCTTCTTTAATATTTTATCAGATGTGTGAACTGTACATTGGAGTTCAGTACAAACTTCAGTGTATGAAACGTAATGAAATCTCTCTAGGACATTATAGACTCCAGCAGAGTATAATTTTAATACTGTGGAGTTTTTAGCTCTGACATGTTCGGAGAAATTTTCTTCCAACGAGTTCACCTTTTTTTATGTTTGTGTCAGCTCAAGCACAGCCAGAATATAAGCACATGAAAGACCACTGAAATCAGGAGGCTGACAAAGCACTTTTTGTGATTTAATTACAGCAAATAACTGATTAATCTATGCTATGTCTTAGGTTATCTACTAAAGTAGATGATATGAATCCAAACATATCACAAAAAGGTTGTTTCATTTGATCGTGCATAATGACTTGCTCTTTCTAGTCTTCCTCCAATACAATGGATACTTTATTTTCAAAATGTGAAGTCTATCATCATCCATCTCTGTTGAAAGCTAGAACTCTTAAATATTTAGCTTTAAAGCACATTCACTATTCATGAAAAGACTTTTTAATACCCTTTCCCAGTATTTAAATAAGGAATGGAAGTGTGTATTCACATCAACAAGCCCAGAAATTAGGATTATTTAACTGCTTTTGAACAGGACACTGATGTAGACAAAACCAAAAATAGGAGTAGGAGTCTATTAACTATTTGATGGCATTATTCTGCCATCAAAAGGGTTCAATACTAGAACACTCCTGAGCAGAGATCATTATTAGCAGTTCACTAAATGATAATTTGGATTAGAAGCAGCATTCTGATCCTGAAACAGAGCACTATCCTTGAAGTTGATGAAAAATATTTTACACTGTATTCTTTCCTGCTCAATTCAAACCAAAGAATCTCCCAGATCTGCTAAGAAACCAATATCACCCTCTGGATTGTTTCACTATAACTGTGCTACAGATCAAGACTTGTTGAACCTGATTGTTTTAGTTCAGAAATAAGGATTCAATACAGCTTTTATTATTGTTACCATTGCCCTTTTGCAGATGCTATTTTCAGATGCAATTAACCATAACATCCCACTTTCTAAGATCCCAATTCCAGAGCTGCACATGAATAGTCAGATCTTCGCATCTGTATGATGCCCCTATAAGCTTCAATTACAGAACTGGTGACTATTTTGCTCTCCAATTAAAATAACTTCAGTTCGAGTGATATAAGAGAAGGTCCTTGAGTGTACTAACCTTGGAGTTTCATAGGATTTCTGCCTCTAGGCACAAGTAAGGGCAAGAGACAGTAAAGCAACAGGAACCTGCTAAGGGGGTGGAAGTAAGGAAACTCTCCCGTGAATCTGTCCTCACATCTGCTGCTGTAATGTCTTTTCATCTTTATATACAATCAGTGATTAAAATAGGTCTTCAGAAATACCAGAACACATGCGTAATTGTACTGCTATACACATATATTTACATACTGCTGTCTTTTCCAGATTGCCAGGCTACCTTCACATAGTAGAGTCATAGCTAACTCATGCCTACAAGCTCCCTTTGACCACTGCATTATATTTAGTACAGAAATCATAACTCCAAAATGCTATTTACTGTCTACATTGCATGTGCACTTACTGGGCACTTAGAACAATCCACCACTTGCAATTATTCTGGCATGACTGGGAGAATCATCTCCTTCAAGCAAAAGTCTTGGGCAGTGTCTCTATCTTTCAATATCATCAAATGCAAATCAGCATGTTATGTTTGGATGGTGAGTAAGGGAAAAGGAGCACACACATAAATGTGAAAAACATTACAGGAACATTACAGAGGGCATTCTGAAAAGACTAGATTGAAAAATACTTCGCTGAAGAGTCATGTAAATATAATGCACTGGGAATGCTCTTTATACATCTGATCTATTTTTGATTAGTTTTGTGGTATTTTGCGATGCAGTACATTGTAGTGTCATGGTAATCAAGGACTGGAAGTATTATTACCTAGAGTCAGCAATAATGAGAACAGAACCTTTAATTTCAAACTATAAGATAACACATTGATTAATAACCACGGGATGATTAGTCAATCCAAGACCTTAATGCACAATGGAGAAATTCATCCATTATCTGTTCAATGTAATTCTTCTTTCATCTTGGTGACTTTAAAAACAACCAAGGAAAATTACTGTCCCTCAGTAAAGGCTTTTGAATTTCATATGCATTTAATTAGATAACTGCCAGCCCAAGGACAGGAACCATGACAAATAGTTGTTCTTTTCAAATTAGAAGAATAGACTGTTCAATGAGCAATATTGATGTTCTCTTGTACTGAGTTATACAAGAGTTCTGCTACTACTTCCTTTAATTTATCTAACCTTTTTTAACATTTAATGAGTTTTTTAACACGGTTTTAGTTACATATGCTAGTTGGTAATTTTAAAAAATGTTGCTAACAGCACCTGCATAGACATAAACACATACCCCACCACAATTTTCTTGGAATTAGGTATGAATGTACAATTTACATAGGAAAAAGAGAATTGGAAATTAAGAGGCCATCTTTATGTTAGTAGAAAAACAACAGTTAATCCTGTTTAATCTGTTTAATTGCTTCAATAGCCATAATAATAAAGATTAGCTGGCTGTGAAATACTAACTATAAAACAAAGGAGGATTTTTTTTCCATTTCTGGTCCCAAGATGTTGTTTCCTGCTTTTGCAAGATGAGGGTAGAATGGTGGAAAGGTTCTTTTTCAGATTTTGTTGTTGGTTGGTTTTTGTTTTTATTTCATTTTTTTTGTTTTGTTTTTTTTTTTCCTCTAAAAACCTTGCAGTAAGAGTCCTACTATCTCCTTCCCTGCACCATACAGACATAGTCTAAAGACTGCCTAGCAGATGCGGGACAGTTTACTCATTAATAGGAGGACCCCCTTCCCATTGCATAGGGGGCTAAGACTTGACCATCCTGAGTTTGGTACAAGAGCACTTTAGATGTAAAGGGCCAATGACAAAAATAAGAGCAAAAGACAACTCCTGCAGGGCCCCCCCTGCTTTTCAAAGGCAAGTTACTATGATGTTGCACAATAACAAAACAATTCTTCAGTGTTCCACTAAATACATAGACAAATGTTATCAAAGTTAAAAAGATTATCTGGAAAAGTCAGAAACTTTGAGCAACTGTCCAACCTGCTGTTTTTAGTTTCCTGTTTAGCAGCCACTGCTAATGCTACTAATGAGAAAATCATTTTCGCCTGTCATTTGCCTGTGGCTCTGCAGAAAGGACACAGGAGCTCCCAGCTTAAGCACCTAAGGGGCTACACTGCAGCATCTATACTCAGGGTACTGCAGAGCTGGCAGATGCCATTCTTGGTGTCTGCTTGCAACAATCACTCAAGAGAAGATTACAACAGCCATCTCAGCCAGCAATGCCCTCCTGAACTGCCTCTTCCTAAGATTCCCCATTGCAGATACAGGATTCCAGCTCCAGTCCTGCAGTGGAGTAACAAAACCTTCTTTATGATTAGAAAAACCACAAAGGCCATGGCTGTGCCAACTGCTGCCATCCCCATCAGCCTGGCTTTAACTTACAGTTGCTCAACCGGCCAAACCCTGCAACCAGCCTGGGCCCGTGTCTTGCTGTGGGCTCCCACAGAGAGATACTCACTAGAAGTGATACCCCTAGAAGTGAATTTGGCCTCAGGCTTCCCTAGGGCTCTGAACACAGATTTTCTGCCCACAAGGTGATTAACTGCATTCAGTAATCACCTATCAGAGATGTTTGCCTCAAAGGAAACCTTTCATACATTAAATGTCAGATCTGAAATAATTTATTCCTGAAAGGGTTAAGCTCACAGTACATTTCGCTTGACAAGTGAAACAGCGTGCTCTCTAAACAAGACATACCGATACCCAGTGATAAAATATTTCCCAATCTTTATACCATTTTGATAATTCACTGTGTGTATTACACACAATCAAGCTGTACAGGTTTCAGAGGGATTCTGAGCACATCGCTCAGACTGACAGAGCAAGTATTCCAGACAATTGGCTCCCCGAGGGTCAAGACAGTGATGCTCAATCAGGATTCAAACGGGTCATAAACCCTTCATGGATCTCGCTCAAGTGGGTGGTGATGTCTCCCTAGGGCAGCTCATCATTTTCTGCTACAGTCAAGCACTTGTCATTACAGACAAACTCCCCGTCAGTCTTAGGCACTCATTTAATCGAGTCTTAGTGAGAACAGCAAATATTATCAGTGCCACAAAAACCCTAAAGAGACAAATATATTAATCATAACTGCTGTGATTGTAATTTAAGACACTCTCAAAACTCTGCTGGTGGTCCTTATACTTTGACTGCTTTTTAATGTAGACTCAGATTTTCAAACCTGGGTGCTGAAGTCAGGCACTACCCTTTGGGTTTAAGCTCCTTAAGACAAGTGAACTACTACTGAGAAGAAAGGGGTACCAGACTACCTAGTTGCTGAGCATGGGAACTGGGAGTGTGGCAGAGCACACCTGAACGTTCGAAATCTTTCATTAAAAACCCAGGTCAGGATTCAAGGCCCTAATTTTAAGCACACAAAAAGAAAACTAGTCTTTAAACATCCAGAATAACTCAAAACATTTGCTTTTGCAACAGTTCAGATCACCTGGCATATAACCAAAGCAGCTATAATGCACTACAAGCTGGAAATAAAAACCTAACACAATCCTGGCGGCTTGGGACACAATGTTTTTATTGTACTGTTTTCATATCTAATTATGCTCCTATGCAAAAAAAAAAAAAAAAGAAAAGAAAAAAAAGAGGGGTGGGAACCACTGGTATGCACCAGAAGAGGATTGTGATAATCTAACATTAGGCTTGACTGGCTTTATAAAACCTTCCACACAAGGTTTTCTCCCTTTCCCTACACCATCCTACGACCATACAATTCCACACTCATACAGTCCCAAATTTAATCTAGCTCAGAATCTCTGAACTGCTGTAAACAGCTAGGGTTTTTATGTTCAGATCATGTTTTAGAGTAAAGCTGAACGCATGATAATTTATTTCTCGGGTTGCTGTAGCATGCAGAATGAGCTCCTCACTCATTTAGCTGTAAACACACAGGTGTAAACTTGAGAGCTGCTTTTTTTTTTCCCCCAGCAAGGGAGTCAGCCAATATAAAAGTGATGTCATGTTCCCATGAGGACAAAAAACCCCAGTGATATAAATCAGGTGCTGTTCTGCTGCAACATAAATAACTCACAGAAAAAGGAGAAAAAAAAATAAAATGCAATAGCGTTTCCAACTTTGCCTTTTGAGCTGGTTCTGGTCCTTACAAGATCCATATCTCTGTTTTCACTTGTGACCACACTTCTGTCACTATTTGCTAGTTTTCTCTTGGCTTCCTGGAATTTCAGTCCCAACATATCCAGGGATGCAAACCAATAAACAAGCTAGGCTCTGCCTGTGCACCTAGTCTCCAGGAAGCCCAGTTAATCTACACAGCCCCAAACCTTTTGCAATTACCAGGGGTCTAGCGGCTCAACTGATCCATCTGTTTTCTCCAGGTATGTTCCCCACAGAAAAGCTTAAACATCATTTCTGCCTGGCCTCCCTGAGGGATGGCTGGCAATCCCATGAGCCTAAAACTGCTTACACATCGGAGCGCCGTGTTTAGCACCCATCAGTTCCTGTCACACACTGACAGTCACACACACATACCTTAGAGGCCTCAATCTTTTGTCTGTCTGGAAACAGGCAAGTTATTCTTATCACTTCAATTCTAAAGCACATTTATCAGAAAATTCAGAAATATACAAAATAAAAATTTCTACATAGCAGGTGGATAAAATATATTTTATTAATGTAAAACTGTTTTAAGTTTAAAATCTTGTGACTATATTCCAAAATATTAAAGCATAAATCAAAGTAGCATTTAGCAGGATAAATCAAATCAGAAGCTGTATTTCAATAATGGGGTTTTACGAGCTACTTGTGCTCAGTTTTCAACACTAATATCAGCAGCACAATGAAGAGAAATGAGGCTCACGTGGCCATTGCTGTTATTACATATGCTTCTCGATCCTAAACTTCTTGATGCTTTTCTTCAAAGACCTCAAATCTGATCAATACCCATAACTAAATAGGCCTGAAAATCAATCTATTTGTGTTTCCAATCCCACATATTTTACAAAAAAGAAATAAACCATTGCATGCAAAACAAAAAACAGATAACCCCAAAGCAATCTGAAACCTTTTTACAATACTCAAGACAGATTAATGTAAACAGATTGTGACCTTATTTAATAATAGATAATAAAGTTATATTCATAGTGACCACGCCAAAAAGCTCTAAAGATAATATACAGCTAATCATACACAACCAAAAATTTAATAAGCATTAAAAAGAATTGCAATATTAGATATTAAAGCCCTGTCCAGGAAAGTACACAAGTTTTGGATTGACTTAACTGTTCACAAGTTCTTCATTGACTTACACAGTATTTGTGTAACCTGTACTGAAAAAGAACTACTTATAAGAATAAATATGAGCATGTATTTCTCATCGAGTCTAATCTTGGAACTTCATTTCCTACATCACTACAGGTAGGAGGACAAAGATTATCCTTACAATAAAGATCTCCACCAAAATTCAGACAAAATTAAAAAAAAAACAAAACACAACACCACAAACAGCCCAAAACTTCAGATTTGAAAAAAGCTGTAATTATCCACTCATAAGATGTCTAGAAATGTTGCAGAAGTTTAAGTTGGACAAGCATCAATAAGGCATAAATTAGGCTTAGCTGAGCATCCCTTTGGCACAGGGATAACTGGATAAACTTTTAAGGTCTCTTCCAGCCTATGAATTTTGTGAAGTAATTTGGGATATATAAAGACAAAGTTCATGATCTAAACACAAAAGGGCAAAAATTCTGCTCTTTTTCTAGTGTGTTCAAGGCCCCAAACACAGCGGGAGAAATGAGCTTTCAATTCAAAAGCATGAAAAGATTTAGTGCAAAGCTCAGTGCTACCATCAAAATGAGGCCTGAGGTCTTGGATCGAATGGGAGAGGAGGGAGCCTACCACTGCTGCTGCAAAGCAGGCAACAAGGAAGGACAAGGGGACAATATCTACTTTTGCAAAGTAAGTAGACATCATATAACGGGAAGTGTCTTCTCTTCAATTCTTGCAGATATCAGCTAAAGAAGCTTGCTACCTGCATCCAAGCTAGCTGAACACATCTGCAAACATCTGGGAAAGTGGAAAGTATGGGCTCATCCTTAGAACTCTGGAAAAATTCTAGAACAGATTTGAAACCACAGGCAGAACATACAGTGCTGGGAATTACAGCCATTTTAAAATTAGTAAATATTTTTCTACCCAGAGTTTTTTTTCCTGATGCCTATTGTTTATGATATGAAATTTATAACACTGGGTCTTTATTTTCCATGTATTTGAATTCCCAGTGTCCTGAAAATAAAGGAACAAAATATGTTTGCTTGAGATTTTACTGAAATACTAAGAATGAACATGCACTTCATTGTGCCACCAGGGAGTATTTAGTAAACTTATAATTGAATAGAAAAATAGTGCATTAAGTTTACAATTTTCTTTTCATAAACAATTTACATTTCTCTTGACTAATAACAATATTTCAGATTGATCCATGCATAGCTGGATACCGCTGTGTTGCAAAAAAAACCACAAGAAAAATAAAAAGATTTAAAAACATGAACCCTAAAAAGAAATACGGGAAGAAAGCAGCTGTTCAAAACCATCCACTTATTTAAACGTAAGTCTGTTAGCTTGGTGCCTTTGCTGCAACTCAGCACTGCTTTAACACACTTGCATTTTGCTTGGCATCAACTCTCTCAGACTCCTTTTAAGAGTTCACAGCAATAATCCTAAACTATAGGAGGGCATACAACACTGCAGAGCATTTAAGTGGTGATGCCAATTAATCCCCATTTCCAATGAGTGGAGATGAAAATTAGTGATAAGCACAACTGCAGCATCTACCTTGTTAGACCAGAGCAGTTCTTTCTGCCGGAGGGGTTGCACAGGTTCATCATGACTTGCTGTCTAGCAATTAAGACTATGCTCTTATAAAAATGGGTGTGAAGGGCACTGAAAAACGCCATGAAAAGGCAAGTGAATGAATAAAAACGGCACAAGAGGTAAGGATTGCTGACAAGTACTGCTTAAACAGCTCAGAATTCATTCTGATGAACTATCCTTCTCTTTCAAACCATTTCCGTTTCTGTCCATAGCATCTCAGGGTGAACTAGTCACAGTGAAAAAAAAACTAACGCAAAATCAGCAATTAGCCCAAGAGTCAGATTCACTTTGAAAATTGCCAAGTAGTAGATTAAGCGCAGAGGGAGAGGAGACAGAATTCCATTTGCAAACAGCCAGCCATTTACTACCCAACTTCGAAATTAAAGCCACCATGGCAACAGAAGGCCAAACATTTTTTTAGTAGTGCAGAATGCCATTTATCTTTACAAAGAAACACTCACTCACTAAAATATAAGAGCAATCTCTGTGAACTGGACTTCTTGAATGCACTGTTTGAATGAGTGCATTTGTCTTCAGTATTAAGGACATATTCAAGAGTTCTTCCATTTTGTACCATAAATACTTTGTCTTTTCTGGCTGCACCGTGGGACACTAAAGATAGCTGACAACTTTGTGACTTGCAAGTTCTATTTTCTGCCATTATCCTTACGTTTTGCTGCCTGTATGAAAACTAGGAGTGGGTAGTCATTGCTACTTTATTGAATGAACCTCAGCTATGAGTGCATGGAAAGTTCTACTAACGTCAGGAAAGGTGAATTTTCTATAGGATTTTTACTAAAGCAGCTAACTAAACTAGAACAATAACATATGCTGGAGCACGTCCATGTAAATCCTGAATTTTTCTATTTGAATTGAGCTTACTGTACTCTTCTTTGATATGAAATATTCATGGCAAAAATGGAACCTCTTTAGTATGGGGTTAAGCTTTTAAATACTGGGAAGAGCTTTAAAATGTCATGGCAATGGAAAAGCAAGCAATATAAATATTATGAGTTTTCATAAGTCAAATCTTTGGATTTTCTGGTAGTAGCAGATTACATTCAATATCATTTACACATTAAGGGTTATGCTTCAGGTAAATTCTACAGGTCTTTCTGTGTACAGAATTAGTGTACTACTTCCTACATTATGGGACCTCTCCTTCTACAAAATCTTCAGTTTCCTGTAGGAACTGCTTGTGGGAAATGGCCAAGGAGAAGGCATCAGACCCAGTGAATGGAACTTAGCTCATCAGGTTCCTTTCCAGACATAGAATTATCTGTAGCAGTGAGGAGTTTAAATTCAGCATGGAGCCACTCACATTCCAGTTCATGACATTAAAAGGAGATAGTTCAAATTCAGAAATAGAAACGTTTCCTTCCAGATCTCAGAAAATCCCTTTATTTGGGAGATGAAACCTCTGCCATTTGACAAAGCAACAAGAAGCAGAGGAACTACCTGTAACTTGATCAGTCACTGATCTGATCATTTTGCATTCACACTCTACCCTCTCTCCTTATCCTTCCTTCCATTGCTGGAAGTCCACAGGGGACAAAACTATGTGTTAGCGCGTTGTCCACTAACATATAATAGAGAAAGAAGACTGAGAAACTAAACTTCTCTTTCCCAGTCTGACCCTTGCCTCTAGCAGCGAGAAGATAAAAAGATCAACTGTCCAGTCACTGCAGATAGAAATAATGGACATCCAACAAGTATCCAAATCCTCAGAAGTGAGATTGTGTGTTCTTTTAAAGACTTCATTGATCTGTCTCTCCTCACTTGCTTAGAAGGCCTGAAAAAGTACAGAGGAGCAAAGAGAAATCCAGCTTTTGTTATCAAGCTGTTTTGCACTTCAAATTAATATTTTCATATTCACTGTAATTTAGAGATGTTTAAATCAGCTCATATTACCAAACTGACTTGGTTATGCATAATTTTAATTCTTGCAATTTGTCACTTGCTTTCCAGACAATAACGTGATGTTGTTTCTAAACACGGATCCTAGTGACTTTCTCACTTTCTGCTTCCTGCAAATTGCTTTGTTTTACACAGCCATACTCTGTTATATTTTCAATTACAGTCACATTTTATAACTTTGACATTCTTAAAAGTATTATATGTTAATATATTAATTTAAGGAATGTCAGATGAAGTGTGTAGACTTAGCACAAAACATATTCTGACAGACCTGACAGAAAACATGAAAAATGTGTGCTTTCTATCATAATGATTATTTTTCAGATAACACCAGCTGTGCAACTATTAAACCAAGTGACTGCTTTTCCACATAGCACCAAGTACCAGCATTCAATCATGAAAGAAATATAAATCTCCATGGGCTTTTTCCACATGCTTTAAATCAGCAGCAATCTGTGCATTTGTATTTGCACTAAAAACATGGTAAAAACTGGGAATGTTTTCCAGCTGGAAACTCTTTGGCATCTGTATTGATGGAGACTAGGTACTGCAATGTTTATAGGGATGTAGTTCAGCTTTAATCCATGTTCCAAGTTAAGTATGACACACAAGCAAAGATTTCACTAACCAAATGACTCGAGCAACTCCAGGAATTACTGAATCTTTCATTTCACCTTTCCCATTATTTTATTCTGGGACCCTTGGATTCCTCATCAATTTTAGGTTAGAATTGTTCAAATCAAATGCATGGCAAAAGGTATCATTCCCCTTACAAAATTCAGAGTTTTCAAGGGGTCTTTAGTAATTCTTTGGTATTACAAGATTCTGTCTACAGGCTGCATATTCAAGAGTAGCCTTTCCTGACAGCTATCTAAGTGGATAATGCCATCCTACACCAGATGTTGGAAGGCAAAAACAGTCTTCTGCTTTTTTTCTATCTTACTTAGTAGAGTTCAGATGTGCTTATTAAACACCTTTAGCTCTCTTTTATGTTCATTTCAGCCTCAGAATCACACATCATCACTATATCTCAGATCCTGAAGAGATAAAAGGGCAAAACAGTCATTTTTCTGGGTACAATATTTGTATATGTGGTGAGCTATGAATTCTCCAGGGCAACAGACTTTTGAAATGATGACGTTTTGAAATGGTCTGTGATCTCATAATATGATAAATGGAACTTCTTAAAAATGTAATCTTTATGTTAAAATATTCTCTTCGGACTACGACACTAATTCTGCACTCAAAACATGCACAAAATGCTCTGTGAAGAAAGTTTTGAGGGTTATAATGTGGAAAAAATAGCATACCTCATGTTTGGCTTGGTACTGCATGTACATGTAGGGCATATATCTCTGGCTTGTGAGTGATATGGCTCATAAAAGGTCTGATCACATTGAGTGATAAACAGTTGCTTAGGGCCAGCATGAATTAACCAAAAAAGCAAACTAATGTCAAGGCAAAGCAAGAGCAACCTTGTACAGTGCAATGAAAGATGAGCAAAACCCTTCCCTGGAGCTTCTGCTGGCTCTCTCCCAGACCTGCCAGATTCTGTTGCATTTCTCTCATTTGTAACTATGGAAGAGAAAAGCAAGATCTTTTGCAGAAGTTTTTTAAACCTAGCTGAGCTGAGCTGGTAGCTTGCCACATATGTTGCTTCATTTTAGTATTTCACAGAAATATTGCATTAGAACAAAAGAGAAAAGAAGAAACAATAAAGGGAAAAAAAATCATGGTTCTCTTAAATCCTCTTTTCCCCACTCCCAGCGCAGGGAGCTGTGGGGGAAAATGCGCTGGAAGAGTAAATAGTCCACATACAGGTAAAACACCTCACTGAAAAATCACAGAATCTAAGTCAGTATAAAATCTGCAAAAATTTTGAAGCAAACGCTCCACTGGGTCTTTGCATTTAGACAGAGAATTGAGTCAAGGTGTGCTTAAACCCACCAGGTACCAAGACACTAAATGACAAGCCCTGCTAGGTCTTCTGCTCTATCTGCATTCCCTAACTTCCCAGACTCCTTCAGCACACACGTTACAGTTATGGGCCTTCTCTCCAAGTGCAGCACGTCTTGCAATCAGTTGGTTTCTAAATGTTTTGTGGCTCCTTTACCTTCAGCTCTACTCACAAACCACAGCACATCGAAATCCCTTAACAGTCCACACCGTATCTCCTCAGTTCCTTACAACATCCTTTTCTGTCTTTATGGCTCACAGTAAGAGGAAAAAGCCTTTCAAAATAAAATAAATAAATTAAAAAAAAAACAACAACTATCTGAGCCCAACAAAGCAATAGATGATTCTCTGTTTCTTAACAGCTATAATTCACATGAATAGCTGAAATTATCTGCACCAGATGTGCCCAGAAAAGCCCCTAGAACTTTGCTTCCATCCACTGGTAACTTCCCCAAGAAGGTCAGGATGTTCTGCCTTCTCGTCTCTATATTATTCATTATTGCTCTTAACTTTAACAAATTGTTACTCTGTTTGGAACATCTAAGAACAGAGGTTTCACTGTGGCTAGAGGACTTTTTCGTCATTAAAAAAAACGAACAGAGACGTGCACTGCTAATCAGTTACAGCAAGCGTAATCTAAACAGATGGGTTACGCTCCTTGGGGTGATTTTTCATGCAAATACTTTAATTCCAGTTCAAGCATGGTTTCTGCTGTTTCAAAATCTTTTTGGTTTTGGGTTACTGGACTTAGATCGCTTTTAAACAGTTATGGCTCTACATGCACAACACGATGCTGAACTATTTACTTGTTCATCAGTGAATCTTATCTTATTAAGGTATTGGTATATAAAGCTACAAAATCTTTAGCCATTTCTGTTTGGCCAAGAAAAGAAACTGAGGGAAGTCCTTAGTAGACTAAGCTGACCTGCTAAATGTTGTCTTTCCAACCTGTCAGGTCTTGTCAAAAGTAGAGACAGAGGGAATTGTTTTAAGTGAGTTTGTTGACCAATGTTGTTCGAGTCACCACCACACATTTTGCACATACAGGTAAAACATATCTAACAGTATCACCTGCACAATGTATTTTCAAGGCTAAAAATCATAAAACTGCCAAAGTACTAATTCATAGTTTCTATCACTGAACAGCCAGTCAGTAGTTTCCTGACAGAGTGAGGCTCTGACGACTGCCCATGGAAGTTGTTCACTCTAGAGAAGCAGGTGAAAATTCAGTGGAAACAGCAACGAGGAACCAAGCATATCTTGAGCCAAATGAGTCAAGTTCAACCAAATGTTTCTAATTCCTTTGACTTGCATGGAAACCGAAGAAATTCACTATATGCGGGAAAAGAACTTTCCTTTCACTTAATCCATGAAGGTCTTGAAGCTGCTCTTTAACCTTGACCAAATCTGTTCACCTTTTAGATCTGCCTTTTCCTCTCACAGTCTTTCATGGGTTTTGCCTTTTTAGACAGTATGATTTTCAGAGCAGGAGGAAATCTCCTTTCAGGTACTTAAATGTGATGAAATTCAAATACTTGATTTAAACTACTAAACTTCATCGTGATACAAATAATAACATGCGTTTGCGTGGCTAGCTTCTTCATTTCGTAACTGGGCCAAAAAGGGATGTAGAGAAACTATAGGACAAGTTGGAAAAAATAAATGCAGAATATTATACAGTTCCATAGTCCATGGTGTGGAATGACAAAAACCTACAGTGCATGGTATATGCATGTGGGTGCGCACACAGGCTTGTCTGGTTCGTATACACACATTTCCATTGCCCTTTAACAGTAATAATAGCCTTTTTGAGGCGTAGAATTGCCATGACATATTACAGAAAAAGAAGGCTGCAGCCTTTAGTGGCAAGTGGTGTGCTAAAGTAGAGCAAAGTGTCTGTTGTTGCCAAGTAAATACAGCAGCCATTATGCACTCAGCAACCTGACCTACAACCGTGAAAGTCAGTGTTGCTGGTTTATCGAAGTATTAAGTGATAGGGAGCCTGTTAGCCAGAACTTCTTTATCTGCTCTTATTCTGAATCCTGTCACGTTATCTTTCAAATTTATCTAAACTACCATGACAAACAAACAGACAGGCTCTCAGTTTTCAGCTGCACTTCAAGCAGCTTCATCCAGAGTATTGCACTGTTTATTGCCAGACACAAGATGAAGAGTACGTGTGGCTGGGTCATCTGCCATCACTCAAGGCAGGCCAGGAGCAGTGAAGCACAATCATTCACTCATTAAATTTTTTATGACATCTGGTGTTATACACTCCAGATTTTGATTACACTGAGAGCCCCTGTAACCAGGCTGACCACTACTCTCCCACTGGCCTTGGTACTTCTTTGCAAGCTTGTGTTGTCACCTCTTGGATTGTGTATTTCCTGATGAGCTTGTGTTGACAGGAAATACCTGTGATTGTATCGCACATAGCACAATGTACAGTCGATAACAAAGAATCCCAGCTAAAACAGCAAGTGCCTATGATTATATCTGACTGAATTTCTGTATCTAGCACAAGACCAACATCAGGATAGTGTGCCTCAAGTAAAGCATGCCATTTAGTCCTTTTTCCGGCTATGGACTTCACACTTCAATTCATATCCAGGTTAGCGGAGAAGCAACAATATTTTTAAAAATTAGCTGTATAATATAAGAGAGTCTTCTGTATAAAACCAAGTCAAAACAGTTCCAGATAATGAACATGAATCCATTTTTCTTATGAATGCTTAAGGGAAGATGGAACAGGCTAGATTTTTTAAAAAATATTTTATAGTAAATTCCTTTGTCCAGACTTGAC
>KZ505999.1:363230-429014 GCA_002844005.1 Limosa lapponica baueri
TAGGGGTCTGAAAATTATTTTATTAGGAGAAGTTGAAAACACATAGAAATTGAAGAGAAATATAAATGAAAAAACTAGGACTGCAGGAAAATTAAAACAGCTTTGTGATGTGCTTTGTGCTAATGTAGCTCTTCCATCAGTGAGAAGAGCTCTTCTCGCCTATTAGGACAAAGGCATGGAGTGAAGTATGGGTTGGGTTTTCAAATCCTCTTGCACTGAATTTCAGCGCTCTCTCTTTCTCTCCCTCTTTTTGCACCTTTATTTTCATGGAATCATAGAATAGTCTGGGTTGGAGGGGACCTTTTCAGGTCATCTAGTCCAACCCCCCTGCAATAAGCAGGGACATCTTCAACTTGATCAGGTTGATCAGAGCCCCATCCAAGCTGACCTTGGACGTTTCCAGGGATGGGGCATCTACCATCTCGTTGGGCAATCTCGTCCAGTGTTTCACCACTCTCATTGTCAAATATTTCTTTTTTGTATCTAGTCTAAATCTACACTCTTTTATTTTAAAACCATTACCCCTTGTCCTATCATAACAGGCCCTGCTAAAAAGTTTGTCCCCATTTTTCTTATAAGCCCCCTTTAATTACTGGAAGGCCACTATAAGGTCTCCCTGGAGCCTTCTCTCCTCCAAGCTGAATAACCCTGACTCTCTCAGCCTGTCTTCATAGGAGAGATGCTCCAGCCCTCTGACTATCTTCTTAACCCTCCTCTGGACCCGCTCCAACAGGTCCATGTCTTTCGTGTGCTGAGAGCCCCAGAGCTGGACGCAGTACTCCAGGTGGGGTCTCACTAGAGTGGAGTAGAGGGGCAGAATCACCTCCCTTGACCTGCTGGCCATGCTTCTGTTGATGCAGCCCAGGATACGGTTCCCTTTCTGGGCTGCAAGTGCACACTGTCAGCTCATGTCCGGCTTTTCATCCACCAGTATCTCAAGTTCTTCTCGGTATGGCTGCTCTCAATCCCTTCATTCCCCAGCCTGTATTGATACCAGGGATTGCCACAACCTAGGTACAGGACCTTGCACTTGGACTTGTTGAACCTCATGAGGGTATGCTTTTTTGACTTTCCTTTTCTGGCTGACATAACTGTAAGAAGCCCTTTTTATTATACTTTGCGTCCCTTACCAAGTTCTGGTCCAGCTGTGCCTTGGCCTTCCTGACCCAATCCCTACACAACTGAGCAGCTTCCCTATACTCTTCCCAGGATACCTGCCCCTGCTTCCACTGCCTGTGCATTTCATTCTTGCCATTTAGTTTGACCAGCAGGTTTCGACTCAGCCATGCTGATCTCTTGCCTTCCTCTCCTGATTTCTTACACCTGGAGAACGAGAGGTCTTGCTCTATGTGGAAAGCATCCTTAACGACCTGCCAGCTCTGTTCTGCTCCCTTGTCCCTGAGGGCAGTCTCCCAGGGGGTTCTACTGACTAACTCCTTGAAGAAGTTTGCTTTCCTAGAATTCAGGGTCCTGACTTTATTCTTTTCCTGGCCCATATCACTCAGGACTGCGAACTCCAACAGTGCATGATCACTGCAGCCCAGGCTGCCTCCAATCTTGATGTCACCGATGAGCTTGATTGCATTGGTGACCAACAGGTCCAGTATTTCATCCCCTCTGGTAGGGCTGTCTATTACCTGGCTTAAGAAGTTATCCTCCATGCACTCCAGGAGTCTCCTGGATTGTGTGCAGCTCCCTGTGCCATTTTTTCTGGCAGACCTTGGGGTGGTTGAAGAATTCAAACAGAATGAGGGGTGTGAATGCTTGAAATAAAGACTGTTCTCAAACACTCTGTCCCTTAGGAAATGCTGACAAAGCTCTGTGTCAGAATTCCATGGAGCCTAGAAAAATTTTCGAAAGGAAAGACCACTAGAACATTTTAAAAACAACATTTTCCTTAGTATTCCTTTTGGAACTAATAACTCCATCTAAATTTTGCAATATAATAAACAAAAAAAAAAGGGCAAACATGCAATGAAACCATTCAGCTTAAGATCTAAAATGTATCTGTACCATGCATGAAAGAGTTTAGCCTTGGAGACAGTACCTGGAAGAGCTACAAGCAAATGAAAACAAGATGTTTAAATGGAATGTCTTTGATCATCTACATCAGTGCCATGTTTAAAAATGCCAATTTGTAATTTTAGAACAGTTTTGAATGATATTTGCAGAGCTAGGAGTCCATCATGTGAAGCTGGCCACAAGTTTCTGTTTAATAAATATTGAGCTCCTACTCCACGTGGATTTTGCTACCTCAAAGCAATTTTAAAACACATCAATCAAATCCCTGTGAGTCAGCAGATGCTGTTAATTGTTACAGGTAATATCACTTGAAGTTTCATTTTCTGCAGTGGTCATCACCTTGCAATGTAAGGTGCAAGGCAGTCCTTGGAGTGGAGACTGGATCCTGAAATTCCTGCCTATAACTAAGTTCCCCTAGTTCCCCAGTCTCTAGACTACAGCATCAGGCTCCCCCTTCTTTCTTTCTTGTTGACTGAAGCTTGTAAATATTCATAAACTTATAAATACATCCTCACTTCTTTTTTCCTTTGCAAAAGGCACAGACTCACCTGAAATGGTGAAGGATGCCTTTGTGGAGGGACAAAGGCGGTCCTGGTAGACAAAGAACTTTTCTGAGACACGAGAGCTGTGGGTGGACTAGCTTGACAAAGCCTGACATCCCAAAGGAGCCGTTCCTCACCCACTGTGTGGAGGAAGCACCACAGCTATTCCCCTTCAAGTCTGCTTTCTAAGAAAGGGGCATTCCCAGTTCAGCTTTTGATGATATGGGCATCCAGCTTCTTGAGGTTTTGGTCATTCTCTGTCAGAAATAAGTACATTACCCCCTGTCTGAGATAACGTTTAAGTTCCCAGAGCAGGATTTAGACAACACTTTTTCTTCAGTGTTCAGTATGAATAACCTGATATGAATAATATCAGGTCACAAAGATAGTGGCTGTTACATCCCACTCTCCCACACATTACGCTGTAGGAGCCCGAACATTAACTCAGCATCAAATCCAAAGGCCAATTATGCACTGTGACAACTCAGCATCAGAAGGTCCAAGTCACTCTGTAGATTTGGTCAATAAGGCACTGTAACAGCAGCTATTCTCTTTTCCTGCATGTTTTGACAAGATACTATGGGAAAGAATTGGATAACCCTATGTACTATGAATATGTAAATTAAATGTTAAGTGGCAGAAGTGTATTGTGCCTTTAAGGCACAGAATAACTACAGGCCATAAACCACTGTTGGCTCACACACAGATCTCCCACTGCTGTCAGTGGAAATCTCAAACACAGACTGAATCTGTATATGCCCCTGAGAGTCTTTATTCAAATAAGAAATTTAAATGGCTGGTAGAGCTATGGGAAACAAAGTCAAAACCAAATGCAACTGCCTTTAAAACTGGTAAATGGGTTTTGCCAATTTTATCTCAAATTTTCATTTTGATTTAATGAAAATACAGGCTTAACACTTCTGGCTTTCCTTCCTCTCTTCCAGAAGCCATACTCTGGCTGTGAAAATGGAGAAGAATCCCTCTGAAACCTGCAAAATTTTACTTTGAGCCAAATGGGTTTTTTGCCTACACTGATTTTGCCTACAGTGGAATTTTGTTTATTCAGCACTAAGAAAAATGTTCAATGACAGATTTGGCTCTATTTCTTATCAGATCAAGTCCACTAAATTTTACCAATTCTTAGAATGGACATGCAGAATTGTTTTACTCCCCAGTGGAGGGGTGGAAACAACTCAAGAAAATCCAACCAAACCACAACAAATTAAACCAAACCAAAAAGAATCACAAAACCATAGCAGACAAATTTATCTCCTATTAAAGTCACTTTTGCACATCACACAATTTTACTTTCACCAAGGACAGTTTTCAGTTTTCCCTTTCATGCAGTGGGAATTAAGTAATTTGCCAGCTAGTACTGCCATCTAGAAAAGTGAACGATTTCTAATAGGATAAAACCTCCTACAATGTAGTCTTGGGGACTACAAGCCAATCAATTAGACCTTAGTGGGGAATTACTGAGATAGTAATAAGTATTTGCTTTCTGTAAGGATGTCTTTATAAGTAGATGTGATCCAGAAAATGTAATACAAGAGTGAACTAATTACTCCATGTGTGTCTAAGTAAAACAAGGATAAACCTAAAGCTAATGGGTATTTAAGGAACTCCAACTCTGTGTTGCCAAGACAAATCCACCCTATTCTTCAAGAGGAGTAGTTCTGGGAATTCAAAATCTCTGAACTAAGTGACTTGAATCAATAGGAGTGAATGTAGAAACTGGGCAAGTCCTGACCACAGTATGCTCAGTCTTACATAAGACTTAGCTCTACTAAATATTAGCTTTAAATTATACAAGTTATTAGAAAATTCACTGTGAGCTTGATCCATGTGATCTATACCAGCAATAAACTGCTCAGAAAAGCCTGTCATTATATTAAGATCAAAATATTGTTCCTTTGTCTATATTACAGTGAGCTCTGTCTATACTACGTCTGACACTTTGAAGTAGAACGTATACAATTCTGGCAAAAACATAATCATTTAATAAGAAAACTGTTTTTCAAAATCATAGAATACAATACAAAAACTAAACCTATTCTATTAACCACTGAAACTATTTCCAGAATAGGAATGATATATATGCTATCTTTTGTTCATCCTTAAAATACACACACAGTGTTAGAAATACTAGTAAGTAGTCAAATAATCTGACACTGGTGGAAAAGCTTATATTGAAGCTTATATCAAAGATGTACAAAACACTGCAATTCATAATCGATATTGAAGAACTAAAAATATGACTTCCTTTTCCAACAGTTTTGGTTTGCCCCTATCCTTACCCTGTATTTTGTGCACCTCGCAGAAGAGATAAAAGGTGACAATATTCTTCCACCCCCATTTCTACAGCTAACTTCAGAGACCTGGAAACCTAGGGTGTTATCTTTTATCCCCGGATCAATTTTTGCCTTTCAATTTAGGAGTTAGAGGCTGCTTCAGATGGCAGAGAATTTGAAGGAAAAGTCTGTTCTTACCTACAATTGAAAAGTAGAGCAGGAAACTGGAAAACAAAAGCTTGAACAGAACCAGTCAGAACTTAAAATTTTTATTAATGGAAGTCATGCTATGGGGGCAATTACACCTGTTTATCAAGTTATATTATTCTCATGTTAGAAAAACTCTTGTAGAAATGTACAAATAACACGGTATCTCTCTGAAAGATGGATATTAGCATGAAGGAACATGATTTGAAATAATTTTTTGAAAATATATTTTTTCCTCAAAGTCCCATACAAAAGACTATTAATGAAAATACGTACTGAGGGATGAGAAGTAAAGTATGATCTTCAGTCAAAATTTGTCTAAAATAGTACAGACATTAATTAAGATGACACTAATTAAGACAAAAGTGAGAGGTCATAAAATGTAGCACAGATATTCCTAATGCACTATTTTTTAATAACGAAGAACAATTTATTTTCAACTGTTAAAAGAGAACTTCCCCAGACTCTCTTTCCCTCTCCCCCCACCAATGGCATAAAAAGCCAGCAGAAGATACGGTCTCAAAATTTTGCTACAGAAACTTGATAGAAACAAAAAAAAAAAAGGATTAGATATTTCTAGAGCACACATACAAAGACAACAAGAAGAGGAACTGCATGTGCACACATTTTAAGGGCTATTTCTTCCCAACCTCTACCAAGGATGATGCTATTCCATAATGCTATAGTAAGTGAAATGTTTCATTTTCCTTTCAGTATTTGATTTTTAGCACTGTTAGAGAAGAGGATAATGGACAAGATAGACCACTAGCATGAAACTGCAAAGCAATTCTTAAATTCCCAAGATATATTAAATGGACCTGTTAGTTCTTCACTGAATCAGTGAAAGCACAGTTTGTTTATCAGACTTCACACTACCATGACTGGTTAACAATTAATACATACAAGAAAAATGAGACAACACTACACAGGAGAGATGATTCTAATACATTTGGCATCTCAGTATTTTTCATATCTAAGAAGTAGTAAGAAATTAGATATTAATCATTTGGAACTGAGGACATACTATTTTAGCACCAGATACTCTTTTTAAAACCTTGCCTAAACTAAGTCAGTATATTGCAATGTGACATCAACTGCAATACATGTTTGCAGACTCCTTAAAATTTTAAACACGAGGATGATACAATTACTCTACTGTATTGAGTGGTATTTTGCAATGTATATTACCATTACTGTACTGTATATATTAAACACAATGTATTTTAAATGTGATAAAAAATAAAAATCCTATAGGGATTCTTAGCAAGGTTTAATTTTTGCAAATTGCCAACCTTTCATGGTGAAGAAGAGTTGAAGTCCAGCAGAAAACTATTACATTGGATGGCAGGTAGTGAAAGGGAAAAGAGGGGAAAGAAAGTGGCCATCTGTCCTTTTATTTTTTTTTCATAAGCACCTACTTATAAGGGAAAACAAAATAAAATTATATCAAAAAGGTGACTGTAAAAATAATTCAAGACCTTCAGCTCTTCTTCTGAGGTTCTTCACAAATATAAATCTATATCAACTCCTTAGACAAGGCTCTGAAAATGTTAAAGACTGATAGCCACCTCAGCAACATCTGATGTTTGAACTCTTAAAAAAATTAATCATACTCGGGACTCTTAGAACATTGTGAAATGTCACATGCTCAGTGATTCCATGTGCCCTGAACAAACCTCAAAGTACGTAGACTTTATAGAAACTCCTCTCTGAGTGCAAGCATAATCTGAACTGTCTATCAAGGGAAGAGAAAATGTATCCATCACTTTTCTTGGATTTTTTTACATGTCTCAAACCCTTGCTCTCCTGAAATTCTTTGTAATAGTTCAACTAGAATTCTTAGTTCCACAATGCCAAAATAAAAAGTGAAAGATAAAAGATGCAAATAGGCTGCAACAACTATTTCAGCTACAGGAAATCTAATTTATGCAAGAGAACATATTGTTTGAAAGTCTATATACTTTCCAAGATTTGACCATGTCTTCAATTATAATGTATAAAGATACTTTCATTTAAAAACAGAAATAAAACTGTCATGTTGAACCTTACAGCATTCAAGAGTTCAAAGTACAATATCATCTGCACTACCAGAACCATCAAATGTAAACAAGGTGAGACAGAACCACAAGTGACCTATCAGTCACCTACAAGAGCAAATTAATTACCCCTTGACACAAGTATCATTTTTACGTACAGAGTCTGGATCATAATGAGGTCTTTACTATGCAACCATATTTCAAGTAATTGTCATCTTAAGTAAACATGTTTTAATTACTGTCACTTTTTTCATTATTCATTCTCAAGCCTACAATACCTGTCAGGGTTTAACGGATTGTCATCTCCTGCTACTTCCCTGTGGCAACATATGTCCCCATTTATTTCACCAGCAAACTAATTAAAATACCCAGATCATGCAATGAATTTAGGGTGATGGTGATGGTGACACAGTGTTCCATCCTAACAAACCTTCTGCTTCTCTGAATACTTTCATGGTGCTTTATAACTGGAAATAAGGTGCTATGTGACTGTTGTTGACAGAGGGACGATTTCCACAAGCATTATCATTTTGAAGAACATCCAAGGAACAAATCGGAATTCAATGTAATTGCCAGTTATCAACTTTAAATTTTCATTCAATGACATGATACAGAATAGCATATTCAGAATAATTTCAGTTCACCTAGTGGAGGGAAACAAGTAAGTGTGCATTCTAGAAAAAAATACTGCCCTTTCTCATACCTAATTCTTAATAACCTTAAAAGTAAACAAATAACTTTATCTAGTTGTATGCAAGCTGCCTACTTATGTGTTGAGACATTTTTGTTTATATTGTTTTTCACCATAACAGTTGTCCACTGAGAACTTGAAGGCCAGTTCATTCTGCCACTTGAGGATGCTCCCAAAATGTTTACTACTTGCATTACAAATGAAGTATCTCAAATATTAAACTAGCTGCCATATTCACACCTAACAATTGTTGAATCTACTTGGTCCAACAGTCCTTCATTAATTCCTGATAGATGTTTTTCTGGAGCCTTGAAGAGAAAGCAACAACTGGGGACTGGTGTTCAGTCCTGTGCCAAACCTCTAACCTTTATATAAAGCAAGCAGTAACTCTGACAAAAGCAGCTTCAGAACACATCTAAAATGCAAGTTAAAAATAAAATGTAAGAGGGAGAATAGCAGGAGCAAGAGAAGGAAAACAGAGGAAAAGACACAGTAGCCTCGATTATGTCTACTTTAACTCCACTCACTATAGGGTCTTTACATCAGAGATAATACCAAATACATCCTGCTCTTCGAGATATTAGTGCTATTTCATAGTCATCATATGTACCGTGAATCACATTTGACTCATTTCCAACACTTCTGATCTTAAGGGAGACAGTAAAACTGCAGTGCCTGCAGAAAATAAATGCACATGCCTTATTGGTAGAAATTCTGATCAGCAGTATAAAGTGAAAGATTAATTTAATACTTTTAATCACATAAAATCTCAGTGAGTTGTTTCTGTAAGCCACATATAGCTCTCACTTCCTTAACCTGACATATAGAGAAGTGTCTACTTGAAAGTCAAGTTTTGAAATTAGCATCTGTCTGTTTTTACCTATCAAACACAATCACACTGGGTATGCCTGAAACTTTTATTGCTCTCCTGACAGACACCTGGAGCCACTGCTGTCACTGCTCCTTTTTGTAAGCAGAGAGGACATGAATGAGACGGACAGTTCTTCAAAGAGATGTTTAACAAAAAGCAGACTGAAGCCTTTTACAGGGACATCACCTTTTGCAATTCAAAAAGGTTCTTTTTGTTTGACTTTCTAGCACTGTCATATTTCATGCTTCACCTTCTCAGGCAATTTTCCCTATGATGAACCTACATTCTGAAGGAGACTAAGATAATTGCCAAAAAGCAGACAGAGGAATTCAGGTCAGGTTGTGAAGGTGAGGTAAGGGAAAGACTGTGATTCAAGCAGAGGCCTGTACGGGCATTAACAGGTCCTGGGGCAGCACGGGAACCCTGCTGTACTTCTGAGGAGCACACACAAGATACTTCTTCAGTTCCAGGGTCACTAGGGCAGTGGTCAAGGCTTTCACTTCACCTCTTGCTCTTTCTGGGACAAGGACTAGCCAAGAATTACTCCAAGCAAGTCCTGCATTAGTACAGAAAGCTCCTAAAATATTCTTCTTTGTCCATCTGACATTACAGAAACTGGACTCTATTCATTCCTGATAAAAGCCCAGTGACACCACTTCTCAGCTAGTGCGCAGCTATATGAGCTGGGGAGTTAACAGTAACTCTGGCGCTGTTTGGATGCCCTTACTCTGGGTCAAACAGACTACACTGACTGCTGTGATGATGTTGCAAACATGCCTGTAGCACCCCAGAAACTTTGAAAAGGGTTCAATCAAGCCTCTATTAGTTTATATGGTAGAGAGCTACCGCCAGAAATGTCCCAGCACAGTGAGGATCGTGATACTTTAGTCCAATATCAGCACACCACTGAATAAAACAGCAAAATAGCCCACAATATTTTCAAACTGCCCAGAGAAAGACAAATTGATTGCTAACTATAACCTATTTCTAATCATTGCTGCCTCTCCAAGTGATAAGAAATATTTGCTTTTCTTCATCAGAAAGCAACAGTAGCTGCTCGAGCCATGGTGAATTATTTCTTTCATATCCTTGGAAACATATTATACAGCCTTAATTAAAAGAGATTTCCAAAAGAATAGCAAAACACTCTTAATGGAAAAGAGACATTCTGGCTTTCAATAGCAAGGAAAATAGAATGCATTTGTTTACTTCTCTTGATAGTTTATAAGCAAGGGAAGGTCTTCTCTCCATATCTCACCTCCCAAAGCTTTGATTTGGTCTATTCTGCATTATTTCACTTCTACCAAAGATCAGGGGCTGTAACAGGCCAGTTTCCTCTTACAACGATTTTATTTCTTCTCTGTATCTGCATTTAATACAAACCATTATTTAAAGAGAAGAAGAAACAATATCAGCAAAATGGGTTCTCCAAGGCCTCAGAATCCAGAAAGGTGGACAGCAGACCTCCTTCAATAAAGAAGGAACCAAGAACAGACCGGTGATTGTATATCATACACTAATTTCACTAAATTGGAAAATACTAACAAGTCCCTTGGGAAGCCTCTGAGCAGAGGAGGCAGAAACAAGGCATAGAGCAGTGCAAGTTACACATCACTGAGTAAGTCACAATAGTGTCATGTGAACCACATTCATATCTGGGTGAGAAGGGAGCTCAGAAATTATTACTACAGTGTCGATAAACCAAAGAAACTCTGAAAGAGGAAAAGCTGACAGTTAGGAGCAATTACTCAAACAAGACTCATCGACCAGCCTTGTATCGAGAGAAAGAAGAATATTTCTTTTTTAGATTAACTATAAAATTCATACAAACTATTATTTTATCTGGGCACAGGTTGAAACTCAGTGCCAAATATAGTTCAAAAACTGTTATTTATAAACCAGAGAAGAAAGCCCATATACAGAAAAGCAAATTTAAATAGATTTAATACAGTAGGTAAATAACATAGCAAATAAGACTTGTAACAGACACGTAGGAAAATTAAGACTTAATTTTCTTGTACTATTCCTATTATAAAGCACAGCAGTAGAGCATGATTACATTTCTATCTGTTGTTTAATCACTATCTAGGCATTCCAGCAGCAAAGATTATGCATCTCTTCACTTAGTACATGGACAAAAAGCACCTATGAGACAAGCCACATACATTTAGAAACAGGATAAGATGGGTTGTGTGTTGCTCTGAAGCTGTACTGTCTCAATGATTGTTAGCATCTATCTATTCTAAACATGTTTGTGATCATATGTGCTAGCTTTAGGGTTAATAATTAGGAGGTTCCATTTAAAAACAACAATGAATAATAATAATCCTCTCTTCTCTGATTTTTTTCCAGTTCCTAAGGATCACAAAATAGGTCCTGTGCAGGCTTTCAGTCATTACATTTAAGCACCAATGCTTTCCCTAATCAGAGATATACAGTGATCACCCCTCTATATATTGCCCTTTCCTCAGTCCTTCCATTTCAGACAATCTAAAAATGTACTTGCTTCAGAAAAATTAGTGAGCAAACTCTTCAAGATAACTGCTTCTAGGAAAGCAAGTCTATCAAATCTTGTATCTCATTTTTTGAACATGTTTAGAGGCTTAGCATCCAGTAGCTGTTCTCCAAAGCAAATCCACACATACCTTCCAATATCTTATCAAATATCCATAAAGTCTGCTTAGCAACTTCTGGCTTCATTTTTCTGGCTGCATTTGACTAAGTTTCTACTGAAAATTGAATAAAGGACAAATAAAATGAGCTACCTTGGGAGAAACTCACAGTGCAAGAAAAATAGAGCTGATCCTCTTAAAATCAAGATCCAACTCCCAAGATTTTTCTTTTTTAACAAACAAGAAAATGTAACCCACTTGACACTGGGAATATGGTTTCCTGAAATCCATTCCAATTGCTGCAATTAAATGTGGCATATAAGCCAAGAACACAGAATTAGTTAGATTATACCTGACACACATGAACAAGCTTAACCTTAAAAAACATTTATAATAAGTTATCCCCTTGCAAAGTCAAGATTGGTGAGGTTAGATAATTTCTGCTGTGAATGTTCTTTCCTTAAAAATTGATTACAGGTGGAATCCCTTGCAGGTTTTTTTTCCATTCAAAGTGCTTCAAAGGATCTTGCCAGGAATTAAAGCACACACACGTCATGCTGCTCAAATTTCTCAACATGGAAATTATATGCCTTGAATTTTCCCAACAGGGTACATCCCTCCCCATAATCCACAGTGAGTCAGTAGTAAGGCACCTCCTCCTGAAACCAATATTTTAGCTCATATGGAACTGTCCCTTTGTTACCATTCTCCTGACTGTGAGTTTTTAACTGTTTACCTACAACTATTATGTCCCCCTATTACTCCTCTGAGTCATTCACTCTGTCTCATAATGCATGTAGAATAGTAAAGCACGGAAATGCAGCCTAATGACATCAAAATTAATTTATTCAAAAGCTAAAGTGTTGACAATCACAGAAGGAAAGGTTAATTCTCTGTTCTCCAGAGCTGCACACAAGTAGGAACACTGGCCCAAACATCTTTCCCAAAGCTCTACCTGTACAGAAAGAGACAATATTATGTGAAAATTCTGTTACTTCACTGTCAGTGGGAAATTTTTCATGCAACATGTAATTAAGTTGTGGAACACATCTCTACAAAACAGCATGTAGGATAAGAGCATAAATGCATTCAAACAGAAATTAAATAGATTCGTGGAGAATAAGTAATCTGTGATTACGA
The DNA here is from genome assembly GCA_002844005.1 of Limosa lapponica baueri. Lineage (NCBI taxonomy): Eukaryota > Metazoa > Chordata > Aves > Charadriiformes > Scolopacidae > Limosa > Limosa lapponica. Next base: position 375,643 of record KZ505999.1, read on the forward strand.
AAAATGATGTAATAATTTACATACAGACTCATGAAGTCTGTAAATCACTGGTGGTTCAAGCTGGAACACATACTAAGGGGAAAGCATCACTCTGTATTGACCCATGTCTTGTAGTCAATCCAAGAGCAAACACTACTGGGTACTGGATTCTTAGACTCTGTTTCAAGTATGCATTGCATAGTTTGAACGGTACCACTGACCCCTGTAGCTGGCAAATAAAGTCCTGAAGAAGCTATTTAGTGGTTCCAGCAAAACGTTACACAAACTGAAATGAAAACACGATATGGGAGCACCTTAACTTTTGGCCTTAAGTGTTTTCTGCTATGATTAAATATTCGAGAATAACTCCAGGAAAGACTGGTGGAGTTTTCCAAGTTCACAGGAATGCCTGCATTTGTAGACACGGCCAAGCCCACCAAGTAAATATTTCATTCTCAAAATATTTACTCTGAGTGAGGAAAACATAACAACTCTTACGTATGTTTGGGACAGATAGCTCTTCAAACCACAGGCTCCAGAATAGCTTATTGCATTCTGCTATATTGCCCCAGCATTTGCAGTAAAAAGATACAACTAAAGGGATGTTAATTAGCATGTGCTGCAGAAAATCAACAACGCTGCTTGTGCTTACTACAAATATGCTGAAACAACTGCAAACAGTGAGATTTGTTAATCCTGGTTCAGAAATGCCCTCCTTCCTTGTGAGGCTGTTCTCAGGAGCTAAACATTATTGTAGCAAAGACAAAGCTTATTCCATTTTTTTTTCCCCCAGACAAATGCAATCAAACAGGGACTTTCTGAAACATATTATAGCTTGTCTCTCAGACATCTGGAGCCAAGGCTGGGCTGCCACTGACTTTCTGCTATTCAGAAGAAAAGTGAAAAAGACAGACAGCACTTCAAAATAAATCAATTGCATTTATTAGCTCTTTTTGCTGACGTTTTTAGGAAGGAAGGAAGGGAAGGGAGAAGAGAGGAAGAGGTTTTCAGCATTAAAGGTCTTATTTTCTTTGCTATTTAAAACTCCTATTAGTTCTAGTCAGATCAATGCCGTTGTGCATTTTCCAATAATTCGTCTGAGATAAAACTAGGGTTATAAAAGCTTCAGGATTTACTAAGGACATCTATTTCCATTCCAAGAGCTAAATAAAGCCGGAAAGAGAAATAGATCTATTCAAGCCCAACATAGTTGGGTATGTACTTCCATTTCCACACACTGAAACCAAGTATGACTTTCAAATTTGCCTTGAAGAAGTTCAAAAGTCAAAACATTTGCTTGCACAGATTTAATGATATAATTTGTAAGAGTTCACACATTGCCCCTTAGAAGCACAACTGATATTCACACATTTTAAGAAACATGCTGGAGTGGCTGCAACATGCTGGAAAGTGGATTTTTTTTCACCTAAAACAAAAACCTGATAAAGTCCATAAAGAATTGACCATCAGAGAGAACAAATACAAAATTTTATAATAATTTTGTTTAAATCCTTTTGGGTTGGAAGAATGTGACAACATGCTCAAGGCTTCACACAGAAGGCTGGTATATACCACATACTGTTTGACAACTCAAAATGAAGTCTTCTAGTTACCCTTTCAGATAGCAAAATAAAAACCAGTAAGCTGTCAGAATACTAGAGCTTTCTGAGCTATATGCAATTGCATTGTCTCGTTTCTCTTAAAATAATGCTTGTCAACACAATTAAACACAGAAATAGAACAGCCAATTCATTAGATTCAGTTTTCCTTTACACTACCATAAATTGGAAAAGATGAAGTGAAATAAACTGAGCTATTTCCTGATTTTTGCTGATGACAATCAGAGTCTGGCTTAAATATGATCATCTGCTAAAATACATGAAGTAAGAATTTCAAAACAAAACAAAGTCTCTTCCTACAGAAGGCGACTGTGAAAAACAGATGTCTCTGCTGTAAGAATGTTCAGTTTGATGCTATTATAAGAATTATAAAAACCAAGATCCATGGAAACTTCCTTCCTGTTGGAAAATATAATATGGTTCACTTCACTAAAACAAACAAAATCTGCCACGTAAAAAGGCCAAACAAACCTACACTACTGCTGTAGTCATTAACAGTAGTTCTCACATTGCAAATTTCACTCGGTCTTCACATAACCTGAACAAGGTCTCAAAATGCTAAAACTTTGTTTTAAAATATTTATGATTCTGCTTGGTGATTTGGCAGATGAGTGGGAGTGGAATGGAAAGGCATGAAATAAGGATCCTGTAAACTCATTTTATTACAAATAAGCTGAATGTGGTGTGGGGAGAATGTCACTGTGGGTGTCATACTAACCACCAAAAAAGTCTACACACAGTTCCGTACAACTATGTAGAAAAGAGGCAGACGGCTTCCGAGGCTGCCAACGTTGAGCCCAAGGCTGTCCAGAAAACCAGTCTGAAACAAATTTTGCAGTGTGGAAAATCATAAGTAATATAAATACATTAAATAACAAATAGTAGAAGAATGGAGGCATCTTCTTGATACCTACAGTACTAGTCAGCACTCCTGTGACTGTTTACCAACTCCAGGAACTTCAAAGTAGGCTCATTAAAGCAGTCCGAGCTACCTCAAATTTTCCTCCATCAAGCTCTACGGATTCTCAAGTCTGGGTGAAGCACCACAACTATTATTTTCCCTAGCCAATATTTATTTCAAGAATTCCTCTCCCAAAAGACTTTCCAAAATAAGCTTTTATGTCTTTATCTCGGCTTTGAAGTTGACGCCTGTCAGATGTGCATCAACTTGCAGACAGAAAAAAAGAGAGTCTTTTGCTTAGCCCCAATTTAATTGAAAAGGAATATTTTCCAGAGTCTCAGAAGCAGCATTCCAACCAAGCTACAGCCGTGCACTTTCCTCCTCTATACAAGAAGCCAGAACTGCCAGAACACTTGTTAAATAAGCCTGGGGTTTTCCCACTTCCAGTTGTCTGTCAGACATTCAACCTAATCAAGACACTGCAGATGGTTTAGATTGAACCATACAAATCAGCACACGCTCCTACCATAAATGGTGGAGTGACTGGGACTCGGTTTACACAATGTGTACTGCAGAAACAGTTACCTTTAAAACAAGAGTTTGGATCTTTCACTTACAGGAAGATGACCCAAAGAGACCAACTTTAGGAACTAAAATTCATTATTTTCAGCAACAGACACTGGATGAAAAGATGAAAGTGATTTTTTGGCTGGTTGATCTCCGGACTCATATTTATTTAGAGATAGAGTTGTCAGCTCAGCAATTCATACAGACAAACTTATATGTGATTATACAATGTTGCAATTGTTGACTGAAACAACACAGTTAATTTAATATACTTTGTTGCTCCTTTGAGTCATTTACTGGTACTGGGCAGCTCTGGACCTCCAAAAAAGAGTGGGAATAGTGGAACACTCCTAAGGTTATTCAACTAGTACTTGAAAAGTTTATATGGAAGAACTTTTGGCATAGAGCTTTTTGTGGTTGTTCTGAGTTCCTGATAGAACCCGCATAATCAAAAATACATGTTAGAGAAATCCAGGGAAACACAAAAGAACTTCAACTCGTGTTCACAGTCTTGATAGACCAAGGCATTATCCTCATGTACACTGCAGTGTGTGTTTTGGGATCAGAGAATGACAACCTGCTACCACTCATTTATATCATTTGTACTGTGTCCATTACATACTTCTCAGAAAGATATCAATGTCAAATTAATAAATGCCATAAGAGAAGTCAAAGTCCTTCTGGAGAAACTTGCAGAAGTCTGCAGAACTCTGTCTTTGCTACTAAAAACTTAGAATTTGAAGGAAATACAACAGAGGTCTAGCTGCCCGTTTTACAAATAAAAAATACAGCACTGAATATTCTAATCTGCAAGTCAATTAGCAGCAGCAACTGTTAATTAGCCAATCCCAAGCACAAATACAGAGTGCATAGAGAATGGATTGAGAACAGCCCTGAGCAGGAGGACTTGGGGGTGTTGGTTGATGAGAAGCTCAACATGAGCCAGCAATGTGTGCTTGCAGCCCAGAAAGCCCACCGCATCCTGGGCTGCATCCCCAGCAGTGTGGCCAGCAGGGCAAGGAGGGGAATTCACCCCCCGGCTCCACTCTGGTGAGACCCCACCTGGAGTATGCCTCCAGCTCTGAAGCCCCCACCGTAAGAAGGACAAGGACCTCTTGGAGTGGGTCCAGAGGAGGCCATGAAGATGCTCAGAGGGCTGGAGCCACCTCTGCTGTGAGGACAGGCTGAGAGAGTTGGGGTTGTTCAGCCTGGAGAAGAAAAGGCTCCAGGGAAACATTATAGCAGCCTTTCAGTATTGAAAGGGGCTACACAAGAGATAGGGAGGGACTCTTTGTCAGGAGGTGTAGCAATAGGATGAGGGGTAACAGTTTTAAACTGAAAGAGGAGAGATTTAGATTAGGTATCAGGAAGAAATTCTTTCCTGTGATGGTGGTGAGACACCAGAACAGGTTACACAGGGAAGCTGTGGATGCCCCATCCCTGGAGGTGTTCAAGATCAGGCTGGATGGGGCTTTGAGCAACCTGGTCTGCAGGGGGGTTGGAACTTGATGATCTTTAAGGTCCCTTCCAACTCTAACCATTCTAAGATTCTGTGACCAGACAAAAAAAAAACCTACTTTCTGGAGCCTATGTGGCTTCCAGTGATATAACATGCAGTACCATCTAACTTTAAAGAAACCATACGTTTTCTTGTAGGAAATAAGATGGAAAATATACACCGACTTCACTTACAAAAGCAATTTCACTGTGCATTCACAGACAGACAAAAATCACATAACACTGTCTGTTATTAAAGCAACTTTGAGAACAAGTGCAAGAAATGTGAAAAGGCAAAGGAAACGGCACTGGTGACTGATCATTTTAGACTCACTAAAGAATCACAGACCTCTGAAGTACTAAAATCTACTTTACTTAACAAAAGCGTTTGTACAAAAGACATTGCTGAGGGGGAAAAATACCATTCAAACACTTTTAAGACATTTCCAGGAAGTGATTTATCTATTGGAGCAAAGGTTAAAGGCTCAGAGGAGTAGACAGGTTAATTTTGAATGCAGGAAAGGAGTCTACAGAGCCTGCACTATGTATGCAGGCAAAAATAACATCAAGACAGATCCCAAGTTTTGACATCTATTCAAAATTTTTTTTTATCCAGAGAAAAGAAAAAATGCAAAAATTTGGTTTTGTGCATTCTGAAAGTTAAAGGTGTCTTACTAGCAAAATTAAAGGAATGCACAGTTATCCAGATGGCTTAAGATGGCAAACAGTTATACAGAACCATGATCCTCCCTAAGGGCAAACAGGGTAAGGCAAAAGACATGAACAAGGTCTCGAGATGTACTAGAGAAAGGAAAAAAACACATCCAGCAGCCCTAGAAATGGTTACTTGCAATAATGGCACAGGTTAATATTACACCTGCCACGAGACTACATACAATCCCAGAGGATTTTTAAAATTAAAATTTGGCAAGCGATAAGTCCATAATAAGCTCTAATCACTTTTCACACTTTTGAGGGTAGCGGAAAAGAAAACAAAAAAGAAATATCAAATACTCCTGTATGATTTATGGCTACTTTGGATTTTGGATCCTCTGCATGTATATTAAGAGCTTTCCCAAGGAACTTTACCATACCTTTTAATGCACATAACAGACAGGAATGGCTCCCATTAGGAAAAGTTATATGCCCTTAATAAAAACATATAGAGAGGTATCTCTCTAATAAAACAGCCAAGTACCACTCAATACTGGCAACCTTTTAGAAGACAAAATTACACATCAGATACGTTACTGAAATGAAAGCAGCAAACTGCAGACTCTTTTGCCTCTTGGCTCAGATGTTGGTCCTCCAGTAGCCACACTAGGGATGCTTCCTCCCCACCCCCAGGTTACTAGGTGGTCCGTATTCCTCTCCGGATTGTCTCCAGACCCCGCTTGCCTAAAGTTTGCGATCTACGTGATCCTCCTTCTCTTCCTAGCACCATTTCTGACTGTACTCAGTTTTCCTCCTGCTGTTTCTGCAGCTGTGTGATATCTTCATTTCCCTCATTCTGAATTCCCATATTAGGCTTTTTTCTAGCCTCACTCATTGCTTTATATTGTACCAATTATATACAAAATATATTATACCAATTCTACTGAGTTTCTTCTGACTTCCTGGGCGATACACTACATCTCCTGAGGTCAGTGGGAATTGGTGGCTGAGTCCATTGGATCAGAATTTTACTTCTCATGTTAGGAAATATTGCAGACAGTTTTTTAATCCCCATGATCACTTCAGAGATCTGTGATCAAAACCTCAGCTTTTAAGTCCTATAAGTAAGAGCGCCATAATCTCTCACACCTACCAAAAGTGCCAAACACTGCCAATAGTAGAAAGTGTTGCTGTTTCTTCTTCCAGAAACATTGGCTGCATAGTTTGAATCATCCAGTTGCAATATTATTCTTTACGTAATGCTAATTATTATGGGATACACAAGTCCAAATAGCTGGAAACATAGCTATGAATTTCATCAGCACAATACATAATGCCAGCATAAGTAAAGTATCTTAATAGAAGACCCCTAGAGCAAAATAGGCACAGGTACAACCATATTAATGACGAAACAGATCTAAAAGCTTCAGAATTCGTTTATCACGGAACTGCAATATTCACAACAATACAAGCCAGCTTTAACTTCTGCTTGAAGCATCTTTGATTTATCTAGTAAGAGAAATGAAATGGAAGTTTGGGTTACTTTTTCCTTATGGGCAAAGGTTGGAAAAAGATGTAAAGGCTACATCAACTAAACCCAAGCAAAGTGATATGAAAAGCATAAAACCATGGGAACTCATTCCCTATTCAGACAGCATACACATCTCATTCACCCATACGACAGCCCTTGTCAGTGCTCCTCCAGGAAGGACACTGGGGCTTCTTGTCTGTCTCACATCAACCATGAGACACTTGCAAGGGCAGAGGTAGATATGACAGAGTATCTGTCATATATATATACACACATATATACCCACAGACAGGCACCTTGCTAAGACACGGCATCTTAGGACCTATCCATACTGTATGTTTCTCCCACAGCACACTCAGCAGTGCTGGATTTCCATCCCATGCAAACCATTTGATCGACCCAAAGGGTACTCTGACAAGCAATCCTGTTAGTCAGCTCCAAACTTGGCATCATGGTCAGAGCTGAAAATGTCTTTAAGAATTCACACCGCCCACTTTGCAGACAGATTGTTGGGAAAACCATGCAGCTTAATGGTCGAGGTAACAGCTTATAATACAATGGTGAAAGTGTTGAAGTTGCTACTTGGTGACAATGAAGTATAAATCCTGGATATCTTAAGTAAAATTAATTCACATAAAAGATAATAAGAAGTTGCAAAGTTCTGATTGCAAAGAGGTCTTGGAAATTACATACTAAAACTATCTTTACCTACCACTTTGACAACAGTGCTCTGCAAGATCCTACTTAAGCAGTACTCTAAAATGTACTTCATTACATTTTTGAAGACAAAGAGATACAAACATGGACAATAGTTAACTGTGCATTCAACTTAGGCTTTCAAATCTAAGAAGAAAATTAAGAACGTGTATTCATTAATAGCTTCCACTTTGGGAATTTTGGATTGATTCCTTATGTATTCCTGTTGCAAATGTCACCATTCTTCAATGATCACAAGACTGATGGAAGCATCAGGAAAATGCAATGTTGGATCTCACTTTAAAGCATTCTGGGCTCCAACTGGCATTAGGTTCCCTAAACAGATTAGAGTGAAAGGCCGGTCACAGCAGATGCCCTGTCTCGGTTCATTACTCAACACCTGTTAAACTTGATTAACAGCCCCAGCTAATTATCTGTTAAGAGTAACTCATGCTGTAACAGATCCCAGAGGTCTGAGAAGTTGACTTCATTTACATGTTTGTCTCCTCTCACAAGGTCTCAGTTAAGCATCACCGAAAAAGCCTTCCAGAAAACAACAATAAAAACCCTTTAACGAGACTACCACTGGCACCCATATGATCTGCTTTATAGTTTCAGATGTATACCTGCAGAGAAAACTTTACAACACAACTTGAAATGCTCAAAATACAAACCTGCCCTGTGATTTGAAACTGTCTCCAAACAACGTGCAATAAACTCTAGCCATGTGCACTGTAGCTGCTGAAACAGATGTCATGGCAGCCAAACAAAAAAAAATGTTCTAATTTCAAATTCAAAATTGCTTGGGCAAACACAATTTCCCTAACATAATCCAAAAGAAAGGATCTTTCCAGGTGCTGAGTGCAATAGAGATAAATGTTACAAATTCTGCTGCTTAGCAAGGTAGAGTTGATACTATCACTCTATTTAGACTAACAGTTTTCACACCTGTTTTAGTATTTTTCTAGATCTAAAAATAATCTTATGTTAGTCTCTGCTACCAATAACTCCCACAGTCCTTGAATTAAGAGATAACGGTTTTAGTTGTTACAATGTTTTGTAGGACACATACCTTAGAAACACTATTTCCACTCTGTAAGCAGACTGGATATCTGAGCACATGATAGGCACCACAGATTATTTTCCAATGTTCGTTGGTCTGTTTTGGTGAAACAAATCATGCTGTGGCAGTCACTTTACTCCATTTTACAGATGTGTAACAATATGTAATACAACAAATTATATCCTCTTCTTTTTCACTAAATAGGTATTTCTTCCACAAAACAGTACAGATTTATATAGGGCACATTAGTGGTTTCTTTTCTTTTCCAAGCAAGCCTCATTGACACCACTGAACCTCCTTTCTCTCTGAAGACCAATTCCCTTTGCCCGGGGAACAGTGCCAGCATGCTCCTCTGGGCTCCTGTCACTTCCTCCTTGCACCTCTACATCTCCTACGCACCCAAGGTGACTGATCTTTAGTGCCAAGTGTTTTATCTGGTTTTGGCATCCTTGGAGCACAGATTTATGCATTATCAGCAACACACATTGCTCTTCTTCACATGTCTCTATCCCAGGGGACCTCCTCAGCTACACAGGTGCAGTTGTACACTAAGATGAACTGATGTTATTTGTTAGAGCTCTACATCCAAAACTTTCTTCCACTGTACGATGTAAATGTTTAACAACAGCGCCACAAATGCACACATCTCCTTGCATTCTGCACAAATGCTTGTATTTGGGTTCTTCCAAACCACAAGGTGATTTTGCTTAGATCTAAAATTCAAAAGACATATCTAGGTACTAGCATTATACATATAGGTGCCTAATTTTACATGCACGTCTACCGCAGTTGTATTTTTTTAATGGGTCATTATGCACTAAAATCACTGAAAACACATGCTAAATATAAAACTGACTAAAAGCAGTGTGCATGCTTTTCCTTTGGGCATTTTGGGAACACTCTTCAGATAAAATCCTTCCTACAGATTAGATTATCCTGACTTGCTGCATCTGTTGCAGCTCTTACCTTATAACCGTACTAAATGTTACAGTAACTTGGAGGAGGAGTGTAAGCATTAGTGCAATTTCTTTATTCAGTCAATGAGCAAAGAAAACATTATTTTGTAGACATTTTACCATTTGTACAATTCACTAAATGAAAGCAGACATGACAATTTTAGAGCATACTAACAGAAGTGAAAAAGACAGTATTTTTCAGAAGTTCCAGCATTCCTCTGTTAACTGCCTTTTAGAAAAACCGACACAATACGATATTGATGTTACAATGGCATGCTATACAACTGTACCTCAAATGGAAACAAGAGGTTTAAAACTACATTATTAATATCATTTAGGGTTAATGGGCCATGAAATCTCCAAAGACAAAACATGTTAACTCATCCTAATGATAGAAGAAATTTCTGCATGCACCTTCTCAATCTGTTCATGTGAATTTTAAGACAACACGTGTAAAATCTATGAAAAAAAAAAGTAATCTACAAAACTTTGTACTAAGCACTCAACTGAGTTTGTAATTAGATATTTATTCCAATCAGCCATCATATTTCCTAAGGCTGAACTTGAAGAAGAGTTCCCAACAAAACTAAAAGACGAATGACACTGAAAAAATAAAAGAAGAAGAGCATATGAAGTAGACCAGGACACACACACAGTAAGTGGATCAGGGGTAAAGAGCTGAAAACATGATTTTGTCTCTAAATATGTGGGGTTTTTTTTCCCCCAGCTATACCAGTTGATCTAATCAAAGACATTACTTCTTGCAGCCACTATATCGCTTATGATTATTCCAGCATTTTTTTAGTATGCTAAATGTCGTATCCAATCACCTTTATCTGTCCTTACTCCTTTTATGTATTCCATCCCCTTGATATTATTGGAATTGACCCAGCTACAATCAGGACTCTTTATGTTCTCCCTTTCTTTGTGCCTTGTGAGCGCATTTCAGGGCATGAAATAACTGGTTAAAATGGGCTGCAAGGAAGGCAAAATATAAAGTAGCTGTATTTATAGTTATTTTTGCTTGTATTAAAGAAAACAAATTTCTGACATTGTATACTTTTTTTATACCAGCTAAATGGATAGAGAACATTTAAAGAATTTGGATTTCTTCTATAAATTGAAAACCATTTCTTCTTTAGCATTATTTTTTTTTCCTGTTCTTTTTTTTCCCATCGAAGAACTGCATAAGAAAGGATATAACACAGGAAGAAAAATAAATCACAGCACTATCAGAAAGCCATATGGTTTTGTATGTCTTCTAGATGTCTTAACAGCAGTCACTATTACAGTCATTAAAATCTTTTTCTCTTTTCTTCAGACTATCTTTTTCAGCTTAACATTTCTTTTTTTTTGCCTTTCCATAGTACCTTATATATAAATATATTTACTAAAACTCTTAAATCAATTAATTCTCTTAACTAGATCAGTACTGTACTTGTTATTATTCTCTTCCTTTATAAGCAACATCTTTACTCCAGTACATTTCTAATTTTCCCTTTCTTGTATCACATCAAGATGTAGAATTGTGATTTAACATTTCAGATCCTGATATTATCAAATACAAGCTATTGCAATTATGGAACATTTGCTGTCCTTCAAAAACTAAGCACCTTTTCACATGCTTTCAGCTTGTAGTTAGAAAAGGGGAGAATTATTTTATGGATTGTCTGTAAATACAGACATTGCACACATTCATTTCACACCTACAGCAAGATTTTCGTGACAGTGTATGATACTCCAAGACATGTGTTTCCTTCAGAAATAACGGATCATAGATACATAAAAAGATGCAATTTCAAGCTCTCGGGGCAGGAGTGAAATTATCATGTCACCAGTCTAAATGTCACCTTTTATTTTACCTCCTACCACCAGGTTCACATTGGAAACGCATGCATTAGCCAGCCTGACAAAGACATCACCACATTCGTTATCTTCTTTTCTTCACTTGTTTCTTTAAAAAAAAAGTTGCCAAGCATTCAGTCATTATCCTTGATTTTGAATCACGATAACCTCTTTTTATCCTCATGTTTATGAAAATATTAATTCTTGCACAGCATATATATTTGTCTATAAATAGACAGAGGTATAAAATAGTCCGCAGTGGTAATAGGAAAATAGAGAAAACTCTTTTTCATCATTATTATGCCTCTGTGACAGAAACAAGACGCAGCATTTTATGGGCAATAATCAACTTGAATCCATAGCAGAAACAAGCAAGAATTGGTCATTGGAATTGGAAAAGGTGTCTTGTAATCCCCCAGTTTACCTTTCTGCATTACATGAGATGAATGTATTTTGAATTTTTTTAAAAAGGAAGAAAAATAAATTTATCTTTTCCACTGAATGAAAAGGGTTTAAAATTTGCTTTTGATTAGGAGGCATGACAAGTTTCTGCACTTGTAGATGTGACACAACAAAGGCAAAATGGCAAACAGTAGAATAAAGATGTTTCTTTCAAAGAAAGTAAAGACTAATAAGGACCTTGCTGATTTAGTTGGAGGACAGAACTAGTAGAAAGAAAAAACAGTTCATTAGTAAATACATATATTCATAAAGCTGGAAAAATTGACAAGGATGGTCTGAAAAATAGTTCAATGCTGACAGCTTTTTTAATTTTTAGAAAAAGAGCCCTCATTTCCTATGACAATTTTGAAAGCCATCATTTATTGTGTATCAGATCTGCCTAACTCGTTTGGGCAGTGAAAGGAACACTGATAGCCATTCAGAGAATAGCTCATCTAACATCTCAGCTTTGCAATGCAGTGGGAACCCTCAAGCGCTACTTTAACACATTGGAAAGACTGATTTAGCCTTACAGGAAATAGAACGAAGAAAAAGTGGTAGAAAAATAAGAATAAAATAGGCTGCAAACAGCACTTAGGTAGTGGGGGGTGGGGGAGAAGGAAGTTTCTTTAACAAAACACGAACCGTGGGGAAGATGACCTACTGCTCCCTAGCATCAGTCCCAATCTTTAAAAAGACTCAGACTCCACTAAAACTGCAAGTCCTTCACATCATTCCTTCAAAGCGTGGATTTCAGAGTGGCCAACAGAAAAGGAATTGCAAGCTAAGGAAAATGAAGTATTTTTATTTTACCTGAGTGAAAATCATGTAAATTCCAGGCATAGAAGTTACACTTTTACTATGCAAGGTGTAAGCCTGGTTATGAATAGGAAATGACAAACAAAGGAGTTATCAAAACAAATCCCCAAATGGTCTCAGTACTGAGAACAGCTAATGAAATAAAACTGTTCCATGAGGCAGAAGCAGCAGTTAGAACTAATCCAGTGCAGGGGAGGCACAGCATGCCTCTAACATCACAAGAGAACCTAAGTGCTACAGGACAACATAAAATAAACATATAATTTAGTATGTTATATGCCCACATGTTATAGAAAACAAAGGGTATTTTTCCTTCCTGGAGAAGCTAGATAAACTCTAAATGCCATTAAAATCTGTTGAAGAAAACAGAAACTTCATTGAATGGACCATAAAATTAGAGAAGTCACAGACTGACAGCAAAGGTGACAAAGCTGTCTATGAAGATAAAAGAAAATGGAAAACTAGTAACAAAGGCGTGAAAAAAACCACCAGAACATGGTTACCCCATTTTAGTTATCTATAAAAGAGGACGAAAATAATCAGCTAATTCATATAACCCAGCCTGCTCACCCACTCACTTGAAACTTTTAGCACTTCTTTGAAGATGTATCTGATCTTACACAAGCAACAAAAGAGTAAACAAGCCGAAAAATAGAAAATATTATTTTTTTTCCCCACAGGCATCCACAGGACATGAAAACAAGGAATTTACTTTATACCTATCCAAACTTCTGTGTCTGGTTTTAATCAATGGTGCTTTTGCAAAAACCTAATGATTAGAAATATCACCACTTATCGCTTGCCTTCTGTATGAAGAAGCTGCTTGTGCAGACAGAGGCATTTTTGGTTTATTTTGATTGTTTATCACTTCTGTTGAAGTTCGGGATGCATCAGCTTGCATGTGGCTTCTTGCCAGGCCCACAAGAGATTGACATGCAACCACAAACACCTTCTGTTACTCAACACCGAGCTTAACATACAGAATATAAAAATACATCCAAAAGAACTGAAAACCCTTTCCTTATATTTTGATAAACACTAGGGTAAAACTGGTAGGTTAAACGATTCTGGGGAAACTGCAGTCATACAAAACACGCTGCATAGCTCTGGAGACGATCTCCAGTATATCCAGCCTTTGAAAAACTTTCTGTTTGAGACCAGCTCTTTTCTTCCATAACCAAAGCGTCACATGATGTAAATACTTCAAGGTTAATGGAAGCACAATTATTAATACCTGCTGAGACTCCAGATACTGATTTTACTAAAAATATCTTCTTAAACTGTGCAAATTATTTAAAAGCTATATATGCATCCTTTTCTACTGATGAACTCTAGTGCATAGAGCAAACTGTTATTCTATATTTAATTCTATATTTAATGTATTTTTCCCCTTTGCCCTAGTCTTTCTATACAAAACTTTCATTTATGCTTAAAGTATTTTATTTTTAGTTTAAAAAACTGCTCCCATATTTTGTCACTTAAACTTTTATGAAGAATAATGCACATGTGCAACTCAAAATATCAAAGTAAATAAACATTTTAATTTACGTGGGTAAGGATGCATGAAGGCAAATACCTTTCACAACTTGATAAAGGTAAATTCACTCTTTTGGAAACACTTTATAATGATGATAAATGAAGACATAGAGAATGTTTTTGAAGTAGACTGAGTGACTGTACATCCTCATACATTCAGGTAATTATGTTTTCCTTTCTTTTTCCTGATAGCAACAGACTTTATTATGGTCAACATGCAAGTCCCGCCTTTCTTTTAAATTTCTTTGATATTGTAAGATTCCATCTTTCTTATCACAAAGTATACCAACACCACATTAATTACAACTATATGCAGTCTGCTTTCTCTCCCATACTGTTATCTATGGCACAAGCAATCCATGTTAGAAAGACCAAAAAAACCCCAAACACTACATTAAGAACCCCAAACTGGTTTTGAATAAGGTATTCCATTATTTATCTTGTTTTCCCCCATCAGACTGCAATGAAACAGCACAAGATTTTCTCAGTTCAGCACAAGATGGTTAATTCAACCTGACATAAAATATTTATTGTGAGTATCTATAAGAAAAGCAAAGGGAAAACAAGAGTGTGGATCAATACAGTTAAAGGTAGAGCCAGTTCCCTTTTAATGGTACAGTTCAGAACTTAAAATGCCCTTCCATGAGCCTAGAGATCTGTGTTCATTTTCCTCTTCTTTGTGTTTGCTACAATCCACATATCCTGCTTTCCCTCCCTGGAGGAGGATTATGGACTACTCTGCTCATGGAGTATTCTCAGTCTCAAAGTTAATGCCGTTCTACTACATTCACTGAAGCAAGTCTGGTACTCCAAGAATCCTTCCCAGAGTATGAAGTTACTCTTTCTCTCTCCTTAAATGATTACTTCAGTATTTCAAGCGAAGAAAACACCTCCAGAAGGAATCAAAGGTGCACAAATAGTTACAGTATTTAATGAAACAAAATTTCAGCTGAATCATTGTACTCAGTCCAGGGAAGGGACTTGGGTTCTTCTCGCAGAAGGCTTGTAGAACTACTCCATGAAATGGTCTAAAGTGCTTGCAGCTACACAACGCTCCAAACTTATCCTATAGGGATTTCCAAAAATAGTGTACACAGTCTTATTAAAGAAAAAGAAGAAAGTAAACCATCACATTTTAGATTTATCTAGTAGCAATGTTTTTTCTGTCATTATTGAAGGACTCAAAAAGCTACAAGAGCTTATAAATATGTATATTCATACACATAAAACCAAATAATGAAAAAATATAAATATTTACATACACTGAGAAGCTCTCAGAAAACACGTGGAAGGAAAATATTACAACACGTATCTTCTAAAGATATTGACACCACTTAATGAGTTTGTTAATTTTATGTTAAATAAAAATACTTTCTCTTAAAGTTCCTCATGACAGTCATTTTCTTTAACTTGTCCTGTTTGAACCTCACAAAGAAATATAACAATACAGTTTTACAAGAAGCATCATATGTTGTTGTATTTTTATAGAAAAAACCCAAAGTTGTTTATATGCAAAACTATAGCAGCAGATAAAATTTGTGACTAGCAATTTGTAAGAAATAAATGCAGATGCTCTTCTCTAAGACAATCACACCTGCAGAAACAGTAAAAACAACCTTACCTCATTTAAAGACAAGAAAAGCAGACAGAATCCCTTAGAACAATGGGCTAGGGGACACAATATGAGCATCCAACTAATTTATCATCTCAATTTGCTCCCAAACCCTGCTATTTCTTCAGTATTCCCACTATGGAGAACAGTCAATTGCAAAAAATATTTGATTAATGTTCCATTACTTGTACCAAATATATACAACACAGACAACAATATCCTAGTTACCATCTAATAAAATGGTCTCTTGATGAGCCCTCCGGTCAGTTGCTTTAAAAATAGGCAACAACACTGGAAAAAGGACAGAGGGAAATGCAGAACTGAGGTTTTAACTGTAAATTACTTTCCATTGTTACTGAAACTATAATTTTTACATCTTGCCTACACAGTATCATCTTGTAATGACCAGGTATTTTTATGACACTCAAGATCAGTGATTTTAGTTTAAATAGTGCCTTACTTTTTAAATGCCTGATGTAATTTTTTTCCTGCATTAATTATGCAATCAGAAAATAAAATCAAAGTTTTAGATATATCTCAATGAGTTGAGTAACTAATATGCAAAGCAACAAAGGGTGTGAACCACTGTGAACATACTGAACAAACCTTACATAAGGGAAAACCACTGTTTTCTTTAAGCAAATAAATATGGGGCAAGTGTACTAGAATTATTCCTGTTTTACAAATGGAAAAAACTAAGCACCAAAAACTTAAGTGAAATAATTCAAGGTCACACAAGTGCACACTAGAAACCAAGTACCATACTGCTATTCTTCCAGAAACCTTTTCCCTATCTAAAGAATACTGCCAGTTTGCTGCATGGTGGCTTGAAACTTTACTGTGCACATACATGCACACGCTCGTACTCTGCTCCCCCCTCTCCACACTCACACACAGACGCCTGAGAACATATAAGCTTGCACTGAAGCTCCCAAAGGGCTACAGAGAAAGTCTGCAAAAGGCCAAACGAGGTTATTCTGGCTGCCTGCTCTCCCCACACTGGGTGTTAAATATCACAGTGACTGCAGGAACTTCCTAGGGAAAAAAAAAATCCTAAGCAGGTCTTCGCTGAAGATTGATTTACTGTCCAATATGCACAGACAAACTAGAATGTGCTTTCTGCAAGAAATAGATTAAATCCAAGTTTCATTGTGGTATATACTCTATTTTGCAAAATGGACTATTTGTATACATTCAACTAATCAAATTATTTTATTCTACTGGTAAACATGATTCACATACCAATTCTAAAGAAGCATGTACAATTACGGTATTACACAAAGCATTCAGCAGAACTGTGCTTATAAAAAAATCTATCACTTTTAAACGAATTAATGGTTATAATACTAGGCCTACACGAAAACAGTCAAGACTCCGTCATGTTCCTTAAACTACCAATTTCTAGATTTTACACTACAATAAAATATTTAACTTTACAGTTCTAATACCCCACTGGAAGTGCAGGTATTCCTTACACAGTAAGTCCCTGAATTAATGGATCCAGACCTTTCCAGTCTCAAGCCCAAAGGAACTGGCCCTCCCTTCCAACCCCATTGTAAAAAAAGACTTCTAAAGCTTTTAAAGATTTGCTCTTCAGTGAAGAGCCGTTAGAAACGTGCAGCACTTTTGCATATGGATCATTATCCAGCTAAATTCTCATTTAATGCCTAACACCATTGTTTCCAAGCAGCTGGCATTTAACCAACCTTTTCAACTATTTTGGTGAACAGGCTTTGTGGTCAGTAAGTTTCTTTTACCTATTGTAAAAGTTTGGTGACCTTTTCTTTGATTATCCTCCTGCACTTTAGGCATAAGTAGTGGGAAGTGCAGCTCACTGGGCACCTTTGTCAAAAACCCCTCTACATTTGGATGTGCAATAAGGCCAGCTGAAAAAGTGCCATTTCAGCATTCTCAGTCAAATAACTAAGATCACCATCCAGCCTCTGTACACTGAGGTTTGATGCTTCCACAGCTCCCAGTGCTAACATGAGAGGGCCCACTCTGTTCTTACAAACTACCCACAGGTTCCTTTTCTCACACATCTCTCATGAGATACAACAACTCATACGCTATCCTCACCACACTTCCTCACAGGTGGGGCAGCTCTTAAGCTGCCACTAAAGCTCTTCTACTGCCACTAAAAACTGGCCCAAACCATGTAGGGGGGTGGGGGGTGGGTGGAGAATTAAATCAATTGGTAGAAGCGCACCTTGAGATAAGGACTGCAGTACAAAAAATAAAAACATTTAAGCTTTGTCTTGTTAAGTTCTCAGAGATGAAGAGAATTAGTGGCAAAGGAAGCGAAACAGAGGAGTTAAGCGTGAAGACTTTGAAAAGGATCAAGTGAGGAAAAAATCTGGTCAGGTAGCCAACTGGCCATGAAAGAAAAGGATAGAAACTATCTAAAGTGAACGGGACAGGAAGAGCTGGTGCTAAGTGAAGGGCAAGAGAAAGTGGACGCACGGGATGTGATGCAAAATTAGTTACTTCAGTTTTTTACTCATTGAATATTCCTTAGTTTGGTGTAGTCCTCATTTGCAAAACTATTCCTTTTTTTCCTCATAGCTGCAAATAAAGGAAGAGATTAGCTTTGTATGTTACAAGGCTACATAAAACAGCTCTGAAAAATCATGGCTCAGATTGGTCTGCCCAAATCAGGTGATGTTTATGCTCACTGTTCCTCAGCTCCACTTGCATGAACGAGGATAAACAGCATCCCATCATTTCCCAGCAGAGACAGTGCGAGCAGAAGTTCATTACGTTTGGGAAGTTCATACATACAGTTGTGCTAACTGTCACAAGAAAGTCCATAAAGCAGATAATACTGCAGATAGTCCGAGTACAGTGTATAAAAACTAGGGCCATATACTGAATCATGCAGGGAAGCAAAACTCTCAACAGCTGCTCCTGAAGCTAACACCACGCTTTCTGCATACTGAAAGATGCAGAGACCTTAAAGAAAGCAGCAGTGTGATCATGTAATTAGAGATGGCATGCATACACAGGAACCAAGAAAAACACGTACAAATTATCTAAATTCTGGTATTTCCTAACTCCTGACTAGCTTTGTAATGTCAGTTATGTTCCAGGTTTTCTGTATTTTTAGAAATATAGATGAGATTGACTTATCTTGGAAGGATAAGACTTCTCTCCCTTGCAGACTTCATTAGTTGTGGCTGGACTTCACACAGTAGGGCAAGCTGTGTCCAGCAAATAAGACCTGTGTTATTTTTCTGGTATAATAATAGCTTCACTTACTTCAAACAAAAAAGCCACTGTTATTAAAACGATTTACAGGACAATAGATATGCTTGCATTAACTTGTATTGGAACAAGATTATTGCTGCTGAGACTATAATTAAAGCTTTCAAAGCTGACATGGGAGAAAGAGGGATTCTAAGCAGTTGTCACTTTGGGAAAATAATGATAGGATTGTCATATTTAAATAAAACACTCTAAAATACAGGAGTGATTTCCAAGAATGGTGCATTTGTGTGTTAGACTTTAAAGTATTGCCTGTAAGGATATCATGCGAAGTAGAAATAATCATGGCAAGAAAGGAAAACAAGTTGAAAACAAGCTCAGACATGCTCAAGTGGATTGCAGCTGGCCCGGAGGGAAGGCATTTTGGTGACGTGGCATGTGCTTTTCCAACGTGTGCTGTCTATGGCTGCAAAACTAACAAAGCAAGGGAACGTTGATACCTGACAGCAAGCTTGTTGCTCTCGACATGCTTTGCAGAAAGCAACTGCTTTTTAGAGAAAAGAAAAAAAAAAAAAGAGAGAGAGAAAAAATACACCACTGGAACAATTTTAGTTTGGACCTTTTGTAAAAAATGTTGTCATTGGTGTTACTTGGAAGAATAGAAACAAAGGAAAAAGAGAGAGGGTGGAGGAAACAGGGAAAAACGTATACTGTGGATTTATTAATTATTAATGATGTGAAATGCTGTGTGAGGACAAATTCCAGGGGCAACATATAACAGTGTTCAGGTTAAAGTCTAGAGGAAAGGCTGTGGATATGGATATTCAGCAAGAAGTGAAGAGAGGAAAAGATGTGGGTTTCTTTTTTCTTTTTTAAATCTACCATGCATCTTATGCCTTTTAAACTGAACATGCCATGCCTTTTAAACTAAACAAGTGCCTCTTAGGAACTTTGTAAATCACATTCTCTTCAGCCTCCTCCTCTCCATAATGCAATGTCCCATCCTTTTCAGATCACCCCTGCTAGGCAGCTCCTTTACCATCTTGATTGTTCCTGCCACCCTTCTGTATTCTAAATTAATGTTTATATTTTAAGAACTGAGATAATAACAAGCTGGGAAAAGTGGTAGAAACGCTAAGACTATCAGACCAGTACAATAGCCTGTATTATCTGTAACACATAACCAAAACCACACGCTTGTAGCTCTTCACATCTTCCCCACAACCATGTAAAAAGGTTCTGAACAATATGAACACCAATATAAATCCTGCTTTGAGGTCAAAGGCCAAATATATTTGGAAGCATCACACCAGAAGCTGTCTCTGGAAGCAGCAGAGGGTGAACAGAGGTGCTTTCATATTGTTAAACCTGTTCTTCAAGTGAATAATGAGCTTCTGTATGAGAGTACTAAAAGTACATATTTCATTAAGTACAGTTTGAAAAAGTGTGAAGTTGCTGCCAGCTTGCCCCAACATCCCACCAAATACTCTATGGCTACCAGGTAATAGTGAAAAACAGGATGTCCTCTTACACAGAGTTTCCATATTTTTACAAAGTGCATTCTTGAAGTAGCTGTGTAAGATTGTGATGTTTGTCTAACCCCAAAATTCTCTCCCTCTCTCTCCTCACAACAACACATACAGTATCAGCATCCTGAAGAGTTTTTCTGTTGAAATACATAATTCCCGACGAGTGGCACCTTCACATATGCATTTATCTTTGATTCTTCTGCCAGTGAGATATTGTTTCTGTTTGTTCAGAAGAGAACACCACACACTGCCTGGATACAAGCTGCTGCTTAAGATAAGCTGACCGTAATTTCAGTATACAGTGGTATATTTCTTGCCCTAGAATAACCTGACTTTATAGCAGCTGGATGTATGCCAGTTTCTAATTGTTTGTCTTTAGACTGCTGGCTTTCTTCTAATTATTCTCATCCTGGGATACTTGGCTCATCTGCTCCTCATTTTGTGCTAAATATTCCTTATAAAGTCTTTGTAAGCTTTCTTGCCTTCTTGTATAACTAGTATTTTCACTATGAAAGTCTTTGATTATTCCAAGCCTGGCAGTCAAAACCTTTCCAAGTTTTAAAAGCCCATGCTATCTCATTTTCCTTCCTTTTAGCCAATAGGCATTTCAGTGACTTCTTGGCATTTGAAACCTGCAGCCCTCTCTCATCTAACAAGTTCCTAGGACATTTTACAGTATGTTTACAAGGAATCTGGAAGGCCTTGTTTTTCCTGCAGTATCTCTTGTCCACTTTGATGCTGCATTCTAGTAAATGAAGACATCTTCCTGGTACTTAGATTATAAATTGTCTTTCCATAAGCACTGGTTTTCTCTGCCTTTCAAATCTGGTCGGGTAAAGATATTTCCTTTCCATTCCTTTCTTTATATGTGCAAAGCTCCATACATAGAAAGGTCAGGGGACAATGGGCATTCACTGTTCACGTACATGGCTATTAAAGGAACTATATACTATTTGCATCTAATTTGCACTCTCATCTTTTTGGGGCAGGAACATCTTTTGTTCTGGATCTACGCTGTAATTAGTATAATAGCACTCCTGATTTCCAGGCTGGGTCCTTAGGAGATAACATACGATGGACACATACTATTATTAAGGATATGAAAAGGATCAAGCTTTTTTTACAGCACTATTAGCCTGTTGGCTTGTTGTGCTACATCATGTTCACCCTGTCCACTACGCAAACAACAAAATAGACTTCCCAAGACGTGAATTATAGACAGAACTATGGCTAGCTATATTGAAGGCTAGTATTCTTGAAGGAATCAAAGCTACCTGGTGTTCTAACGTATTAGATAACATTTCTTCTTGATGAGAACTGCAACTGGTATTTGACGCACTTTGAAATATAAAAACTTTGTATACAAATTTTAAACCATCTCTCTGGCTTCCAGAGTAAGCACGTATCTGCTAAAGAAATTAACAGGTTTTATTCATATTTTAAACTCAAACTATTTATTAATTTATATATTAATTTATGCTAAAAATAGCTCCTTATTATGCTTCATGCATAATAAGGGAGATTCTGTCTCAAAAAGGTTACAATTTAATGAGTACATTTTTAAAAAACATGGGAGGGAAGTGAAACAATTATTCTGTCCTGGTATGTGGAGAAACTGAGACACAGAGGCTTAGATTCTGCCTAATTAGCAATCCTGCTGCTTCAGGCTCACTCCATCATCCATGGAGAAATTGGCACTTCTTCCACTGCCTCATTTCAGAACCTAAGTGAAATCTGAGTTCTTGGGATTTCTACTGACTGTGATTATAGTTTCACTATTGCTAAAACAGAGGAAATGAGGCAGGAAGAGGCAAAAATCTTTCTAATGTCAAAGCGGTTACTGGAAGACCTGAGACTTGACCTCACGCCTGGAAAGATTCAGTGCAGCTTTTAATCCTATTTTACATCTTGATTCAAAGCCTACCGAATTCAACGGTCAGACTCTTGTGAGCAACAAAGATGGAAAACCAAAGCCACACAGTTACTCATTTCATATGATGAATCCAACTATAAGAGTGCCTTTAAATATCTTAAGATTTAATACTAGTACAGTAGTAACTAATAACAAGCCTTCAGAATTATCATTCTTGGAATACCGTTACTTTTTAGAACGTTTCTGCCAAGTGAAAAAATCTTAACTGAGAGGGAAAAAACCACATGCATATTTATATCTTTCTATAAAATACATCCCACTTTTTTTAAACTAAACAAATGAGAGCACAACATGGACAATAAAAGCCACATTAGACTGTTGTA
This sequence comes from Limosa lapponica baueri, assembly GCA_002844005.1. Taxonomy (NCBI): domain Eukaryota; kingdom Metazoa; phylum Chordata; class Aves; order Charadriiformes; family Scolopacidae; genus Limosa; species Limosa lapponica. The sequence continues at coordinate 398,348 of KZ505999.1, forward strand.
CAGACTTAGAGTCAAATGGCACTTCTTATACTGTATTTCAAAGCAAAAACTCACACCAACACATAAAATTTCTGTATAGTGATTACGAACTAAAACAGTGAAAGCATGTATTCATGTGAAAAATTAAGTAACTTCATCCCCTTTTTAGGCTCCTAAAAGTACTGAGAAAATCTAAAAAGAACTGGTTACTATAGCTCCCGCATGTTTGTTAGAATTGGAGGTAGATGAGAAGGTACGGCAAACTAATGACTGCATTATCAAACTGATTTAGAAAAGCAATGTAACTTACATAGTTCACACAAACTTCAAGGGATTTTCTAAGTTTTGTGGTTTGAAAATAAACTTAAAGCAATTCCTCTAGGAAACGTTAAAATGGAATTAAACATCATTACAGAGATTTTGACACTTTGCCCTCCAATGATCCAAATTACAGAAACAGGACTGTTTACATAATGATGTAATTACATGCAGTCATGAACAGTTTAATTACTGTATGCCTGAGTGAGCTTTTTTGAAAAATTGAGGGCACTGTTGGAATTTTCTTACTTCTATACCTGACTGATTTTAAGTATATCAATACTTCAGTCCTACATTACAATGTCAGCATATAGAAACTAACTCCCTTCTGAAACAGCACAACAAAAAGTTGTATGTACATTTGTACAAAAAGTACATACACACTAAATGATACTTAGCACTTCTTCTCAGAAAATATTGCCTGTGGTTAGAAAGTACTATAAAAGGTCTTCATATAGCAATTAATATGCACCAAAGTAATTCTGAAGTTATTGTTGGATAATCAGCTGCATCTTTAGTGTCTAAAGACTTCTTAAAGCCTATCCTTAGTTCTTACATTGTTTTATAGAAAAAGTGTGACATCTGACGCACAGAGCATGTTCCCCTGAGGACTACACTGTACTTCAAAGAAACCCCATTTTGGGACACCCTGATTCAGTGCTGCTCATTGAATAAATAAACTGTGAAATCATTTGCATTAAAGAAAAACGTGCGTGATTCAATGGAGGGCTCCACACAGCACTCCACTCCGTGGAGGTTCTGCTGGCAGGCCAGGGGTTGTTTCAAGTGCACATTTGTAAAAGATTGCAATGTTAGAGCCAGGCAATAAGTTTTCGCTAGATTTTTCCTGCATTTCAGTAGTCACATTTGATCTATAAATGAACTTGACATTTTCTACATTTTTTTAAACCTTCTCATTAGTGCTTCCACTGGATTAGCCAAGCCCGGTGAGAAAAACATTTCATAAAATTGCCTAAGGTACATGAGACAAAGGAATGAACTGTACGACATCACAAAGCTGAGAGGGAGCACTAAACTGGTTGTCCTTCATTATAAGGAAAAGCCAGTGGGGTTTCCAGATGAGAAAGGGAAACCAAAAGCAGGCCCTCAATTTTCCATTAAAAAGAAAGCAGATACATGTATGTGTTAATACATTTGTACTCTCACACTTCACGCTAACAAGACATCATGAAAAGTCTTGTTTCTCCTAAACATTTTGCATCACTGCAAGCTACAATTAAATTATCTCTCCATTATGCATAACTCATTAATTAATTAGAATTCACAGCCATGTTTCATACACAAAAAATAAATCCTTGCTCATCCAACCATCTGAAAATCTCACATAAACATGTTAAGTACAACTGTACTGGGGATCCGCATTTCCACCTACAAATGATTTTAAAACCTACTCCTTTCAGTGATGAACTGTCCCAGCAAACAGATGAACATTTGCATCCACATACAACCCTCCTCTATCACATGAGCTCTACAGGCTTGACAGTAGCTATCCCAAGCCCTATGCCTGCCAGCAGGAGGACAACAAAGCAAGGAGATGCGTGCTAGAGCAGAGATAGAGAGCAGGTAGAGGGCAATTTAAACTCTAACCCAGTAAGAATCTTTTCTGTTTTATTCTAAGGTTGGCTTTGCCTCAAGCCAATCCTCATTATTAAATGAAATCAATTCATCATTCCATAAGTGGGAATGTGCATTGCCAAAAGGGAAAGCACCCAACTTTGCTGACCAGTAAAATGCACACAAACTTTTAGAGAGGAACAATTTTTCTTGAAAACAACATTAATTTTCTGTTCTTCATTAAAACAAAAAGACATCTTACGCAACCATTGCTAAAGCCATTCTTCTATTAATAGTACTACCAAAACTAAAATATCTTTGAGACAGAAAAGAAGGCAACTCTGATTCCTTTGAGAAGCACCACAAAAAATTAAAATTCAGAAACATTCCTCAAGCTGGAATCACTTCAGACCTGCACAGTTAAGAGCACTTTCTGCTCAACAAGTCCTTTTTCCTCCATATCATCAGTTCTTTACATTCCTTTAATAATTCAACCATTGCCCTGTCTAGTAATTAGCTCTAAATGTAATTAAAAGTTCAGCAGCACCTTGAAAATACATCCTTGAGGGGAAAAGCATCTCAAGATTCAAACTATAGTTTTAAGACGAGGAGGATGGCAGCAGCAAGGCAGATGATGGAATGAGCTTTACCACCCCCACGTGCACTAGTGGCACAAGTTATGTCTCAGCATTCCACTTGGTAGTTTCAGCCCATTCACTGGAGTTACTGCAGGACATGTTGGAATAACTAGTGGTACATCACATGGAAATGCAGATGATAACTCATGTCAGCTCCACTGGGGCCTGCTTTTAAAACATACTTTAAGACAACACTAATTGCAGAGAAAACCCTATTTGCTTTAGATTTTTTTTTTCCAATGGTTCAGCTGTTTATCTCCCTGCAGATCCAAACATTTACTGTACTCTGAGAGTTCACTGTACTCTAGCAATTAAATTAATGGCTGCAGCAACAGCAAGAAATCCTTTAAACCCCTGTGGGCTTGTTCCTTTGATTAGACTAGATCAGTGAAGCTACAGCTATTTGCAGGCAGATTAGATAGGCTACGTTTTTATTGCCATTTGCACTAGAGATTGAAAGGTCATGTTTGTTGACATCTTACCAAAACCCATCTGTGAAAGTTTACTTTAAAAGTTATTCTTCAGGAATATTTTTAATATTTAAAGAGTACCATATGGATCTAAGAATAAGAATGACCTAACCATAGCAATACAAATCAGGGTACTCCACTTTTCCAGCAAGTAGCAGAACATATCTAATACCTGCATATGTATTTCCTCTTCTCTAAAAGCAAAGTCTGAACAAATTACAAAACATAGGGCACTATTAATGTTAGACTTTGGGGATGAATCATAAGGTAGTTCATGATCTGCATCTCTCTCTGATTTTGTTTTGGCTGAAAGAATGGATTCAAGGAATGTTCTTATTTCCTGTTTAACTGTGTCATGCTATTTTTAACTGTATCATCTTTTTTTCCAGTAATTAAGAATGCTTGTGATGACAATATCATAGGTAGTAATTGAGCATCTCAGAACATCTTTCAAACATTAATGTTCCTATGCTACTTGAGATGTCAAATGACAAATATCCTGGTTTCAGAAAATATCAGTGCAGCCTTCTGAGAACAGCACTGCAATTCCTGATTTCCTGAGACAAAAATAAAAGAACATGAAAGCTAGTGGTAGAGTTGGGAAGCGAATCCAGCCTTCTGAAGACCTTATCACCTTCCTTAACAATGAGACTATCACTTTCTCAGATGATTTCCTTCTTTGCAGTAATACAACAGTTGTGCTTTGAATGGTAACGATGCTTTGAGAACTTCCCCAACAAACAGCAAGATGACGTCAGGAGCTAAACACAAACTCATAAAAAGTCAGTTACTCATATCTTTACCACAGAGAAACAGCAGTAAACTTATTGTTGTGATGAAAATGTGTTACATTCCATACAATCAACCAAAACAACAACTTTCCCTGTACGTATTCACTCCATATGCAGTACAATTGACAGGCCCACTGAGCATTAAATGCTCAAACTACTGAACTGTTTGCTTGCTTTAATTTCAACACTAAATTAAGAATACTTATCCAAAAAGACATGGAATGAAAATGAAGTGTTGTGTATTTTGATACCATGTTATTTATATCACCAAAATGTTTTACTAAGCAATTGATCAAAATAAGTATTGTAAAATACGAGATTTCCATCCCCCAAATGAGATACCTGTAACTTGGTTTAAAGAAATATGTTACCTTTTGAGATCTTCCAAGTTCTCAATACTCGCTCATTATTAAAGTCAAATTTGTTTAAATAGCTGAAGAGAAAACCACATCAAATTATTTTTTTTAAATGTAAAATATTTTGCACTTTGTAACATGCAAGTTTCACACCAACTTATTCTGCTCCTACTGTACTGCCAGTACTATCTCAAGAAAACAAAACCTTTAATTAAACTCCTATGAGAGGATTAAAAGAAATTACAATTTACTTTTTTCTTAGCGATATTAAAATAGGTCTCTTAGGCCATTGTGTTATAACCCTGTAATCCCACTCACTGCTTGTGCTGCTAGAGTGAAGCTGATGTCTTCAACTCTGCTCAAAAAGGCATTACTCTCTGTATGGAATTATGTCTCCTAAGGAGATGAAAGGTTTCTACATTTAATTTTGAAGCATGTGAATTCACCTGAAATTTTGAGATTTCAGACTATTTGCAAATAGTAGAAGTATTCATGCCTCTCTCCCAGTTGCAGCCCTGTAAATTCTAGTAATTTTCCCCTCTTTGATAGCACATGGAATTATGCTAGATCATAATTTACAAACAAACAAAAAGAAGACAAAAAAAAACAACCAAAGAAGATGTATGTGGCCATTTCCCTGTAGTTTAAAAATTATCTTCCTTAGGATATATCTTATTGTCTTAAAAAAAAAAATTACAAAAAAGTATCCAGAAACAACATCTGTTCTTTGGACAGTCAAGTCTTCAAAAATTCCATTTCTGCTGACACAAAATCGTCAGCTATTGTTTAAAAAATTTCAGGATGTGAGGGTGTAGAGGGTTAGAGAATTCCATTAAGACTGGAGACCAATGCCACACATCTTCCTAACAGTCATACAGATCAAAACACTCTCTTGAAATATCTTTCAAAACCTCCAAAGGCAAGATTTCCAGGCTGTTCCTGACATATAGCCATAACAGCCTGCTTTGTGAATGCGTGTCACAAGCATAATCTCTGAAAGCTATGGGAAAGACTACAGGAAATTAAAATGAGAAGATATTAATGGCAATTCAATAATTCTTCTTTGTATTTTTCATTTTAAAGAAAGCAGAGTAGAGTGTTTGACAAAATGGCCTGGAAAGAAGCCGGACATGGGATGCATCAGCTTCCCGAGACCAAGAATCAATCTGAGACCACAAGCTGTTTCTTATTATTTTGCCCACCCAAAAGAATGCTGTGAAGAGCCAGTGCTGAGCTACAGGGACTGTGAGACTGAGTCACAGTCACAACCCACACACCCTTACCTCCGCGTGGATAGCAGGGAGTATAAGATTTTTGGGGAGTATAATTCAGTTCATAGTCTAAATCAGCTGTTTTCAACTTCTAGAAAATACATCTTTCAAAACCAAGTTTATCATCTCTACTCAATATTTTTCAAATACTTACATGACACTACAGAAATGTGTTCTAAAGTAAAAAGCAGAACGTAATAAAACTGATCTTAAATGTTTTTCAATTTCAAAAATGAAGTATTTTACAGTTTATATACCTGCAGTTTTTCAGTTCAATATCTGTGCAGGGATCCACTGAAAACAAGCATGTAAGAGAACCACAAGGCAGCAAGAAATCTGGGTTGTGACTTACCTCCTGATACCATCACTCCTTTGTTCCTTCACACCCTGCAGCACAATTGCTGCTTGATCACACATTAGTTAAAGAGTCCTAGGAAATGTGTTATTATTATATATATAGAAGGCAGTATCTCCTCGACTTAATTTTTATACTTCTCTGCATTCTGAAGGGGGAGAGAAAGCAAGAAACCTACTGGGTAAAGTTTCTCGGTTGGTTTCTAAAGAACAGCTGCCTCCTACCAGAGAATAAAAATATTTGCAGTGGAACTCTAATTTTTCCCAAAAGTATCCACTACAGCCATTGAAAAAGTACTTGATTCTTTACCTAAACAATAGAGTTCACAAAAGAGAAAAGCGGAAATACGACTCCATGACATCTTTGGGTTTTTTATTTGTATACTGTCTTTACGCTGTGCACTGGTAATAGAACAGAGAAGTTGATCATTCAGTGAGCTGAAGTAATTCAATAAACCACTGAACTTGAATACTCATCTTGGGTAATAGCAGTTTACTAGTTGCATGATCTGTGCAGTTCTTTGGGGGGAATTTAGTCATCAAAACCACATTTTCTCTGCCTTTCATCTAGGCTCTATTCTCTCTCATTGTTGATTTTATAGTAAAAATCAACATCAGCTACAGAACAACATGGTGATTCACTTTTTCTCATGCTTCACTGTCTCTAAAAGTCAGCCATACGTAACCCTCCTAACTCAGAGTGACTAAGAAAACATGGACCAATAACTTTAGTTTATAAAACATAAATACGATAGATGCATGAAATAAAGATGTCATACAGAAAAGGGACAAAAATATATGCTTGCAAACATTGCATGTGCTCCAGAAAAATGGCATTACGTACCAGCCGCAACTCCTGGATGCATTCTGTAGGAAGTTAACCCATTCCTTCCTCTGTGTTTCTATGTTAACCAAGTTTTAAACTTTACCAGCTGTTCTTTCTTTCCTCAGTTTGGAGTGTAAGGCTTTATCTCAGGCTGGAAAAGAAGTTCTTAGACCTAGGAAACCCATTTGCAGGGACACAGCTTCCTAGAAAATTTATCAAAAGAATGACACCTACCAGATGTTGCTTCTCTATAGGAAGCCTCTCCAATGGCCTAGCAGATATGTTTCCCTTCCTCCCAGGGCTTTTTTCCTAGGACTTTTTCCCCTGATTTTATGGCATCAAAAGATGCCTCACTTATCTGTAAAAAGTAAAATCATGCACATTAAAATATTTTGGTACCCAGTCTATAAAACTATTGGGGTCATATGCTGGGAGGCAAATTTTTGTGATGTTTTCTGGCCCAGATTAGCCCTGATTCATTTTTCTAATGCTCTTCAGCCTAGAAGACCTTTTCAGATTTTATTATCACCAATTAAGAGCTTTTTTTTCAGAGAAAACATGAATGGCATTTCAGTTTTCTGTAGTCTTCTTGCTTAAGGACACAAGAAAATTATAGTAAAGTTTCACACAATTGATATTTTAATATACTGGCAAATAGGCAGATGGGAATGAGGTAATACTCTGGAAAAATTGTAGTTAATGGCAATCAACAAATGGGTTATAAATTTAAGTTCCTAATTTCTCATGTTTGAACTTACTCAGTTTGTGAACTACTGCAGCATCATACCGAGAGCATCCCTGTACAAGGACTTGGATGCACATGCTTTCACTCTTATCTGATTATACGTTATTGTTTTAATCCATAATCTGGTGCTCAGTGGGGCTCATTCTCTAGATATTTAATCGTGATCAAACGTTAACAAGCATAGCATCTAGGATAACAGTCTATGGACCCAGTCCACAGCGAAAGCACTTCCTAGGGGAAATATTCCCTACCGTATGAAATGCTCCATTGCTTAACACCAATGATTTTTGTTAGATAGCAATAAGACTGTCTACAAATAAATGCATAAAACTGCACACATTAAAGCCCTATCATGTGACTATGTTGATGACAAAGTACAGTACATACAGTCCACAAATAGCCTGGAGCATGTACCCCAATCCCAACCACATCACCTTGGCAAGTCTGCCACTGGCTATACTGCACAAGTTTCCATTTCACCCAGTAGTTTTACAAATCCTTTGGAAGGCGTCAGGAAGTCATACCATATCGATTGTGACGTGCACCCTAAAGAGTTTGTTTGCCTTGTGCTAACAGAAAGACTGAGGAGTGGGCAACAGATCTCACAGCAAACTAGTACCAAAGAGAAGACAGGATCAATCACAGCATAAACACAGTTTTTCAGGAAGGATGCGAAGAAGGATGCACTGAGCAGCCAGCAGTAAGTAAGCTGTCCTGAGCACAAGTCACAGCTTGATAAAACTTCAGAACCAGCTAGAAGAGAAAGCATTTTTCACAGCTTTTGTCACCAAACCAGACAGTGTAAGTGTGACCAGCATGCCCTCGTCCTGTCCCCCAGTGCGGCCTCGCAGGGCACAGCAGCTTAGCCGGGAAAAGGCTGCAGACACTTCAGTGTTGCCGAGAAACTATCAGGCCTTCTCTGCTTTGCAGGATATAGAAACAGGGTGTCTGTACGAAACCCACAATGAAGAGACATTTTCAAAAGCAGATTATTGAAAATACAAAGATTAAAGTACAGTGCTACTGCTGACAGCATTTATTTCTATTCCATGGATACCACTTTGGGAATATTCCTTTCATATAATCTTTTATTTTCAATTTAAACGAAGCAGCATTACCAGCATGTTAAAGAGTTTGTTCATTAGAATTAGAAACTTTCCTATCATAGTATAATAGTTTTTCCTGATAGTAGCTTTTTTAATCTCTAACTGCATATTTGTATACCTGTACATACATCCTCTCCATTTCAGATGGAAGTTCAGCACATAGGTATTTTTATTCCAATATTGACAATTCATGAATTTCCAGTGTGCTTAATTCTCCCCTACTGACAAGATTCTTCACAATATTCGTTTCACATAGAGAATGGCCATATTTCATGCACTCATTTAAACATAATACAAAAATTTTGGATTTTTTTAAAGCTTTTGTACATTTTGAATTAATAGAAAGTCCCAAAACGCCAAAGACATTAGCGCTCACATGAATAGGAATGGCTTTTTGATCTTAAAATTGCAGCAATTATCATATCCCATAATTGCAGGAAAATCAAGTTTCTTGAATAAACATTATTTGCTTCCCAAAAAAAGTGACAACTAGCATCTGCCTCATTGAATGCTAAAACTTACAAGAGAAAAGGTTGTTTTTTCGTAATGTTATCTTCCATAGATCAAGTGTCATTAATAATAATGTGTGCATATTAGGAAAAAACTCAGTCAAGTTCTGCTTTTTTTAAGAAAGGTAGATAAATCAGGATTATTAAGTTTAATTTGTTACCTTCAATAAGCCAAAAAAAAAAAAATGCTGCATAAAAGCAGAACTCTTTTTAGAACTGAAGAGCTCAGGGATGAGGTCCCTCAGGCCTTAATTTCCCAGACGTCAAAGACTCTCAGGAATTTTAAAAATGTTTATTAAATCATCTAATAGAACTCCTCCACAAGCACAAAATTCTTTTGCTATTATGCTGCAGTGGTGGTTTTAACCCTTAAATTCTAAACATACAAAGCATAACAGACTATAAAGCCACTGACAGTATGTCTTACTCTCAGAAACTTTTCTGATAGTCAAGATTTCTGCTGACCCTTTTTCTCCCGCACCGTTGTGTCTTATTAGTAACCATCACATTGCTTTTTACGATGATAAAATTTTCTTTTGTATTTGAACATTCCATAGCAATCTATCACTGTCTTAGGCAGGATGGTTGTAAGGTAGACCCCTCCTCAAAGAACAACCTCATTGCTTTCTTTGATAGAGGCATTCACCTTGACATCATCCCTGGAAGTGTTCAAGACCAGGCTGGATGGGGCTTTGAGCAACCTGGTCTAGTGGGACGTGTCCCTGCCCGTGGCAGGAGGTTGTAACTAGATCAATTTTTAAGGTGCCTTCCAACCCGAACCATTCTATGATCATATGATAGTAATTATGGCAACACAGTGTCTGAAACAGAACAGCGTTTTCCTCCATCATGACTGCTGAGGTGAAAGAAGTTACACAGTGGACATTAAGTTGAATCAATACGCCAGGTATTCACAAATCAGTACCAAATATAGATTGCTTTTGGCTTGATATCACTGCACTATGCAGTCCAAAACCATAATTAGTTGATCAAATCACATGACAAGTTTGCTTATTCACCATCTGTCATTACCTCTAGGTGGTCACCTTCTTCCAGAAGAATATCTATGCCTGTATTCTTGCTTTCCCAGATGTTATGGTGATTTTTCCTACCTGTATCCTATCCATCAAAGCCATGTAACAACCTGCTGGAAGCATACACAGCAATGTTGGACAAATTTACCGCAAAGCCTTTTGCTATCTGCCGGGAGGCAACAACAGATTTAGCACAATTCAGCTTAATGATTCTCAAACATGCTCCTCCAGCTGGAATGCTCAAAGACACACTCTGAGCATTATGAATTGTTTGGGAAGGTTGAAAACAACTTTCAGATTCTCATTCCTGGGACTCTGCTGATCTGGAGACACACTGCCCTTCCGATGTCTAGAAAATGCATCTCTCTCCTATTAACAGACTTGAAGAAAAATAAGGGAAAATAGAGCTACTGTGTGGGAAAACAAATCTCTTATTTTCCTTTCACTCCGAAAGGAGTAATGTATAAATTTTCTCTACCACTCCAATATTTATGGGAGAACACAGGACAATGTTCTTAGAGCTCCTCCAGAACAAATGCAACAGTAATAAGACAGGTGTCTACAGATGTGAACGCTAAAAAGGAAGAGCAGAAGAATATAGGAATAGAAATTCGATGTAGATTTCTAGCTTGAGAAGTCTGTCAACAAAGGAGGGAAGTGAACACTTTCCCTTGAAGAAAGAAAAGTTCAAGGAAAATTGGTTTGAAGCATTCCTTGAAAATATATACTAAAAGAGTGTTTATTTACCAAAGTATTTCTGAATTCTCAGAAATAAATGTTTTAATAAAGTTTTTTATAGTTTTAAAGACTTTATTAAAGTCTTTAATAAAGAATTCTCAGAAATAAAATGTTTTAAACTTGAAATTATGTTTGTTAATACTTTAAATATTCTTTTACATTCAAGAACAAAATAAACCTTTTTGACTGAATTGAAATTAAAATGTTTGAAAATTTTTCATTCTGTTCTCAACAAGGAAGAACAAGAGAAGGAAAATTTTGCTTCAAGTCAACTGGTTTAAGCAGAATATATGGGTACTGTTGTTCAGACCATCATCCACAATACCTCCTAAGATTCAACCAGGATTTTTGCTAGCATTATCTTACTTCCTGAATTTTTCAGAAGTTTTCTTTGTCTGTGTATTTTACTAGGTCTCTTTTCATGTCCAACAGCTCCTGGTTTTTAGTCTTAGCTTTGCAAACAGCTATACAGTGAATCAGCAAACATAAACAAGCAAGAGAAGACACCAGCCTAGGTAACAGGATCCAAAACATTTTTACGCTTATGTTTCCCTAATTGCCATTAAACATATTAAACAAAAAAGGTTGTAAAATAATTGCATATTTTCACTTTCTGACACCAAGATGGTTTGTTGACAAGAAAGAATTTTTTGAAGGCAAGCATCAATTTGATTGGCAAAAATGTGATTTCTGTTCAGCTAGTTATCTGTGATTTTTTTCTTTAAGACGGCACAAAGAACTAATCTAAATGAAAAGTCAGTGTTTTTACTTGCAAGTTTCAACTTAAACAAAAGGATTAAAACATAAGACTTTCTAATATCAGTTCGATATATCAAAGATAACTTGTATGGCAGGAAGCATTCTGGCACATCTAAGAGGAATGAAAAGTTACGGTCTTCTTCTTTAATATTTATCAACTTCTCAATCTAATGTACTTGATACATGTGTATCTCTTGCACTATTTGGAAACCTTCATAATCCACCCATTGCTTGATTAACATTCAACAGCGCAAAAAGGACACTACATGGGATTCGGCATCCCAGTCATACCAGCTCTAGGTAATTGACCCTGCACTATTCATGCACTACTCCAAGACAAAGCCTTCAGTGTTGCTGCACTTAGTTCTCTTAACATTAAAGAAATGAAGAGAGCAAACCAAAACAGCTCTGAGATCAATTATGAAGTAGCATAATCTAAACCTTGTTACTGGAGCTGCTACACAACAGACATCCACCTCAACCCTAGGAAAAACATATATATTGCGAACAGTGCTTTTCTCAAACCCTGACTAACCTTGTTGGGTTCAGTGGGACTTGTTTGTGCACTGTTTGTCAAGTGTGTGAATGTTTCTTTACGTAAAAGAGAAGCAAGAGCAAAGGTATGAAACAAAGAATACAGCCGAGGGAAAACGCCTGTAACACCAAACCGAGGTTTATTAGGCCAAGGCAGCTTTTTCTATGTTCAGATATATCCAAAATTTTGTGATGAGTTCCTTATATTTTCCTTTCTTTATTTGCATCACTGGCTACAGTAGATTCTCTAGATGTTTTAGTTTGATACCAACTCACAATTCTTGGTTGCTTAACCCACTTCTTTTCTGGTTTGTTTTTTTTTTTTTTTTTTTTTTTTCTTTTTAGACCATTATAAGTTGCAAGCCTACATCAAAAAGCAAGCAATATTCCTAGGACAATTTTTTTAATCCTTGCCTGTCATAGAACCCTATAGCCAACCCTCCCAAGCCCCCGCACAAGTCTGACAATACTGCCAACGTTCCAACACCTGCATCTTCAAAGCTCATTCACTTTCCTACTAGGACTATATGAGAAACACAAACCAAATCCTCTGGAAAACACGGAATTCTCCTATGCTACTCAGACTAGAGTATCAAACAGCTCCAGCCTCATATTTTTTTCCATCAGTACATGATAAGCACATGCTTTAGTAATGCACATATAATCAACAATAAAAACCTTAACCTTAGCAATCTGAGGCAGTATCTGTCAGAGAGATCAAAAAAATGTATGGAAGCACATGTAGGGTGGTGTAAGTTCCCAATCATTTGTGATTTACTTGCTTATGAATTAGAACAAGAGTGTTTGGGAATTATGTTTTAATTTTTAACTTTGAGCATTCTTAATTGACTTCCAACGATATTTTTGTTTGCTGGAATATGAATTCAAAGTTTTCTGTTAGTTTCTCATTAGTTTCTCTTAGTTTAGTGTCATTGAATGACTGCACTTTAATGTATTTATAATTAAAAATCAGAAGTTAGATAAACAATTCAGAGTCCAGCAGATTCTTATAGGGTCACTGTGTGACCACAAATTACCTGCCAAACATACCCTTTGAGAGAAACGGTCTTTTAATTCTCAATTTATTTATTGATGATACTGCCGTGAAAGAGCTGGACAGAAAAGCAGCATAAAGTCAGTTGAGAGGTGACTTCAGGGTTGCCATGGCAATTTGTCTGTGCGCGTTCCTCTGTGTGTATTTGGGTGTCAGGAAATTCTGTATTGAGCAAAGCGAGCAGATAAGAAGGTTTAGTCTATTTTAGGCTAAAGAAGCTTGGAGAAAAAGCCTGCATCCCACAGCCAAATTATGCAAGGAAGTTGGCACTAGTAATGTTTTTTAATTTCTGTAAGCATCTTACAACTATGAATAATTGATGGATAAAACCAAAAGCACCATATCACCCTCATTCAACCAGAGCACCCAATGATGACTTCAGCCTCTAGCTGGGCTGCGTTCTAAGTACACACCAATGCATTCAAAGCAATGTTATAGAGTAATCACATCAGTGATCAGTAACACAGCCATCAGTCTCTAGTGCTGATCTAAGAAGTCTAAAATGCAAAAATAATTAAAAATCACTATTTTTCAAAGAGCTTACGTGGAGAAAGTTTCTTACTGCAGTACTGTTTTACTGTAGTTTTGTTTTCTGCTCTCTAAAATGACCCTGTTCTGTTATACTTCTGATTAGAAACATGTGTTTAACTATTATCTGCAAGTCTAGATAAGAAAGCACTGTCTTGCACCTTACAAGTTGTTCCTATAACTTTCTGCTTCTACATAAATTCAGAATATTTCTTTTAGAAGAATATCTAAGCAGAAAATTTGCATACAGACACACTGAAAGAATGACCTCTTGAGAAGGACTGTTGCTTCCTCATCACCTTTCTGACAATCTGCTATTTCCAAGCAAACCTGAACAATTTTGTTCTGTTGACAAACCTGTTTTCATTTGAAAAAAGGAGTCATATTAAAATGGAAACATTTTGCAATAAGAGGTTGCTTTGAATAACATATCCCACAGGTGAAATGTTCAAATCAATCCTCACCTTACGATAAGATTAAAATATTTCAACTTTATCATTTTTCTTCATTTTATTCTAAAAACTAAAACATATTTCAGTTGAATAACACTCATACTTTGTATGAAAGATGAAATTCATCAGTAGGAGATGTTTTCATACTAGAGAAATGATATTTTTATACCACAGAAATTTTATTTTCCTTATGATCCAAATATTGTATTTATGTGACTCCAATTGAAATCGACTAAAGTTTGTGGTGTGGAAATTTCAGATTCAGACTTTTCATTCTGACTTATTTCCAACTACTTTCTTTTTTTTAATAGAGAGAACTTTTTCTTGGATAGTATTGCTATTTCCTACCAAGATCTCTCCCGAAATTGTGTTAACAGCATTCTACATTGATACTAATATACTCTAAAGATATTCCTTATTTTATAATTCAGGATATTTGCTCTTAATTCATGTGTATGCATGTACATTTTTCAAATAAAGAATCATTTGAGATATTAAGCATTTTTTTTTGTTTGACAACATATCTACATTTGAAAAAAGAGATTGAAGAAGAGGTTCAGAAATATTTTTCAAAGAAACCCATGCCAGAGTGAAGATGCTGCTATCAACAGCGTTACTGAAAATCCTATCTTGTGTACTACATAGCTTTAAAAATACACAATAAAGCCAGGGAGAACATAAGGTGCATCAAAAAAGAAATTTCTGCATGTCTGCCAGGAGGAGGCAAAACTTGCAATCACGACCAAGAAATGGGTGCAGTTTTCTTTTGTGTTTTTCATTCCCTCATTCATGTAGCAAAAGTTCCAGCTCCTTTCTTGGTGCTCCTGCTCAAGATAGCATTTTAACAAATGCCCTTCTGATCCCACTAAGTGGTATAACACATCCTTTTCAGATCTATGCTTTCTGAAACATAGTGTTTCCAGTCTAATTACAAAATTCATAGGAAATCCTGATACTACCTAGGGCAATAAAGTCCTGGCTAATAGAAATGGCTTCTCTATTTATTTTCAGAGAGTGAGAGTCAATAATTAAAGCCTGGAGCTTACCCACTTCTCTGAGCAGCTGTAATAACCAAGGCAAAGCTCATTTTGTTGCAAGTAGCCTGGTGAGATAGGCGTTTTAACAATAGGCAGGAAAAAAAAGAAGCAGGTATGGTAGTCCTATTTTCAGCTTTTATTTCATATTTCTCTTGTGAAAAGGTCAAGCATGGGCAGCAGCATGCAACTCTTTAATGAACAAAGTCCTTAGTGTTTACTGTTTTCTCAGCTTTCTTTTTGCTCTAATGTGTGAAACATCCTTACTTTTAACAACGTCAAGTCTAAAACATATTGAACGCTGTGTTCCAAAATTCTCAATTTCTTCAAACTTACTGATCCTATTATCTCAGAATCACTGATACAAATTATATCATGGTGAAAATTTTCTTAATTATTTCTGCCACACTGTAAGTATGATGCTTTGTACATATCATTAAAGAAAAACTGAATTTCACCCATAGAATAAACACAGATAAATCACTGTACATTATATTACAACACATAATGTACTTCTGCTTAATAATGCAAGTAATTCACTTTGAAAAAAAAACTGAAAGAGAGGTTTTCCTGTTAATGGATAGTGAAAGTTTTGTAATGTTCAGTTTATATTGTATCAAAACACAAGATCTCCCACCAAAAGCAAAATACATCTGATGATCATGTTAGTAATAAGCTGGCATAGAATATACATTTTCAGATGCTTTATCATCCAGTCTTTGTTACACTCCAGCTTCTCAAATAAGCAGACTTTTGCGCAAATCATTAGCTTGTTGAAAATGCATTTACTATTATCACAGAAGGCCCTGTTTGGACACACATTGAGTCACGGTTAAACTCACAAGCCTATCTTTTCATATAAACAATTCTACTGCAGATATGAACTAGAGAAGTGCCAGAAAGTACATTTTTGCTAGTAAAAATCAAACAGCTACAACTGCAGATATCTTTATTACAATTCCTTTTTTAAGGCATACTTTTAGGACAATTAAGTCTTAATTCTTTAGAAAGTAAACCTCTTGCACTCTTATTTGCAAGAGCATCATCTACATTTCTATTATATAAACGGCAGCCTGAAAAGAAACATTTGCATGATAATTACTTCATTTAAATAAAACTTCTTTTTTTTTTTAATGTAAGGAATGATCAAATAAAGTCATCAGGATTAAACTCATAAAATCCTCTAGTATCTGAGACGTTCTGTAGATTAAAAATGAATACAGCAGATTAGAAAGCTTTTTTTTATGGGAAATACTGAGTTACATTTAGGCTAGCAGGATTTTGAAAAGTTGCACATCTCTAAAACTTGCAAGTCTTTTCCAAATAAGTAGTAAGGAAAAAATGCCGAGAAGGTTCTCAAGCACTACATAACACAATATTAAGCCATTCTCAAAAATAACTCATTAGGGACCTGAAAACTGAGCTACCCACCACCTAAGTACATACATAACTGCATCTAAGACTGGTGACTTGCTTTCATACTTATATTTTCTTTGAACCAAAGATCCCTAAACAGTGGATTGCCCACTAATAACTCTCTACTACTTGTCCCTCAAACTACCTTGACTATCCAGCATTTACCATTAAAAATTGTATGATATGGATACCAGGCAACAGTAAGAAGTACAGAACATTTGAATAAAAAGTCATGGAACCTCCACTATTTCCACGTGTTTTATTACCCTCGATACCTCCATAGTCAAATTACACCAGCAATAATTGGGAAGACAAGATCTCTCAAGTTTTGTATCCACAGGCATACTCCATTGTTGTTAGTCTATTCAAACAATTTCTGTAAGTAATGAATCCCTGTAAAATTTTACTCGTTTTCTTATGCTCTTCCCTAAAACATATCAATTACTAAATAGTAATACACAAGAGAAAACTCTATAATGCTAGGGGTTTATTGATAAATTTTCCTAATGAAGGGCCTGGTGGATTAATGTTTTAATTAATAAATACTATGTACAGAATGGAATCCCATATTTCAATGAGAAAAGGAAAGAGTGAAGGGAAGAAAGATTAATTAGCAGGTTAAAAACATTGTAACTGTAATTGTCAGGTCTGAGCATGGTTTAATGTCCAAGTTATAAGCCTTGGAAAAAAGGAGTTTGTGAGACAAATGTTGTCATAATACTAAGGCCATTCCAAACACAACACTATAATTATGTTTCTTGATTGCCAACTCGAAAGAATTGCCATCCAGAACAAAATTGTAATTTCTAGCTAGAAACAGTCAATCAGAATTCCTGGATTATAGAAAACTTATATGAGACACTATTATCTATACAGCCACAGCCAGAAGATGTCAGGGAATCAATTCATATAACATGCCAGCTTAATAAAATCTGCATACAAAATTTATGAATACAGTAATATTCCTTTATATCTCAAGTTATTAATGGTCAATTTAATGAATATCTACAGCTGAAGTGCTTTGGTTCTGTATGATATTTTAATCATCTTTAGCCATGTATTTAAATGCATTGCATTTTATAGCCATCAGCTCCTTACAGATAAGACAGCCTCTACATTCGCACATAGTCATTTGAGGTAGCTACTAATTCTGTCTTTATGCTGTTATTGATTTCCTTAAAATTTACTACATCAGGAACAGAACTACGTGTGCCACTATAACAGTACTTGTTTTAAAGCCCAAACTAGACTAAAAATGTGTTTTTGGGAAGTGCTACATGCATAATCATTGTAATATGTCTTCACATTTACAATACACAGGCCTACACTGCTAGAAATTCAACATTCCCTGAAGATGAAGAAAAAAGGTTGAATTCAAATACCAGTATCCTTAAGATGAAGCTGTGTTCTCCTTATTCCATATTTACATCAAAACAAGGGACTTGTTAAAAAACTTATTTTTATTTTATTTTATGAAAGTATTATTCAAAAGTTCATTTTGCTGTTTCTGTATAGAAACAGTCACGGATATAAATTGCCTTGTAATAAGTATCTGAAACTTCTACTTGGATACATGGTAGGGCAGGAAGGCAAACGTCCTAGGGGACTAGAGATTTTCTTTATTATATAGGAAAACAGCATCTTTTAGATCAAAGCTAATTATCATTCAATGGAATTCACTATAAAAGACCTACAGGACAGGAGGAAAGACTGAGACTTCAAGATGGGACATAGCAGATATAATTTTACAAAAGAATTCCCCCTGCTGAAACATACCAACATAACAACCTTAAGGACATAGGTTTTGTTCATGGTCATTGAATTCTCCATCTGAAAGTGACAACAAGACCTATTTGGCTCTGTCATTCCTTTTTTAAATGTACAGATCTGTATTGTCTTTCTGTGAAAAGAGCTCTTTAGAAAAAAGGTATCGGTCTGAAACAAAAAAAATAATTGTCATAAATGATAGACAAATGACAAATCTCATTCAAATTAAGCTGTTTTACTAACCTTAAAATTGGCATGCCATCCAAATTTTTCTGAGAAACATACTTTTGGGGGGGGAAATTCATGTCCTACTCATGAGCATATGTAAGATTAAAAACATATTCCTTTCTATAGTTGTTAACAACTGAAGTAAAAAGTATGTGCTGAACACATGGCCTAACTCTAACAGTATCCACAAAAAATTGATGAGATGCAATTTTCATCCTACTATTTTTTGAGGCAAGCAAGTAATCATAAAATTAGGGCTGTTCTTTTTGTTTGCTGTTTGTTTGGCATGTATAGCCAAAGGAAAAGCAGTTAAGAGACTTGGCAGAAAGAGATGATGGACACCGAACAGGACACTTGGGCATGATTAGTATTCTTTCAAGTAAAGTCTACAGCAAATGCATACTCTTATGGAAAACCCAAGTCCCTTGCACTTGAAAGGATAAAAGACTAAACCTAAATCTTATGCTTATTTTCCATATCATCATTCAGTTTCTCTTATCATTCAGTTTGAGCTAAACATAAATCTTTGCACCCTTATAGAATTTAGATCTGCTCCTA
The DNA here is from genome assembly GCA_002844005.1 of Limosa lapponica baueri. Taxonomy (NCBI): domain Eukaryota; kingdom Metazoa; phylum Chordata; class Aves; order Charadriiformes; family Scolopacidae; genus Limosa; species Limosa lapponica. The sequence goes on from KZ505999.1 coordinate 417,388, forward strand.
TAGATCTAATGGCTCACAAAGCTATTTCTACTTCAATATATGTTACAAATACAGGCAATTATAATTCATTAAAATTCTTTTTAATCTATTTCAATTTTCTCCATCTCATCAAGCAAGATAACATATGCACAAGCTATTGGACTAAAGCAACAAAATAACCTGAGAATGGAATCAGCTAAATTAAATTATATTGTACTGGTGCTGCAGATTCTCAAAAGTAAAACACGTGCCTGATAAACAATACCAGGAGTATATCAATATATGAATTACATTCTCATACAGACATATTTTAAGCTATAGTGTGATTACAACATTATATACATACAATTAAATTATTTCAAAGGCTTCAACAGAAATAGTATTCTTAAATAGAAACACACTTTCTTAATTTCTATATCACTAATGATACTACAAACAAAGATTTTTAGAACCCCACTCAAACTGTTTTCCTATGGATTTATGCTTCAGGGAATCAGTTTAGTGTGATTTCTCTACTGCGTAATAAAAGGCAAGACGCTGTAAAATCTTCACTTGGTGTCACCATTTGTATCTTTGCTCCACTCTGCTGCCTACTTACATTTGACACATACTCTGTCCCTCCACCAAATCTGGTTAAAATTGGGCAGGGAACATTTCCAGTCCGAAGATAAATAATAACACTTAAATGTTATCACAATACATCCACAATAAATGCTTACTATTGTTCACATACAAAATCCTTTCTACTTCTTTACTTGCAAATTTAGTGCAAACTGATAACCTCACTTAGGAAAGACAGTCAAATCTCTGAAACAGTAACATATTCCTCCTACACATACATCATTCCTTTTATTTAGAATAAGTTATAAACATGTAACCAAAGACAATAATATGCAATAAGGTCTTTTGGTTTTTATTATGATTTCGTAAGACTTTAAAAAGTTGTTCTTGTTATATAAATACATCTGCTCCTACAAAGTCTTCCTCAAAGCTAGTTTCATTAAGTGATCTCACTTGAATCAGTAGGAAGAGCTTAAATTAATAAGGACTATTCACAGTAGTACACAAAGATCAAATTAGCACCACTTTTACCGCTCTTTTGTGTTTGTTTTATTCTGTTCTGTAAGATAAGAGCAATAAGATAACAAAACATGATTTTGAAAATCGCATAGGAATTTGTTTACACTGTATACATGAGCAGGGTCGCAGCCCTAGGCTCTGGCCTACAGTTTGCTGGCATGGGAATTTTTCTTCTGGAGCTGTTTTGCAAGCCAGACTCCTCTGTATTCAGCAGAGCAACACACTGTGTATACTCACAATATAACTTGCAAGCATCTGATAAACACCATTAGCATTCTGCTACAAAGCCATACCATTGCTGTAGGTGCAGCTCCCTGAGTATGTAAAGGACTGTCCACCCAGCTGCTGGAGGGATGAACAACTGGCAAATTCCATCAATGTTTTGGAACTGTATTCCAGTGTTTTAAAAGAAAAAATGATGGTAACAATAACATCTCTCTTCCCCATTGCCCGACTTCCATAACCGGTAAAGGGCTATGTCTCATCATCTTTTGGATATTCAAGGATAGACTACTTTTCAGCTCCCTGGTAATAACATATACTTCAAATCACACACTCACACACACACACCATGTTTAAGGTTCCCATTTACTGCTTGAGCAGTCATTTGACAACTTGTGAAGTGGGAATTCTAGTGAGATTGAAAACCTGTTGACTGAGGTAGAAGCCCAGAGCAGCAGGCAGCAAAAGAAGATTCAAAAGTTTTTAGCACCCTGAAAATAACTACTAGAAATCACCTAACCTTCTGTTAGCCCATTCAAGCACATTTACATTGCACAGGGACTTAAGAGAAAATATGCTTCCACATAAATTCCCAGGCTGCCAGCTTCAGCCTGGTTTTAGGATTTACACATCATGAACAAAAGGTAAATTAGATCTTTAGGATTGTGACTTGGGTTTAATATACAAATTAAGAAGCACTCCAAATTACTGTGAGTATATACACAGGAAAGAAAAAAAGGAGGAAAAACCAAAAGAGACACTTCAGCTGAGGCCGTATAGAGCTCAACAGAAATTGCAAAATTCAACAGTGAAGTAAACTGTAAGAGTATTTCACCAAGGCAATAGCTTTGGTATCTTCAGCTGGCATGCATTTACTTAAGTGTCTACAGGAATTAGGAGGGTTGTTAGTCTTAGCCATCTACTGTGGTCCGTCATGACTTTTTTAAAGCTTCAAAGCACAGAAGAAGTAATCGTGCTAGGAAGTTATTAGGGAAACCTACCCCTGACTAAAGTTTTGAACACCTATCATACAACCCAAAGCCAAGGCACTACCCCATCTCAACATAAACATGGCATAAAAGCGTGTGATCCTCCAGTATGGCACACACCTGCTGCTGCACAGCTTTCCTGGTGACTGTTGGTTTGCTCTGCCCCTGGCCATGCCGTACTGCAGCCACTGTCCTATCTATAGACCACCTCCGACTAATAAAAGCCAGTTTGTATACCAAATATGCATCACAGACATCCCGCCAGGAAACACCAGGAATTCTGAGAAAATTGGCTGCACTGTACAGTCACTTAAATAATTTGCAGCTTCAACCTTTTTTCACTGTGGACATTGCAGCTGATCCTTCAACTACTTCTTAAAAATGACACCTCCCGTTAAAGAGAACAACACGGTGGTATCTACAGGTCAGGGCCTCAAAATTATCTTTTAGTATGATTCAGATCCAACAAAAAGCACGTCATAAAACACCATTACAGTTTTTGTCCTCATAGGTAAAATTCATTTTTGTAGCTCATTCATGTCTCGGGTGTAAGATCTTAAATTATCCAAATCAACACAGGCTATTCATCATTTATTTCTATAGGCCATAATTCAATAAACTGCATAAGCACGTGCTCAGCTTTAGGCATCTGGATGGTTTGTTTGAAAGTACACAGTAGTTCCTGACCCAGGCCATCAACTTCCTGTGGATTTAAGTGAAGGAAAAATACGTAGCTGTGATTTCAGTTAAATTCTAAACAATGACCTCTTAGAACAAAAGTCCAGACTTTTGTTTGGACTCTGCATTTAGGTTTCTGAGAATAGAGGGTGAAATTGCAGTTTTACTGCAGTCTGCATGGTATTTTTTTCTTTATACTGATCAAAAATATCACCCGGAAAACTGTGATCATTGATATATTCTTATGCTGCAAAACCCTGTAATCTAAAGATGTTTTCAATATTTAGCAGAAGTAAAAGTTGAAGTTAAAACATTATCACTAGTAGTTACTCTTAGGCACTTAATACATGACCTGACCTACTGAAAATACTTTTCTGATATTATTGACATTTGTTTAACCTATAGCATTAATTCTTTGTAGCTCAATAAATCTGAGTATCTTCCCCCTGTATCATCAAGAGACTGGCACTGACAAAGAAAGTCAATCTGCGGCCCACACACAAATAATAGCTTTCCATTACATTTGCCATTTCACCTGAATAATTCCTGATAATCATGAATAATGATGTTATTTGACATTCTAATGATATCAGGCTGTGCAACTTCAATCCATCAGTCACTGTCAGGAAGGTCAAATATTTGTATTCCATTACATTATGCAGAGTTCATTAAACAGTTAAATGACATTATACACCTTAATTATACTTCCAAATGAAACTAGCACATATCATTTAGATTTTAGAGTCTATGCGATGCATCTCCATTTAAAAGAAGGATCACGATTTTGAATATTCATACAAGACAACGAAATACATTGAAACTTCAAACAATAGTTTTTCAGCTCTATCAAATCCTGATGTAAAGATGAGTTTACTTGATACACCTAAACACAATTTTCTTCACAGCATAAGAAAGTTTAACATATTTTCTACTGTCTTACTATGGGTTACTTCTGCTTCTTAGTGATCCTAACAAGGGCTCAAATACAGAGCCATACCTGATACAGGAAACTGATTATTGACTAGAGCTATCTGTATACAAGATGAGAATATAATACTTATGCATGGAAGCAGGCAAGAAAAAAGAAAAGAAATTTTCTTGCCAGCAATACTTTCCTCTTCTTGAAAGCAATAACTTAAAGTATATCTCAACACAACTCAAAACCTGCTGCTGTGGATCAAAAGCATTATAAGAAAGAAGCATACTGAGCCGTGGCATTAAAAGAGTACTATTTTATAAATACCTAATATTCAAAAACTTTAAGCTCACCCCAGGCTATCAGTGTAAATATTTACTAATAAACTACTATCGCAAGTAATCTAAGATACTTGTTTTGCATGAATACAGCTTTTTTTTTCCTCCTATCCAAACCATTTTCCTTGACAAGAAAAAGAAAAACAATAAGGGGTTCTCAGCCAGCCATTAAGTAGTCATCAGAAACTATGTATTGATTTAAGTAGAATTTTTAAGAAATCATAGCCTTTGTGATTGTACTGAGCATCTCCACTCAACTGCAATCTTCTAAATGAGACACAATATGCAGAGAAATTGAAAGAGTAATACAAGGAAAAATATGTTTAAGATTCACAAAAAGTATAAGTAAGGACAAGACCTTTGTTAGATTAATGTAGTTTACCAGCTTACAAAAGGTTTATTAAAACACAACTCTCCTCTAAGCTACAAATTGGCTGCTTCCTAAACGAGTGTTTGAGTCTAATATTAATAGACCAGCCAACCTTTTTATCAGATTTTATTTAATTCATTACAGTATTTTATGTATGGGAAAGAAGTAAATTCATTAGATTATAGCAGACTCTAGGTGCGTTCTTCAGTTCTTTATTTAGCTTGAACCACTGATGGGCCATGCGATGTTAAGCAATCAAAATCAACTCAGTCATGTATGAAACCGGAGAAAAAGCAACCAACACTGCAGGAAAAAAAGGGTTCCCTTCCTCCCCCCAGAACTTGCCACAATGGATTCACAAGATGAGTTGGATGACTTCACAGGTGGAAATCAGATTCGAAAGGTCAGTTCCAAAAAGCGGTTAATGCTTGCTTATATTTAGCCAAATTTCAAGGACTCTGTTGAACACGACCTGAGTAAATAATAGGGTTTCTTTCTGCGTATTAGCTGCGTAAAGGGCAATGTATATATGTTGGCACCTCTAATTTACAGACATTCAGTTAAAACAACCAAACCAATACAGTTTTGGAGAATAAATTCAGACAAATTATTTGGGTTAATAACTGCCATCATATAGACCTCGATAATCTAAAGAGTTTAAGTTTAATTACCCTTATTTCATTAAGTTATCTATCTTTGCTTTCTGTACAACTGGGGGAAAAAAAAATATTGCTTTCCTTCAGGTTACCTGTTCTTTCACTGTTCTAAATAGCCGATAGCTGCCAAAAGATTTTGGAGAGAACTGGGAAATAAGCTGTAACAGCCTTCCAGGTTTGGAGTTACTCCTCACTGTTTCTATGGCTCCAGCAAAAGACATTTTCAAGTTATTGGAAACTACTTCTAAAAGTCCATCATTTGGGGTATTTTCACATTCTGAAGTGAGCTGAGCTACACTGTCATCTGCAGAGTCAAACCCAATTAATTACTTTTCTACTTCCTTTTGTCAATGCCAAATGCACCACCACATCCTTATTACCAAATACTGCACAGTGGTGAAGGCCAGGCCTCGGGCATCGGTTTCTAAGATAAGAGATTCAAGGCACTACAGTCTACAAATATCTCTAAAGAAAATGACACGCAGTGTTACATCCTCAGTATTCAGTGTGCCTCGCACCGCTAATTCCAAGGAGAATGACGGAAAGTTGATGACTGCCTTTCTCTTTTCTATGGGATGGATATTTTAAACTTAATTTTCAACTGAATCCGCATAGAGATTTAGAGTTTTAGAGTTAAATTAAGCCTCAAAAACACTTTAAGGCTAACATTTTTACATCAAGAGGCACAAAACAACAAATATCATAAGATGAAACGTGCATCTGAAACCAATCTTAAACTTTGCTAATTGGGCCAATTGAATTGCTTTCAGTATATACAGCACGCTTGTGCTTCCCTTTACTTAACAAGCAAAATACAATCCAGTAGTATCTAAAGGTAATGATATTTAATTACTCAGTGTGAATGGCCGTTTTTCAAGGTATATCACTGTGTTGCATATAGTATATGTTTATATTAAAACTAATTTTGAAAGTTTTCCATTTCATTATTATACTGAACAAAGCAGGACTGTCATGAAATATAATTAGGAAGTCACAAAGGACCTTCTTGAACAGATATTCAGAATTCTGTGGCTCTGACAGCAGAGGCTTTGCAGACTGCAGCAGCTCAACTGACAACAGACAAAAATTAGATTCAAGATTTGCAATAACATTAGGTTTATGAGAGTCTGCTGGCTTTCATTGCACTCCAATACTATGGGAGAAGGAACCCACGGGGAACCTCCTCAGCCCTGCAGTAGCAGGACAGTCAAACACCCACTGTCTCTCATGAGAAAAACACAAAACATTATTAAACCTCCAGATCATTTCTCTTCCTTTTCTGTCCAGTATTTGCACCAGCATTTTTAGTTTTTAAATGAAGCACTTTTAAGTACATGGTTTTAAAGGTCACATGTTCCCAAACATCTGGATCACAACCAGAAAATATTCTCAAATTCCTTAGGTTTAAGAGTATCTGACTCTAAAGCTATCTTCTGCCCTTCTTCGTGAATAGAAATGGACAACAATCTGTGACTACTGACCAGGTGGTACAGCACAAAGAATAACAAGAATACACAACTTGTTTAATGGACAAATACTGGTCTTTTTCAAGTTAATGAAACTGTCCTCCCCCCACCCACAAGTGGAAACAATTATCACAGGAGTCACTCGTCATAATCTCAGCAACAGCTTTGAAAATCTGAGACACCAAACATATATGGCTTAAAAACCCTTAACCACCATTTTAAACAAGCACATGGGTTAAAAACATAATTGGATTATGTAAGACATTATTTTTCTCCTGAAACCTGCAGGGATAAGAAACACAGGAGGTCTCTATGACAACTGAGAACAGTATCATCTCCTCACAAAATCACCAATTCAAAAGTACGTAGGTATCCTTAAGTTGTGCAGTAAATAGGCACAACAAACACTTGAGATCTACAACAGCTGACAATTTTTCTTGCAATGATTAGAAAGTTTCAAAAGGGAAGGGGAATTAATGAGATGGAAGATAGTTATTGCTGCTGAATCCTCTGACAGATCAGATGACAATCCTGACTCAACTTTCATTATTTAAAAAGACAAACAGAGCATCTCTCTGTGCCTTTTCAATCATGAAAAAACACAATCATCAAATCACATTATCTTCTTTACTCTGATATCTTGTAGGCAATCTAAAATGATCCCATATGGACAACCCTTTAGCTGAGGTACAATGTTAAATTCATTCAGGTACCATCAATGTGGCAATTAAAGATCAAGGAGGATCTGAGAAAAATACTCAAAGCTGGACTGCACGTCATTGCCTTCCCCCGACCTCCCCTGCGTGTTGGGAAAAATGGAGGAACACCTGAAAAGCAGTATATTTTTTTTAATACATAGGCGCAACTGCAATCCAACCAGTGTACAGAAGGGGCCCTTGCATTTTTACTGCTTGGTTAAATATTATTTTTTTCTCTTTCATTTAGCAGTGCCACTCTTTATATCCATTTGATATCAAAATACTCATCATTATGCATCCTGTTATTTAATTTAGGATCAAACCCCGTTACATTTCCAAATTCTCCCAATTCTGAACTAAGGCAGCTACATAAGTATCATCCGTTTCATTTTCACACAAAAACCCCTCTACTTTTAGCAGTCAGTTTTACAGACTTTCCTCTACTCTGCAAGCACTGTAACATATACGAATGAGCAGATAAATCTATGGGCTTTTAAGAGACCAATGAATATTGAAAAAAATACAGTCATCAACTAGAATCAAGAATCCATACTACCTATCAGGGTTAGACTAAAACAATGCTGCTGGGAATGCCATATAAATGGAACAGATTTTTCTTGTTTAAGGATGAATAAAGCCTGGCCACTCAGTAGAGGCTTGGATTTAGTGTATCATTCACATAGTACAGAATAAAAATAAAATCTCATTTTGTGCCCCTGTAGTTTAAAAAATGGGTCAAACAAGTTTAAGATTTGTATATAAAGACGTAATAAACCTGAGCCTGATACAGTTCCTAACAAACACAGCCTAATTTGTTCTCTCAATGGTGTTCCAGCTTGAATAAGATCTGCATCGACTCAATTATTGTTAATGACTATACTTCCTCCAACTTCTAACTGTGTAAAAAGTAAAGAAAATTAAGCAGTAGATGACTAGTTGATCTAAATAATAAAAACCCAGCTAGAAGTTATAAACATAAGGGAAAGCAGTTCAGTTCAGTTCAAAATTCTCTCCCATTTTTCTCTTTCAACTGAACACATAAATGGTATTGTAAACTGTTGCTTGGTTTTGCTTTCTGCAAAAATCTGTTTGCATCAGATCCTTTCAGTTAATACCCAATCTTCACATAAGAAGAATGTTTTTCCACATTTAAAAAAAGATGATTCAATACCATGTGGTACTTACAAGCAAGTCATAATCAATATTAAATGCATTGCGTTTTGTTAAGGAATTGGAGAAGAAAAGGTGATACTTTCACTGTTTGCTAAGCTAAATTAACCTCAGCAAAATATTATGCCTAGTCAGCAATGTTCCATTAACGTCACTGTTTTCAGATTAAGATAAAAATAGAATTATACAACACAATATTTTTGTGATGAACTTTCTCCAGGTCAAATTCCGATATTTTTTTGAAAGACAAGCAAGTATAACTTATTTTATTAATATTGACAGGGTCATAGTAGGGAAACATTAATTGAGCAGAGATATCATTAGCATCCTTCCACACGACTGGATACTAATTAGGTGGCTTTTTTTTTTTTCAAAAGTCTTCCTACTAGCTAAGAAGGGTGGCAATTCCATGTTTTACATTCACTAAAAACGGCTGCAAAAAAAAAATCCCCAACTAAAAAAAAGCCTTCTTGCAGTACTCCACTAGTTCCTTTGGAACTCAATGTAAACAGTCGTGTCTGAAGTCTCTCAATAAAATGTTTTAAGGAGAGTCATTTGAAAAAGACATTGATCCTATTTCAAAGTGCTTATCAAGTTTTCACTCCCAACAATTTCCCTCTATCACAACAGAGCTATGCAAAAAGGAGTATACTCCTTTTTGATTGATACTCAATACTTGGCAGAGGTATCCTGTTATGTCCTTATGAACAGGCAAAATTAAAATCCAAAAAACTTAAGTCTGTTTTTCAGATGCAGTTCAAATTAATTCAATTTTGCTATACATCAAATGCAATTCACAAAAGTTACATTAAGTGTTTAGACTTAAAAGAAATACAGTTAATAATACATAAGTTAAGCAGAATTTTAACAACTTCTAAAATAGCTATTAATAGACAGCAATAGAGTAATTTTCCCTTTGAAGCTTCTGGCAGGTATATCAAAATGCAGGTCAGTAAAGCTGCTTTATATGTAATTCTCCATTACTATTTTCAAAGTTAAAAGATATCCCTTAAAAAATAAGACCCACCTCTTCTTTGAAAGGTTATCTAGTTATCTTGACTTCACTTCCTAATGCACATCTTTTCCTTTCTTCTTATATCAATCTTTCTTCTAAAGAAGATGAGATTTCATTTTGAAGACTTCAGAATGGCAAAAATGTCACAGCTCATTGTTGTCTCACCAGTCCACATTATTCAGACAGTGAGAGAAAAAAGAGATCAAATGTTATGATTTCCTTAATGATGATGATTCCATTCCTTCATGACGATAATAGCTTATTAATCTTAAAGAGAAGTCCAATCTTGATTTCAAAGTACCAAATAATAACAAATACTCCTCAACTCCAGCAATTTGTTTCAGTCACTAAGTTACTCTCGATATTTAAAAAATAAAATAAAAGTCACTGCTCATGGTTCATGTATCTCCAGCTTCAAATTTATGGCTACAGCTCTTAACAATGCCTTTGTTAATCTAAGACTTTTATTCCTGGAAATTTTGTTCCCATACAGGCAGGCACTATCAAGTCATTTTTCAACTTTCTCTGGCAAAAACTTACATGCTGGCTAATTCTTTTGTATTCTTTTAATGTTATCACAACACGCTTTGACATTGCATGAACTTATTTCCCCCTCTGCCCCTCCCCAAAGAGAAGCGAAAAATAAGATGTGTGCTGTGAAAGAAGCTGTATAATGCTATAAACACCACCCAGGTGCACCTGAAAGGTCAAAAGTAAGAAGGCAAATACAAACCTACTTTCCTCTCTCCTTTCTCTACTTCTCCCTTTCTTCCTCTTGCTCCCCAAATCACACATGATTTTGAATTCAATAGTATCAACAGAAATGTAATGTTTTCACAATTGTCCTCTCGGTTTCATCTTTTCCTCCCACCAGGGAGGAGCGAGCAAGAGGCTGTGTGGAGCTTAGCTGCTGACCAGGGTTAAACCACAACAGAAGTCTTTTAAATATAAGAAGTACAAGAGGATTACTTGTGAAATTATGAAATATGTTCTTTAGATTATAATTATGGCACACCAAGGAATATTTATGTATGTTTCAACAAAAACATATAAGGCTCTTCACAGCAAACATTATAGATTCCAAAACCAGAAGACATGACAGTTTCACATTGTATCACTAGACCTCCTCTGAGGAGTTGCAACAAGAAATTCATGTCATATACCTCTCAAAAATATGTACTTGAAGAAAACACATAGTTGTATTACACTGTATAGCAGAAAATATTCCAATATGCTAAAAACAATAAGCAATAAATGAAATTTCCAATTGACTTTCCAGCAAATCTATTTTCATTACAAATGGAGATTTTGCATGTATTGCATTACTTATGGTAATTGTGTGACATCTATTATGAATAACCATGTATTCCAATCATCTCTTTTAATTATATTCTGCCATAAGAGCAAGCCATGCAATACCTTGCCCAGACTCAGTTAACTCTGTGTGTGCTGCATATCCCGTTCTGATGGCTACGCTCAGGACAAAAGGTCCCAGACATGCACAAACTGTAACGGTAACAGCTTGTAACTGTCATCTCCTTCATTAGCCAGGAACTGCTTAAAACACAGGAATAAAAAAAGCTGAATTTAAATCCAGTTACATGCAGAGAAAAAAAAGTATTCTTTTTATTCCTTTCTTTTATAAAGTTCATAGTAATTGGTACCCAAATGCAAAGCACACGGATATCTGCTATTGACGCAGGTACTTAAATTTTCTGTAGTGGCAAAATTGCAATGACAGCAAACACCCCCTTTTTTAGTTGTTATCTATTGTCCATTTATGGCTGTGGAGTATGTTTGGGTTTACTCGTATGATAAAAAGGATAAAATTACAGTTTTTTTTAATAACCACACCAATTACAGTTTGTTTTCTACTAGACTAAAAAATAACTGCTGGACTATAAACAGTTATTACTTACAAACGGGACTTCACAGTTTTTTTAAAAACATGAATGCCAACTATTGTGTTAAAACTCAAAGGAAACACTCGTTTTACCTTTTTGGATTCCCACCTCAGTTTCCCTGCCATGTTTCATACAAAAGTTTGCAA
>KZ505999.1:434061-462164 GCA_002844005.1 Limosa lapponica baueri
ATTTCTGAGTCCATGAACTCATGTGCACCCATTAGACAAAAGTCTAACGCTGGGGCAATTGAGGCAGCTTTCTCCAGGAACAGAGGAACTCTTTCCTTACCATGAATACTACGTTCTTGCTCTTCCTACTCTTGGTTACCATTACACAGTTTGACTTTCAAGTGTCAAACTGAATTCACAGAATTGGCAGCTGGAAATAAACAAAACAAAACTTTGTAATGTGTTAACTGAACAAGGGTGCTTTGGTGTTGCTCAAATTGTGAACACTGACTCCACGAGACCATTTTGACTGAATTTCTTCCAGAGAATAGCTTTATTTTAAAACTACTACAGAAAATACACAACTCCAATGCTACGTTCTGTTTCAAGATGGAATTTCAACCTTACTAGTTAATTAAAGCCACCACCTGGAGTGAGCTGGCTTTCAAACTGATTTCCTTTGTCTCTCTAATTCACACACATTAATATTTTATTTTCTACTGAAAAAAAAAATGAAAAGGAACGTCACAAGTGTGCCAAAAAGACGGCAGATAAAATTATTGCAATAAAACAAAGAAAATACACTTGTTACTGCCAGGCCTCGAGATGAATGCTGCATTATACAGACATTTCAAAGGCTTACAACTGCAAATTGCTCTATTTTACGTACTGTATTTAGCCTTTGCATCAAGATCTTTTCTAATTTTTTCTTATTGTAATGAGAAAGGGAAAGGGCTGGATTTTTTTACCTGAACATTTATTCAATGGAGAAACAAAGACTACATTATATATTACAACACATGAGCTATTAAAACAATGTGACACTATAAAATATGCTGCAATACTCATTATGGGATAACAAAGCTAAACCTGAGCAAATAAATGTATCTGCCAAACAGTCTGCAATAACTATACAACTAGAGTTTCTGTTCTTTAATTATTTAAGAAGGAAAGAAGCTTGTAATAATTAAGTTTTATAGGCTGCTTAAACTAGATGCTCACCAAACTTTAAAACAAGTACTTTTCATCTGAAATAACTCTATTTTTAACAACAGAAATGATTGCTCACTGAACTGATTAACTGAAAAAAATTCATTAACTACTGTTTTTTAAACTTCCACATACAGTATAGATAGCATTTTGTTTACTGTCTGATCTGGACAATGCATATACCAACATACTACTCAGGCGTTTACAGACTTCTGCATCTCACAGTGACTGATGTGACACTGTCTTTAGATAGCTTTGAAAATGCTTTGGGTTTTTTTTTCTTAATGACGAATCTATAAATAACATCAATTTACATCAGATACTTCAGAAACTTGAAGCTGAGAAGAACTGTTCATTTAATTCACTAAAATATATTGGTGAGATAGTAACACCTTTAAAGTTTCTATAAAGTCTAGGCATCTTTGCCATGCATTTATAACCAAATTATCTGACTTCTGGTACAAACAGATACCATTCAAAACAGGTGTGAGGGAAGTTCTATATTGAACAATTATAATCTACAGAGATGACACAAGGAGAGAAAGGTTTCATGTTTCAGAAGAAAAGCATATATGTGTTTAAGAAATATATTAAAGGTTACTAGATTTTAAATTGTACATTAAATTATGAAACAACATAAAACTACAGAAGAGCAAGAAACCCCAGACAACAATAAACAAACTCCTTTTAATAAACTCCAGACAACTTTCTTCTTTTCCCAAAACACATTCAGCCATTGCCTAACTGAATTTCTACTAAAAGTTTATCATGGACCTCTAATAAAATGATCAGCCTTGAGTGTTTCTGAAAAGTTCCACCTCCAGCCCCTGAAATCAGCACAAATTACACAGTAGCAGAGTTCTGACTGGAAAATAATACGCCACACTACAGAAATACCCTAAACAGGTACATTTACCATCTTGCAGAATCAACGTGCAGTTTCTAAAGGGAGAATTTTACTTACAACGTGGGGCTTCCATTTTTTCCCTCAGGAAATGTGTGTGCTCTACAGATGGTTTATTTAATCAATTCCTACCTAAACTAATCAAAGCAATCTGTCCCAAAAAAAAATAAAAAATAAGAGTCTTCATAGAGAATTCTGCTGCCATTTGACAAATTGTGTACATTTAGTTAGGGGAAGTTGAAAATACTTCATAAAGAAGTTACCACATCTAAAAATAAGTGACATTATTAAAAGGGAAGCAGGATGTGTTATTTAGCATAATATGAAATTTAAACACTACAACCTCAGATACACTTTAAAATGCTTTTAGTAGCACCTGGTTGTTTATACATCTTCTGTGGTGAAAAGGTCAATAGAAATTCACCTCTAAGGTCACAGTTGCTAAGCAACTGTTTTCGGCAGTTCTGCAACACTGATCAAGCGTATTATGTTCCATTGCCTGGTTTCAGAATAAACCCGCGTAGCATCCTACCTGGCCTTTGAAGTGCACCGAGCTCCTCTTGCTTCTCCCAAGAGCACGAGTGCCCATCGTCGAGGTGATGCTCAAAAGGATACGCCCTGGGACCACTGGCTTCCGGTTCACAAGAGCAAAGGAGAGCTCAGTCTTCAGGAAGACCACAGAGGGCTTGATGAGGTGCTGCCCAAATCTCAGCATCATAAATGTTAATCTTCAGGGTCTGAAAGAGACAATTGTTAAGATAATTAAGGGACTGACTTTGCCTCTCCTAACAAGAAGAATAAGACAATCAAATTGTCCAGGTAGTTTCTGAAAGAAAGCACCTCCCAGGCTCACCAAGGCATTGGGTGTTTTGGAAAGGCTGGTAAGGCTTCCCTAAAGCCTTACCCTTTTCCCCTTTCTTTGGAGGGGTGGTGGAAAGGGCTTCTTTCCAAAGTAAAAATTTTACATATAATTTCTTAAACCCTTTTCTCATCCTCTTGGTGGGGCTACAAAATTCTAGAAAGACAATGTCATTTCTGTCTCCCATTTTCAGTTATTCTGCATTGTATACGTGTATGTCATATGCACTTGGAGAAGCGGGAAGTATTTCACATGCCCTTTGCCCAATGTGAATCAATGCACGCAGGACTCACAAAATAAAGAAACCACATTTTCTAAATGAGTCTTTCCACTAAATACCTCAATTGAAGAAATATTAAAAAGTTAAGGAAAGCATATTTAGGTGTTTTCCATCCATGCTTTCTAGTTTGAGCAATTGAAATGTGAAGTTGATCAATAGTTGCATGCAATTTTCTCTTATGCAAAGGAAATAAAAGATTTCCGCTTTCATTCACTGAAATTTTCTCTCCTCCTAGTGAGGATGAAAATCCTTCTTAAATAACTAAGGTACAGTCCTAACAGTGACTATTTTAGGTCTTTAAGCCCTAGAGTATTTAAAGTATTTAATTCAATCAGAAATATCCAAGGTGCTGCAGGGTAAACTATTAAGTAATGAAGAATTTCATGTGACACAATACTTCAGACACATGGAAAGCACTACACTAACATTACCTTGCCTGAACCAAGTGACTAATCAGAAAATTCATTTTTATAAGTTGCTTCAAATGGGGAAAGATACTGTTACAATCATGTAGAGGCTTTTGCTGCAGTTCTTTTCTTGCAAGACTACCATGGTGAGACCCAAACTTGGTTCTTAATCTAAAAGATTTATTCTAATTTAAGGTCCCACTCCTTGAATCTGCTCCAACAATAGTTACATATAAAAACCCCCTCTAAATGCACACACTTTGAAAGCATCTTTGAGAAGTGTTTGTTCTTTGGAAGTAAGTTCTGGCTTTTTCAGTGATCCTAGTCCACAAACGACTTAACTAAATTCAATTAAGGATAGCAGTTTTATCAAATCAGGCTTTACACACGAAAAAAATATGTATCAAACTTAGTATAAGATACAATAACTAAACAGATGACAACACATTCAAGTAATAAACATTCTCTAAGCAGGCACCATGTCTTGTTTTATTTTTGAAAATTAGAGATTAAAGGAAATGCTTGAGCAGACCGCGGAACAGGGAACACTGGAGATTTTAACCATCCCTGTTTCAAAGATCTGAAAAAGTTCTATAATTATTTTTTTTCCCGTAAAGTCAACAGAAGATTAAGTGTCTGAGAAGATGTGTCCCTTACCGTATATTAAACCTGAAACTCGACAGCATACAAAGATCAAGTCTCTTTAGCTACTGGAGGAATCTCTTACCAGAGTTAACACCTGCTAAATTGTGCTGCTGTCTGAAAAAACTAAGTATTTGGAACTTCAACCACTCTTCCTCATTTCTTTTAAGCAGTCCATCAGCAACCCCCTTGTGGGGGTTTCTCATTCTGATTAAAACATGCACGAATGTTTTTAAGTGACATGATAAAGAGACATGGTTCTCTTTGCAATGAAGGAAACGTTTCTGATAAAGGAGCGAGCCACATTAAATAGCCAGTACTACCATCCAGTGATGAAACTGTAAGCTTGTATCTCCAGTATCTGGAAAAATCAAATGTACCACCACAGCTGCTGTTGCATCTAGCACTACTATGGACAGAAATAAAAGTACTACCTGTCATTTCTTATTCTGTCTTCCAGACTACTGATAACCAAATCACTGTCCAGAGACATAGAATAGACTTACACAGAACAAAGGCTTTAAAATAACAGAGGCTGATTTTAAAATCTGATGCTTTGAGATTCAATTTAAGGAAGCAGAAAACCTAAGATTTCTGTAATCACCAGGAGAAGCCCTCTGGCTGTTTCCTGCCATAAGCAAAAAAAAACCAAAACCCAAACCCAAACAATAGTGGGATAAGGTTGAAGAGATTGGAAATAAGGCCTGGATCCCATGCTTCAACAACTGAGACTCCAGGAAAGCTGGAAACGGATGACCTGCTGCTTTTCTGTTCTAATTACCCATCTAAAATTATTTTATCTAAAACTACCCATCTAAAATTATTGGGGGGGGGGGATCTTGTGGGGTTTGCCAGTCCAATGGTGACTCAAACTCACTGTTAAAAATAACCAAATCCCTCTCTGAAGTGTACGTTGTGAAATTCTTCAAGTTGCAGAATGGAACAAGTATTTACAATTACAAGAACCAAGGTTAAACCTGTTTTAAGGACTTCATGTTAAGGGGAAGGGTATCCTCCAAAGTAAAAGTTGTGCTAAGTCAAAACATCACTGCAAGTAGTGGATTTGGGACAGACAAGGACCATATTGGAGAGTTGAAAAGCAATAAAAAACATTTCTATTTGAACAATAAATCCAATATGAAGAACTTTTCTTCTAGCTTAAATATCTAAGCCATACGATGCCATACATCCTTCTTCATACTTCAAGAGAGATTTGCAAAAAAGACTTTGTCAGTTGAGTTGACATCCTGTAGAAATACACCCAACATTTGCCAAAATAAACATATGCAACATTATTAGCCACAGAGTCCAGGTCACCATTGCACTCTAATATTGTTGAGTATTTTCAATGCTTTAAAAACAATTAAAAATGCTAAATGGATCCATACACGGATTCTGTGGACCACAGAATTTAGGTTGACTATACCATGTATTCATAATACACCTACCACATGCATCTTTACTTATTTCACTGCCATCTTGTTAAAAAGAAGTCCAGAAAGGATCAGTATAGTAAAAGTCATGGCCTCACACAGCCTAAACACAGTTTGAAGATTCAGATTACAGCCAAAATGGGTTTACTGAGAACATTTTTAAATCTCATGCATAGAATTAATGCATGTATTAACGCCTCTTCTATTTGCTTACTATACAATAATATATCTGAATAATGTATTTCTATCCCTTGATTCAGACTAAATAAATACAGCATGTGTCTCAAAAAGTGTGTCAGTTTTATTGGTTGTGCTGTGTAACACTGCAGACTTCCTAATGCTCTTCTCTCCAATTCTGAAGGGGGATTCTGGGAATTTTTTCTTTAAAAATTATTCATGATTAATTATATATTACTTAAGCTGTTTTCTACCCTAGTGATCCTCTGTGTTTTTCCATAAAGCACGACCGTCCATACTAAGACCCAATCCAAACGCTAAAAAATACATTAGGGAAATGAGCAATGGGTACAACTGAAAAAACAGTGGCTGTGCAGCAACACACTGCAGCAAGGCTGGAATATTCCAGAGGGTAGCGAGGCAGGAAACTGCTACCAGCAGAGCAAGTTTTCAGTCATCTGAGTTTTCTACCTGCTTATTGCTTGAATGGCCTGTAAACAAGCAGAAATCAATACTGTACAGGTGCACACACAGAGGTCATGAGATCCAAATAGTGTGTGCACAAGGTTTCCCAGCTGATTGGAATCACCTCACTAAGCTTGTTCCTCCAGGGATTTCCATTTTTCAGATAATGAGGAGGTCATTGCCACCTAAAGCAGAAACTAAATATAATTCGTGAAAGATGTTTCTCCTTTAATGATAGTAGTCTTTCTAATTCCAGTAATAAGGAGGACAATTACATTGTAATGTTAGAAAGTGAAAGAAATCCATTTCTGATAAAAGAAAATTTCAGCCCAGTTTAACACAGATTCTATTCTGACTATTCAGATGAAAAGTGTATTTACTCTTTTTCATATTGCACGTATACATTACATTGCCTATTTCATCTGCCTCATTTTCCTAATTAAATTTCCTTCAAGCTGCGTTCCTGCAGCTTGTAGGTAGGAATATAGCATTAAAGGCTAATACAGCAAGTAGACTAATTTTACAGTCACAACAGGTCTCAAATCTGTATAACCCGTATTAGGGAAAAAAAATTACATGCCATTCTGCATTGCATCCCTGAAACAGAAGAAGGTTAAAATTAAGAAAAATGTTGAGATATAACATTTGTCCAGCCTATATAAATACTACTCATTCATTTAATGCATTTTTGAAAGGAAATCTAAGCACAGGTCTCAATTCTTCAAGTTTATTTGGTTTGGGGGGCTAGGGGTGTTTTTTTTTTTGTGCTTCATTTAAGTAGCAGAAGGTGTGGAATCGTTGGTGTCAAATACACTGGGAGAACTCTGAATAGGAGATAAGGTTCACCTAAAGACAGGTCCCCTCGGACACCAAAATAAGTGTCTGCTTGTTACATGTCATCTTTAGAGGCAGAGACCAATAGCCTGGAATACCACTGGAAATTACTTTCTCTGTACTGACTATAAGGAGTGATGGCACTAATCCTTTACGGTTCTCTTCCTGCTTTCACAGACCTCCCCTTTGGATGCTTGAGATGGCGCTGGTACTCCAACATGCCCCTTCATTTTATCATACAGTTACTTGTCCTTAACAACAAGGTGTTGAGATCACCACCTGCTGGGAACGAAGCTCAAGGCTTTTGCTGAGCAATCCCATGAGCACTGTTCTAGGAAAGCTACAAGTCTGGTTCTAATGGAAGAACACAAGATAATACAATGGGCTGCTAACTTATAAGGTGTACACTCGAGAAAACCAATTACAATACTCATTATCTCTCTGTACTAATATAAGTGAATCTTTTACAAACAACCCAGGGAGTATTCTTATATTTTAAAGTTTGTCTTTTTAACCATATTAATATCACCCTGTTCATTAATTTTGACACTCCTGATTCTGCTACTCAATTTCACCGTAAAGACACTGTAAATTTATACGGCAAAATGAAGACAACTTAGTTATCGGGGTTTTTTAAGATCTTACAAAATATCATATATTTTTTAATTCAGCAAGATAAGACAACTTGTGTCACACGCTGTAGTTAAGGGAACAAAGTAACTCTCCAGTAAACGATATTTGTGGCTAACTTCAGATTTTTCCATTACATTTCCTAAGCTGCCCTTAACTATACCCTTAAATGCATATTTGGCATTTTTGTCTCTAAAAGGTTTATGTGAAAAGTGATATTCCTACTTAGACATCTGAATTCTGCATTAAAGAAGTGACGTACAATGAAGAATTGCCCTGCTTGCTACCTCCCCTCTCTTCATGTCTTATTATTTTCTACTCATTCCCTTCCCTCACTGTCACTTTGTGAGGATGAAATCCACACAATTCAGAATATTACTTATTTAAACCAAGCACATAGCAATGAATATCCTTGTTCCTAGCAGCCAGGATTTGCCATTTTGATAAAAGAATACTTAAAAACACTACTGAAAAGAAATTTTTTTAACCTAAAATTGCTCAGTTTTTCTACTAGCCCTTTTTCCTTGAAGCAGCTTTATCTCTCAGTATCTTCTACCCTTTTACAAGATTTAACTATATATTTTGAGTTCTTCCAGTTTCAGAAAACAGCCTCTAATTAAAAAAAATAAAACCTCTCCCTCTTAGTGAGCCAAAATAAAGCATGCTACTGCTATTTCTGTTCTGAAAAAGCCAAGAAGAATTACAAAACTAGAAAAGGTGCTCAAGTATCTTTGACAGCCAGAGCCTCGATTCTCTCCATGGGGATGGTATTTAATGCTCTACATGGGGTTGAAAGGGAAAGCTTGTGTGGATTATTTTCCATTTTCGCCACCCACAGAAGCTACTGAACAGAAAGCCCATTAAATGTGATGCATGCAACCAATCCTGGCAGTGCTGACAAGGACCGATTTCTCACGTCATGTGCAGATTATGATGGACTTGAATCCACTACATGTGGCTTCCCCTGCTTAATCTAGCAGCGAAGAAAACATCAAAATTATTACTGTTTAAATATATTGTCATTTTCTTAGCATGTTCAAACAAGATAAATTATCTACGCTTGAGATTAAAATAGACTGTGGCATGTTGCACGGTACCTAAGCACCTTAATGTGTATGATGCTCACGGCCATCCACTTGCAATCCCATAGCCTGCCTTCCCCTGCAGCTCTGTTCTCTTGCACCCAAGCTGCAGCAGCATCTCCCAGCCCCTCTGGGACAGCATTTTTCCATTCTGCACTTACAGTGTTGATCTCACAGTCTTGCACCTGGAAGCCCTGGTATTGCTGTTACAGCTGATTCTCCCAGGATACGACTATGATTCCCATTAGAATCACCCTTTCCTCCACCCCCTTTTCCTACTGCCTGTTTGTAGCTTTTTGGATACACCAGTGGACCCAAGAACACAAGACCCTACACAAAGCTCACCAACCAAGCAGCCCCCAACCCTGAGCACAGCATTGCTCCAGTTAACTTCAATAGCATCACGAGCAGGAACCTGAGGGAGGCCTGATGAGCAGGTCCTGATGAAAATCTGATAGTTCTCAATTGTACTGTGTCTGACTGGGATGGGGTTAGCTTTCTTCACAGTAGCCTGTATGGTACCGTGTTTTGGATTTGTGACTAAAACAATGCTGGTAACAAAACAATGTTTTAGCTATTGCTGAATACGGCTTTCTCTTTTTCCGCGCTCTGCTGCCACCAGAGAGTTGATGTACGTCCTCATCTGTGGTTCCTGACAGTACAGCTGCGTGACTCTCAACACCATTGCACAACCAGTCTAGCCCTCAACAAAAGTTGCACAAAATTAAAAAAAAAAAAACAACCACTGTTAGACTGCTTAAAAGCTATAGGTCAAATACAATACCACCATACACTAGTTGCATTGGGATCTGAACTTACAGCCCCCAGAATAAAGCAAAACTCAGATCCATTCTAAATGCCAGTATAGACAGGTTAAGTTTCAACAGGAGCCTTACATGCTACTAAGACCTTTTGCTGCCTCCTTTAGATCTTCATCTGTTTTGGTTGTTTTTCCCTCTTATTTATTTTTAAAGTAAACTTTATACATTTTTTCAAAATTGTTCCTCTTGAGGCATTAAACATCTTGTCTACTGCACCTGATAAGATACGTGGGTACACACAGGTACATGCATATAAAAAAAAGATTAAAAACAAATCTCTACAATCCCCCATAAAACAAATCAAACAATTCAAACCTCCAGACACCCAAGTCCTTGTTGACCAAGAGGTCAACCTAAAAGACACCTAAAAGGAAGTGAACAGCTCTGTAAAGCAATCACAACATTGACAAGTTAATCAACAAATACAGAAATAAGCTAGATATCAAAAGCATCCATAATACATGTAGAGGGCATAAATATTTTTAAATGATGTAGAAGTAGTTGTCAAATTCATTTCTATAGCAAGCATTTTGGAATACAAATTAGGCAAACTTGTTTCTTATAACTCGGGTAAAGAGTGCGAAGTTATACACATTGAATGAAAAGGTTTGTAGAGGCAAAAGAACTGTATAATCCATTAAACTTAAAGAAAAATGAAAGCTTAGAAGAGTCATGAAAGCACTAAGCATGCTACATCCTTCAACTCACCATATATATACCGTGTTCACTAGAAGATGACTCATATAGCATTTAACCTACTGAGAAAATAATTCTGGCAGCAGAAGCTCATTGTTTGCCTCTGTGCTCAGGTAATAGCTCAACATTTTCATATATTAGGACTTGTTTCCAAGTATCACATTAAAGCGTTTTTTGCTATTTTGACACCCTATCTATGCTTGCAACTTTTCTTTTTTCAAAACACTTTTATGATGAATAACATGAAATAAAATTCCTGCCTTGCATTACACTGGAGTTGGTTTATGTCCATTTTATGCCAGAATACATAAGCATGAATTTAACAGATTGCAATATTGCAGAAGAGATCTTTCAAACAGAATCCCAGTTCCAAGACTTGACCTAGAGCTTCAAAATCTTCTCTGCTAGACATCTGTTCCCACTCTTCCTCATATAAGCAGAGATGATCTAAGATTATGACTCCTTCTTCCACCATTATCCAAGAAGATGACACGAATCCAAAGTCTGATAACTAAGAACTTTTCAAAATCCATGTACTATATCAGTGATTTTAAGGAAGATGTTTTATGAAAATGGATACAATCAACAGGTTCACCTCCTTATTGACTTCTACCCAAAGAGCAAAATATGTACATGCATACATAGGCAACAAAATAAGTGATGTTCACAAATCTTTCCTTAATGTTCTTCTAGAAAATAATAAAAAAAAACAACCCGAACACATATTATATTTTAAGCATTGTTTAATAACTCTCATCTGCCATAGCTATTATCCTGATTCATGGAGAAATCAGGATTTGGGTTTTGCCTCTGCAAGTCATTCTGATGAACGAGACCTTTAGTGTTGCAATAACTATTGTGAGTAATGGAACAACCAATGGCTTTTATTAAGAAGAAACACTGAATAATGTATTACCAACACTAAGATCAAGGCAAAATACATTTTTATAAGGGAAAAAAAATGAATATCAACATGCCATTTTTTAAAGCAGAAAGGTGAAAGGCAGAAAAGGAAAAATTTAAGAAAATGCTACACAGCATGCAATAAATGGCAGAAATTATACTGTGAAAATCCTTTTTTCTAGGGCAGCTACCTAGGGCTACATTACATGCTAGAGGAACAATAAAAGATTGTGACATTTCTTGAGATATATAAGTGTAAGGAAAACTCTACCCTGGTGAAGGTAGAGATGGGGGAGGAAGGTCGCTGTAGAGACTAACACACTGCACATTGAAACACTTGATTTTAAGCTCATTTCTTTTGAGGCTACAAACTAAGAGAGCTGACAGGATGGAACAAGTAGGAATGTTCTTTTGCTATACCTTTCAGTGGAAAATGGTGGCTTTAAAAATGCAGAGAAAAGAAAAAGCTGTCGTGTTTTAGCGTTCTTATTTATTAGTTATATAGCACTATATAAAGTCACTTTATAGGCTTTAGAAATACAGACCGAGACTAAGCCTTCCCCTGAAGTGGCCTACTATTTCCTTTGAGTGAATGCAATTTGGACATCTATAGTATTGGACAGAAGAGATGGGGCAAATAGGGTTGCAGAAGAAAAGCTGCAGGGAGCTAAGTGGAACAAATCAAGGAGTGAAAGTCCACGAGGAGAAGAGAGAAATGGCTCTTCCCAAATCTCAATGATGATACAAACCAAAGCGCAGAGAGAGAACACAGGGTGTGTTACGGCAAAAGGATGGTCCACACAACTCAGGGCCAGGACAGGATTACAGAAGTCCAGACAAAAATAAATGTGCGATGAACAAGAGCTGTTGCATGGTGAGTTTCCACACACAGTCCAGAGTGTTTTAACTGATGTCACTGAGAAACCAGTTATGGCACTTCAAAAAACCCTACTGATTCAGTATACACTTTTAAAGGTTTTCTGTATTTTGTTCTTTTGTCCTTTAAACTTCTTGATACTTAGCCTACTTCAGATGAAACTACTTTAGTTAAAGGACTGCAGAGTTAAAGACAATCCTGCCCTACTGAAAAGAAAATTATCAACAGAAAGACTGAGGTACTTGAGAAAACTTCTGAAAACTCACAAAGGAAAAAATGCTACACATATACAGTGTCTCCTGACCATACTTTTTACCCACATAAAGAAAAATAAGACACAAACAGTAAGAACAAGTCTGGGATTAGTGTTATCATACTTAATTTCATTCTAAATGCAATGTATTAATATTAGACTATGGTTTTGCCTCTGTAATACTACAAATTTATTATATTTGGAGCGGTTCCTGCTATACCCAAGTGTCTCCACAAATATTTTATCGTGCTGAATTAATAAATGTAACACAAACACTTAGAGGAAAATGCAGACACTGTACTTTACCTAACAGTTCCTCAGGCATATAGATTAAAAGAGTCATTTAATGAAAATTTATTGTCAGATTTACATTCATATATACCTAATACTACTAGATAGTGGGTTCTTTACATTTACATACAGTGCATTTATATCTTATGCTTGATGCTGGAATCTTTAAGACATCCCATTAGCTTTCATTTTACCGTCTTCTATATGTACATGCTCTCCAAAAATAAAGCCATTTAAACTAGGCTGTTTCATGGACACTGGAATTAAGGAAGCCTCACTTCAAAGGATTTATCTCCCCATCTTTCCCACAACTCCTTTTGTTCCTCCCCACAAGAATGAGAGCCCTCCCTCATGGCCCTTGGAGTATCGCAGCCAGGTGAGTTACAGCAGTGCCGTGGTTAATTATGGTTAATTCTGCATGTGCTGAGTAGCCGGCCCAGAGGGGTGCAGTGGCTGCTCCCAGGCAACGTGTAATAGCTGGGAAGAAAAGGACTGTCCCATCATGATGAGCAGGTCAAGGCCACTGCCCTAAAAGGGACTGTTATAACTGTACAGTTTAACTATATAACCACCACCATACATGTAGATATCTAATTATATACTACAAAATTAAAAGATGAAGTGCTGTTATAATGCTGAAATTTGTTAAGACTTTTGAAAAAAAAATAAGGTTTTAACAATAGTCACTGGGAAATACAAGCGTGCATGACTTACTATTTTTGCTTCATTTAAACCACTAGGACTACAAACTGCATGCAAACAATAGTGCATGAGAAATAGGGAGAAAATAGCTGTAAATGCACAAAATGGTTTGCAAATCTTTCAAAAAAATACAGCCTTAGTGAACTATTTGAAGAAAGGTGGTCATGAGTAAAAGAATCTGTCTGAGAAAAAGAGATTGTACATTTTTCTAGGTTTAACTTTCCCTCTCTGCATATATGTTCTCTCTGATTTTCCACAAATGCTCTCTATATACTTGACCATATGTTCAAAAATTGTCAAATAACATTCCTGCTTTCTGGCCACTTCCCTGTCTTTCCCAAAGGTACCTGTGGCAGGGCTGGCAGCTTGCTGTAGTTTTGAACAGTGCACTGTGAGGTACTCAGTCAACAAGGTAATGTTAAAGGATAACTGGGTTGCAAATCAACAGAAAGCTTAAGCAAATTTTGGAAAGGGAAACAAACTCTTTCTCACTGTCAAGCCAGCATTAAAGCATGATGGGAACCTACTTCCAGTTTACTGTGGTTGGTTAGATAATTCTGAACATGATGACTTAACTAAATTTAGGGAAAAATAGGCCAGTCTTATGTGATTATATTTCAGGAGATCTTGCATATCTGGTAGAAGAAAATCAGCCCTACTCGGGTTATATCAAAATACATCTCTTTACTGAATGTGGCCCCTTTTCCCAAGATATTTTCACTTGAGAAAACGTGGCTTGCAGTTCCCGTTATCTAATACACACATGCAGTAGATTTAGCCCAGTAAGATACTTACCCTAGCAAGTTTGGGTTTAGATTTTAGCAATAAGACCTGACTACTTTCCTTCTGCTTCACCACCCAAAGAGCCAAATATCCTTGTCTAAACCTGATGTGAGGTTTGCCTTTACTGGATGCAGACCTCGAAACAAAGGTGACAGATGCTTATGGAAAAAAAAAAAGATCAATTAAGTGCTTGTCCAGTTCAGACTAAATTTTGTTTGAAACACAGCCGTGAATACAATCATGCTGGGGAGAAATTGATTTTCATGTTTTCCAGAAAACCACACTACAGCAAGGTATCTCTCCGAGTGAATCCATCTCCCTGTATTCAACTGTCTGGACTGCGGACAACAGGCTGTGGTGTAACAGTAGTGAGACTGAGGCTCCCAAATTGGAGAAACAGAGGATAATAATTTCTGTGCAATGCCTTAATGCTACAGCAAGCCTCATCTAGAGTAGGGCAATGACTACCACCTGCTGAAATTGCCATCATTGTTACATGCATCTCTCAAGCACATTTTATATTTAAAGACGTTCACCTTAAATTGCCTTCTTTACAAGTCTTTTTCCACTGTAGACATGAGCTCTTAGCAAATTAACCAGTAAAACATATCACATGGTTTTCTAGCTTCAGTAGGTTACTTTCAGAATCAGGACTTAACACAACGCCAGCATTTTATCCTTTGATTAATTTACAGAAGCTACAGAAGTCAAAGATAATCTTGCCAATATTCTTAAAGTCAAATTTCAAAAACATAGATGTAATAAGGTATTTTCTCCACCATAACATTTGTGGCAGAAATGCAGAGAAGTCAAAACCAAAGAGGAAGATATTGTGGTAAAAGCCTAAATCTGCATTTTCAGTAATCTGCATCTTCTTTGGTAACAGATTAAGGACCACTTAAAATGTTTCTATAAACACAGGAATGTTTTTAAGTGCACATAAATTCCACAAGTGTATCATTTTAATGGTTCTATGTCATAAGTATGTCATAGCATGTACTAATTATAACACTTAACTGTATATGCACACCCCTATCCAGCTTGCTTTTTACTTTATGGTTGCCAAATATCCTGAAAAATATACATTTTAATCTATCTGTAATTACCCTAAGGTTCCTGACCTTTTTTCCTTTTAGGCAAGAGTCTACACAATTATTTTTTTACCTAGTCTCAGCGTACAGAATTGCATGAGTCACATAATCAAGCCATAAACCAAGCAAATAATTTTGTATGTTTTTGCTGTATTTCTGGCTTCCTTTCCAACTTTGCATCACTTCAGGCATCAACAAAAAAGTGTTTTACTGTTACTCCTTTTAACTTTCAAGATTAAAAAAAACGTTTATGGTCACACGGTGAATTGGAATAACTGAGACAGTATTATGTTCTCATTTGTCAGTAAACCTGATAACATTTTAAACAAGAATTGGGTGCCAGATGACTGTTCTGCAACTAATTCTGGAACAAATTTCTGTATAATCTACTGAAAGTGCTTTGGAGTTCCTTGCCAGCAAGGCTTTGTAATAAGATATTCATGAGTAATTAGAAATCTATAGACATGATTAAATCTTAATCTACAATCTGCAGGATGAATATTTAGGCTGAAGCACAGTAAACTGGCAGAGAAGTCAACTGCAGATCCCTCTGCAGGTTCAAGAATTTGGCTCCCATTTGTCAAAGCTGAAGCTGTGATTTATTTGTGAATTCTTGACTGCAGTGGTTTCCAGGGGACAGATAACTCCTAACACAGACTGCTACCTCAGTTCCACAGCCCTCCACTTGCAGCCCTGACTGCTTGAGAACCAGTATCAAATATTTTACAAAAGGTAGGCATAAATTGGTTATTTCTACTGAAAACTTTGGACTATCATTACGCAAATAATGAACGTAATTTGCCTGGTCCTTATTATTTAAAAGGTCATTTAAATTACATATATGTACTACACAAGCTACCCAGTAGGTAATTGTACTTAGTCAAGCAAAGTTCTCACTAATTTTCATTTTTTCCTCAATAGCAAGAAGTTGTGCCGTACATAATGTCCAAGCAATACCAAAAAGCTCTGGGAATAGCTGGTTCTAAGCAGCCTGGAAGCAGCTACAACTGTCAACGAAAGAGACCTTGACTGAAACTACTAAAAAATTCATTTTCTCTTGTTATATGAGATATATTGGCTTATGCAAGTGCACTTCATAAGTCAGGACAAAACCTCCCAACTGTCTACCCACAGAGTAGCCTTCCAGTCCCATACAAGCTATGCACTTGGTGCAATATGAGGAACGTAGCCTTGGTTCAAATCCATACTGCTGGTTTTAAAGTACTAAGAAGAACTAAGGTGTTATCTTGGATGATCTATGCTGCTCTTCTAGCAGTCAGCAAGCCTAAAACAAGAACTGGCATAAAGTAAACCGCCAACAGAGAAAAGAGAAGTAAAATCAGGTCCACATAAGGGTACTTGCTATACAAACGTGGACATAACACATACAAATTGCCAGTTAAAGTTTTCCCAAATAGAGTAATAGTATTTTGCTAGACTCACTCATGAATCTTCTGGTATTTAGAATGTCTTCATAGAAGAAAGAAATCTGAATATGCTATGAAAATGAATGGAAGTACATCTGGAAAGATCCTCTTAATATTTATAATAACAAAAAAGATAGTACTGCCTTTTAGGCAATATGGTTTCTCAATTAATATCAATTCCCCAAATTAACTGGATCACAAATTTCAATATTCCTAATTAATCTTTCTCCATTGCAAAAATCAAACAATCAAATTGACAAGGATGAGAATTCAGATGTCTTGTGTAATCCCAATTCATGTGCAAGCATTAAGAAACAGTCTTGAACAATAAAATCATATATTAGAGATCAAAAGGACCCACTGCCTCTTCTCTGCAGGTGATTCATTGAAGTTTTGCCGCTTTCAGAGAATCTGTGTGTTCCTGTGCAATACTACACAAAGTATCAAATACAAACTTTTCCTTAGCAATCAGTAGTGCCATGCAGATGTTCAGTTTACACACTTCAGATGCTGGGGGAGATATCTAGACACAAGAAAAACACACCTGAAGCTCAAGTAGTGAGTGCTGTTTTCTGAACACACAGTACCTATTATATGATCTAAGGGCTCTAAAAATTCAATCTTATGTCTTAAAATGTGCATCCAAATTTGGTGAATTTTTCTGACCTTAATCTCTGTCAGTTTCCCATCTGTAAAATAGAGATAATACTGCATCCCTCACTGGGGTTTTGTGAAGATAAATTTAATTTAAAACCTGTGAAGCACTTGGATACAGTAGTGATGAGCAGCACAGAAAAGCCTATGAGGAAATTAATTATTCTGACTTCTGAGCAGCGTCAGAACGATGTGCTGTAAATAAGACTTAGGGCCACACATCATACACTGAGAATAAAACAACATCTTGAATAGCTGCTCATTAATTGAATACTGTCCATCTTGTATACTAAGGCAGAAGTCTTTTGGAAAAGTATTATGTGCTTTTATAGTTAAAGACTTTTTCATAATGCATATGCATAAGAGAAGCTGAATTTAGGTCGCAATGCCAGCCTTAATGTTAACACCCTCTTCTCTTACTGCTTGCTTTTACATTCTTAATAATGTTCTCTCCATGCAGTTTGTACGTGTAATATTTATATACAAAGAATGAATTATGATCTCACTGTGAATCTCTGATTTCCATGCACAAGTGGTAATCAACAAAGCCTGGTTAAAAAACATCCATTAGAAAAATAAAATGCCAAGCTTGCCTAGGCTTGGTAAATTCAGCAGGGCTTGTACTGAATTTTCTCTTCAATTGCTTGAAATGGTCCCAGTGCTATCTCTGTTAACACCAGGTATTACCATAAGAGACTTGGGAAGGAAAAATATATAAGGGATCTGTCCTTTCAATTTTTATCAAAGGCATTCTTTTTTAATACTCAACAATAACAGCAGCTGACATGTTCCCTTTGCTAGTTCCTGTGAAAATAAATCAGGCAGAAATTAAGCTAGAAGTGCACATGGGAATCAAAGAGCAATAGCATCTCCCCAACAAGCTCTCCAGTACCACCTTCCTCTTCCAAGAAAAGCCCCTCCACATGTTACTGGAGCAGGTGATGGCTGATCTTGTGAGGGTTTATATGCAAGTCCTTTTCCAGCAACAACCGTCTCCTTCCTCAGACTGCATATATGCTCTCAAGGTAATGGATACCATCGCAAGAGCCCTCCGACAGCACAGCTCTTGCAGAAAGAGCCCTAAACAAACAATCCTGCCATCTTACTCAGGACAGCAGACCCTAGGAAGCGGGACAGTTTCCAGTCCTGACCTCATTTAGATGACACATAAGCTGCTCATTAAAAGCAAGAAGAGTTAGACCTAGCAATGGAAGATTGGAACCAGACCCTGCAAGTTTCAGCTCAAGGAGTTTCCTAGAACTCAAGTACTAAAATAGCATAATGTGTTCAAGTTAAAATGAAATTTCTGATTATTAAATCATTTGAAAGTGACCACATATTGACTGATCATTTGAAAAAATAATTCCCAGACACTAACTGGACAAAATCTGAAGAATATAATATTCTCTTTTAACTAATTTTATCTGTGTAAAATTACCAATGGTAGTAAATATCACCAAAATAAGTGAAGTCTATTATATTCCAGCTAAGCTATCTGTCTTCAGAGGGTACTTCGAAGAAATTTTTTGTTCAAAATTACCGTATTCACTATACTTTGTCAACAGATCTTACATATTTATAACAATTTTTATAGTAATATGAAGCCAGAAGATGTTGTCCCTAGAATATTCCATCTTCTCAAAAGGGCACCAGAAAGCCAACATCTTTTAAATATTTAATTAGGACTAAAATCAAATTTACATAGTGATATGCCACATTTTCAGCTAGTGATGAAGACAAACATCTCAGCATATTATCAGTACTAGAAAGGGTAGTCATTCCTATTTCACTTTGCTTACAGAATGTCTCCAGAGATTTTCACACTATTGTGCATCATTTTAGATGGTACTTTTAGTTTTTTATTTAACTAGTTCAATGTTGCTATAAGTTGGGACATTACACTTCCAACAGTAAAATATTTGGTACTTAATCAAAGTTTTGAGATATGCCCTAAAATAATTGTATTTGCCTTTAGCAAACATTTTATTTGAGTTTTGAACAAAACTGCTGATGGAAGCTGATGAAAATTACTCCAGCTTGAAATGCACTGACAGATGTGCTATCTAGCAAGGGATTTCCCTGGAAATTTTCTCATTTTCCTTCACTAATTTAGAAAAGGTTTATTTAAAATCTGTTAGAATGTACCGAAGTGCAGGGTCGCATAATATCTGGTCATGTGAAAAAAGTGAAAATGCAGCTGAAAAACCTAATCTCTGGCATCTTGAAATGGTAAAAATTTATCCAGAAACCAGAAGTCTTTTAAATGATCTAACATCTTCTACCAAAAAAAAAAAAAAAACCTATAATTTAATCGCCTTTAACCTATAATTAAATTAAATTAAAAATTGATCAAATGGATGGGTATTTCTCATTTTATGAGCTTTTGCAAAAGAGGAAAGGGGAAAAAAATCCATAGAAAGCTTTCTCATTTTTCCTCTCTCAAAGAAGTGCCTTATTGCCAAGAAACCAAATTTCAGTAAACAGCAACAAACACACAAGCACACAAACATTGCATACGAAAGCACTATGGAGATCTTAACATATTTCAAGGTTATGACTTGTAGAATCTTTAAAAGTTCCCACACCTGCCAGGAAATCTGCCTGTTGCTAAGTCAAACTGGTATGAAATTAAAGAATTTAATCATTAATCATAAAAAACAAAAATGATAACATGGCCAAAACAAATAAACAAAAAACCACTTACCTTCAACTTTCTGTTAGCTAATAATGTTATTTTTCTGACTGCAATACAACCAGATATACTGTGCATTTCCTTCTCCCCCCCAGCATTAGAAGATCAGCAAGTCAAAGGTGCAGAAAGAAGTAGTAGCTAGTTTTATTAGAACTCCTACGCAATCTAGAAATGCTGGCTGGAAGGGATCTCTGTAAGTGTTGCCTCCAACCTTACGACAAAAGTATAACTATTGCAAACATTAGATCATTTCAACCTTGCCTTTGGCCAGCTGAATCTCCAAGGATGGACATTCCACAACAAATCCCAGAAACTTTTTCTTCAATATGGGAAAAAAAGGTAGATTATGAACAAGCACTGAAGAAAAAAATCATTAGGTTTCCACCAAAAACATCACAAGCCTTATGGGGCAGCAGGCTCTTCTGTTAGATAAGTACTACTCCCTCAACTTGTTAGATGGTGTCTTGCCATAGATTGTTTTCCTAAAAATCATTACAAACATGGAAGGCTGTGTTTTTCCTATCCTCCACTACTTCCTTGAATGATTAGCACAAGCAAAATAACTACATCCCCTTCACTGAAAGTACTTACAAGTGCACTGAAGAATCATAGAATAGTTTAGATTGGAAAGGACCTAGAAGTTCACGTAGTTCCAAGCCCCTGCAGGGACACCTCCCACTAGACCTGGCTGCTCAAAGCCTCAGCCATGCTGGCCTTGAACACATCCAGGGATGGGACCTCAACAACTTCCCTGGGCAACCTGTTCCAGTGTCTCACCACCCTCATAGCGAAAAATTCTTTCTTTCTAATATCTAATCTAAATCTACCCTCTTCCAGTTTGAAGCCAGAAGCTCCTGGAGAAGAAAGAGTTTCCTGAGGAAGAAAGCTCCTTTCATTATTGTTGTAATCAAGTTCTCCCAACGTGCCTCTTGCAATGAATTGGAAAAACCTTTCTCTGCAGTAGAAATAGGTAAACTAGCTCATAATTTGCTGTTTGATTAAACAAGATGTTTGTACAGATGTACATGTATCAACACATGTGAGTTTCCAGACACATATCATTCTGTCCCTTGCATCAGTTAAATCTTCAAAAAATCTAAAACTTCACAAATTAATGCAGTTTAATCGGTGATCACTTCCAAGGAAATAATTTCTTTGGCCATAAAATTTAACAATTCTTATTCTTGTGTTCTCTGATGTAATTGCACTAACAATCTAACCTGAGTTAATCCAGGTTATTTAGTATAATTCTTGATAATTGATTCTTATTTTAATATATGCTTATTAACTTTGCGTTGCACTAGTTGAGTGAAGGTTCTACCCACTAGCAATCCAACATGCTCTCTATACGCTCCCCTTTGACCTGTTCAAGAGCCCTCATCGGAGTTCACTTTCCAGAATCACACTGCTACAGCCTTAAAGCACAGAAACCCACATCCACAAACCTGAACATTTCCTGATATAATGTTGCAAGTGATTAAAACACTTGGAGATTTTCTTTTGGTTTTTTTGCATGTAACACACTCTTAATGCACTTAGCTAAATGGAAAGTAGACATCAACCTCTAGGTAGAAGCATGTAGGAAAATATTCCAGTTCTATACGCAGCACATATGTTCCAAGCTGTGATCGACCTATGTGTTAAATTTAAAGAATGGAATTTTGGGCCTTACTCTTTAAGATGTAGGACTGATATTTAGTAATTCATTGTTTTAACTGAAGAATGTATACAGGTTGCTATAGCAATAGATAATCTGTATTCCTTCAGCTGAATACTTTACTCAAAATTATTACTTTTACAAAGTAAAGTACTTTGATACGCATCTCTTCTGAACATACAGCACAAGATTTGCTCAGATGCAGCTTCTCGGTTTGCGCCTGTGCCCTGGACATTTGCACTATTAAAGCAGGCAAGTACACCTTGGGGAATCTTTGCAATACTGATGAAGAAGCCACTCTGCAGAATTAGGAATTTGGGTTGAGTAATCTTGGATGAAAGAGATGCATAATCCCACAAGTCGTCCCTGAGGCAATTCCATCTCTTGAAATGTGATTTCAAACTCAAAAGGGGTATGTGGAGCAGCCACGTTCCCTCACAGTGAACACTGTAGTTCTGCATGTGTGAGCAAAGAGAGTGCAATGATCCTATTCGGCAGGAGATTTACCTTCCGAAAGGCACAACTGAGGGAACCACGCTTGTGCCTACCCGACTCAGAGAGACAGTGAGGTAATTCACTGGGCAGGGCAAATTTTTTTCTCCAGTTTCTACACGTCCATAGAGAAAAGCTGGCTAAATTTGCAAAACACCTTTTAATTTAAAGAATGTGTATGATGAACTATTTGGAGCATCGTACTTCATGGGAGAATTCTGAAATTGTATCAGAGCATATTATTAGTATGTCATTTATTTTACTAACGTTTGGCGCACAGATACATATGCCTGTGCCCACTCAACAATACAAGGAAAAACAGGCAGTTCTATTGCACACATTTTGTCATTATTTCTATGTTGGAGAAAAATCTCAGTAAAGCATGTTCCTCCAGCTAGTTACTATCCCCTTTATCTTTCCCACTCACCGGTATTCCCTATCCCTCCTGAACACAAACGTACGCAAACATTTATTGGGTACACAGGAAACAAGCCAAGGCACCAGGGGCCAGAGCTATTACCGTCTCAAGTTCAGAATGCAGAATTTGCCCACCCTGGTGCAGGGTGTTGAGGGAGAAGACAGAAGAGAGCAGGATGATAGATGCATCTGGAGTGAGCAAGCCTTTATTCGGCAAATAGATCTTCTAATACAGTAGCATATGAACGATCAGCTCTTCCCCAGAGGCAACCCTGTCCCCCAACAAACCCAGGTATGGAATCTGACATGACAAATATTGATTTCCCCAGAGGAATTTGTTTTCCAAACACAAGTGAAGTATTACCTCAAATCAGCAATCAAGCCTCAGCAGCAGTTTGCATTTAAAGACATCTAAAACCATTATACTGTAGAGCACAGTAGCTTAAGTGCAATATGTATTTACATACAATTCTTGAATGCATTGGATGTAACTGTTGCAATGCTTAATTATTTCTGAATGAACACTGTTTTAAATTAATTTCTCGGGGTTTTTTTGGTTTAATTTAGTAAAGGCACAATCCAAAGCCTTTTCACAGGATTGAAGAATTCCCATCACACTAACAGACAAGACATGTTCTCAGAAATCCTACTTATCTCATCAATATTGTAGATCTAGTCTTCTCTGCTATCGTTTAGTGCCACTTCACTTACATAAAGTTAAACTAGGTAAATTCTCCATAATTAATTTTAATATTTAAAAGAATTTATAGCCTATTTGCCTATTTTATGAGTCAATGGTATAGACCTCCCAGATGTGAGACTAGTATTTGACCCAGATTTAACTGATTTTAATAATGTGAAGTTCCCAAACTTGAAGAGGAATAAAAAGTGGATGATACATGGATATACCTATCCCACTCAAGAACACATACTTAAGATTCATCCTATTCTTTCAACATGAGCATACCAAAACAATAACATGAAATAATATGGAAACCAGAAAATTTAATTCTTAAGTGGTATATACAACTCTCTGACATTCCTCTGATGAATAAAGGGCATCTACTACTAATCCCCTTCTAATTTATTCCATTAACTCATTGTCTATTTGCACAGTTAATTTGAACTGCCTATTCAGGGCAAAGAGCTATTTCTGCAATCAAAAGTAACCCTAAGATGATACTAGTTATTTTTTGTGTGTCATCTGATTAACTTTCAGCAGTACGCATTCCCTTTCACTGCTACAGCTGGCACATTATACTTTAGTTCTATAGCAGAAAATTGTTCACATACAAGAAGAGCAAGACCAAACCAAAGCAGAATTTCTGCGTTCGTATCAGTTGGAAAAAATAATGCTCTAAAATAAAAACTTGTTATCCTCAAATATCC
Organism: Limosa lapponica baueri; assembly: GCA_002844005.1. Taxonomy (NCBI): domain Eukaryota; kingdom Metazoa; phylum Chordata; class Aves; order Charadriiformes; family Scolopacidae; genus Limosa; species Limosa lapponica. Next base: position 457,889 of record KZ505999.1, read on the forward strand.
TTTTGTACCAGGATGTCCCAGGAACAGATTTTTCTCAGGCAATTCAACTTCTACCTCAAAATCTCTATTCCAAATCAGAGCACTTGAACAATTTATCTATCAGATGTCTTATCACAAATTATAAATAGATTTCTAGATTTATTTATACTGTCAGAAATACTTAGGACAAATTATGAATATTTTCCTTAACCTATACACCTCCAAACCAAACCCCATTCATGTATCAAAATCAAACTCATACTGCACGGAAGAAACAAGCTACACTATACCAGACTAATTTCCTTGGTCAATGAAATCTGCTTGTTTTCTGTGGAATATACACAAATATTTTCTCTAAGCACCAGAAGGTCTGTCCCCAAGGACAAGGAATTTTCTTATGATTGTTTGTAAACTATGAACAGGAAGCCAAGCCCTTCAGCATCCACACCAGCTCCACTGAACATATACTTTTTCCACTCTGTGAGATGATCCATGATTCTATGATTTTCTAGCCTGGCAATACCAACACCTCAAATGCAGACCAACTTTTAACAGTACTTTTCATTTGTGTATATTTGCTCACATTTCTGTTCAAAAAGTTACTAAGAAATTGAAGCAAATGTGACAAGCTATAGTCAAAGAAATAGACTGATCTACCAAATCTACCAAAATTGTAGGTAAAGCTAAGATTCGGATGTACAAAAAAAAAATAAATACCCACAGTGCAGAAGAACAAAAAAACTGCTAATAAACATTCAGTTAACTAAGCAACTATGGAAACTTGAATAAAAACAGTGTGAATTGTTCACTATGAAATTCAGTCGAGAACAAGTGATTTGGGGTGTACAAATTCAGGCACAGTTTAAGAGGGTGCTGCAAGCTCACAGAAAGTCATAACTCAAACAGAAATTAGGTCAGATCGATTTAAAAAAAAAAACTAAACTAACTTGGTTTAGATGAGTAGTGAAAGATACACAATTTATTAGAAGAAGGTAAAGCCGTTTCCAGCAATACATCTGAGTCTGGACTAAGAAACTGCATAATTCACAAGGGAACAAAGAAAAATGTAGAAAAATGAATGTCCAGCATAGTTTAGGACACTAAGAAAGATTTCTTTAAGAACACAGAATTTATAAGTGAGCTGTATACCTGCATGGTTTGTGATAGAAATATTAATAGAAATAATAATCCAGAAAAAAAACCCCAAACCAGAATTATTCACCAAGTATTGGTCCTCAGGAAAAAGACACATGATGCAGTTGCAGGCGCTTTATACAATAATTAGGAACAGAAAATTAATCAACAGTTGCTGAAATTAAATAGATCTGGATAAGTAGCATCCCAGAATTTTCAGTTAGCTAGTCAAGCAGCATCAAGAGTGTCACGAAAAGATTACGTTGCTAAGCTTTAGAAAACAAGCCAAACCAAAACCCACAAATTGGGCAAGTCAGGTAATTATATTCTTGTTAGTCTGAAAGCAGCTAATAGCAAAATACTGGAATAGTTGATATACAACTTTACTAATAAGCAATTAAAATAAAGTAGAACTAATGCCATTCATTCAAGATGGATTTATGGGAAATAAAGTTAGCTATCTGGAATCTAGCTTTTGGGGTTTTTTTAATGTGTTTGAAAGCTTGACTGATAAAAAGGCTGCATCTTCAAAACGATACATGTTTCCAGAAAACAACTTAGCAGCCCATGACATTTTCATTAAAAAACTGGAATTACGCAAAGTCAACATGAAATATTCAAAATGCAAAAAAATCATTAATAGACATCAATAAATAACTGTAAATAAGGATCATCTGCTCTTAGCTGAACACTGCAAACTTTTTCATTTAACCCCATATTAACATCCTTACTGGTATTTTAAAGAAAACAAATCATTACAGACAAGGCTTGTTCGTAACAGATTGAAGAATGCTCTAAAATACAGTAGGACACCAATGCTAAGCAAGAAAATGGCTTGACTGGGAAAGCTGAGCAAAGAAGAGTAGAGGCTGTGCTAAACATCAAGTTTAACAAAAAGTGTTATACCTATTTGTGTATCAAGAAACTACACTGAGAATCAGCAGTTTAGAAGAGACCTAGGGTCATCAGAATTAATCTCACATAACTTGCAGCAAAGGTTTAGCATCATCACTGGACGTGCACACAGGAAATTCCCCAAGCACACAAATGGATGTTAAATTTTCTATATCTGACACTGGTACAGCCACAGCTGGAAAAGGGTCTCATTCAAGGATTTATAATTTTTTCCATCAGGTACATATATTGAAGAATATTTGAGCGAGACAAACACAACAATTCACTTAGAAAACACACTTTGCAAAAGGGCACAGAATTCCATCTATCTCACTTATCGAAGGGAAGCTTGAGGAGTGTTTTGAGTGCAAAAGCAGCTACACAGATCTTCACAATCTAGAAACAAAAAGGTATAAAAGCTTCTATTGATGGAAAATGGTAACCATTAAAAAAGATCAGACAAGAAATTAAGTGGATGTTTTGTTTGGCATATTTTTCTTAAGGATAATTTATTACTTGAATAAATTACCAAGAGCAGTGATTTTCAATCAAGAGCACTTTTTAGCAAATCAAGATAAGACGTTCTTCTGAAAGATCTAATTCAACTATGAATTAATTTGGGGAAGTTGTGTGGCTTTCTCCAGTGACTGTGGAAGCCAGACTAAGGTGACCAAACTGGTGCCTGCCTCTCTAAACTAGTAAATAGTTCCTTTAAGCAATCTTTCTGCTGTACAGAGCAGGTTCACCAATATTTTGATGCTTTTAGTGTCACAATAAGGATCATCGAGCAGACAGGTGTGGTAGGAGACTGAGTAAATGAGGTAATTTGTAATTAAAATTAAATGCAAGTTTAATTTCTGTTACACCTTTGATTCTGTTATGAATGCTAGTCCAGTACTTACATAATAACCCACATTAATCAACATTATCTTTGTACCTTTTTCAAAACTTGGTATGCAGCCTCTTTTCTCAGTGCCAAAAAGGTCTGCCAGCACAAGCAGAAAAACAGTAATTTATTTTTACTTTCAAAATATAACTTAAAGAGTTTGGGATGTCTGTTAGAAGGCTGGTCGTCACTAATCGTACATATGTCTTTATTTGCAATCAGGTATAAAACTAAATTCAAAAAGCTGATTAGAGTGTAAACAATACTTAAAACTAAGTAAAAAATGTTGTTTCATAAAAAAGTAAACACATATTTGGCTTTTTCTCTCTTCAGCCTCTTCCAAAATTATTTGTTTGAACTGGGCAAAGCTTATTCAAGTGAAAACAAACAAGGCAGATGGTTAAATGTCTGTATTGTCTGGAATTCCATCAACTTACCAGCTACCAAACTACCACAAGGTACAACTGCTCATCCTTAGAGTTGTATAAACCAGCACATGGAGCAGTGGCCTTTTTTTCTCCAGTGTTTTTTCCCAAGATTAGATTCATGACATAATTCATACAACGTATTTCTAAGTTTTCAGAAAGATTCAGCTGCCACCGCCACCACCATATGTCACAGTGTCTCTCTAGGCAGAAGAAACTAATGTTTCTGGGGTTTGAAGATTGATTCAGAAATGCACTTAGGCACTTTCCAGACAATGCTTAAACATGTGTTGAAGCTTCTGATGAATTTCAATGCCATCTAAAATATAAGCACTATTCTAAACAGAAAACATTTGAAAATTTTAGGGAAGGACATGCTCACTCAGAACCCACAGAAAAGTGCAGCATTTTTTTGATCTTTAATGTAGATCAAAGCAGGCCCACTTATATTCCATTACAGTAATGGCTATATGATTCTGGGGAATAAAGAAAAACAGTAAAAGTGTGTTTCTGCCAGCTTCTGAAACGTGTATCCACATCCTACAGGGCTGGTGCAAGGCCTGTCAAAAGTCTCATACAAGTCTCCAGGAATCTCAAGGGAAAGTTACTCCAGAAAAAGCCTTACTACAAGGGTACGCTGGCACATACTACCCACATCCTACCTCTGGTTAGGATGAAAGGTGAATGCAATTCTTACAGACCTGTGTAACCCAATGCATTCCAAGATAAGTCTAAAACGTATTTAAAAAAAAAAAAAAAAAAATCAAGTTCCATGTAAGAAAACCAGCCTACATACAGATCCCAGTTACATTTCACCTGATAGGAATTTTTGCAACAAGAAAGGTATATTTAAACAAATACTATTCAGCTAGCAGCGATTAGCAATGACATATAAGCTCATGGGCTCCAAACACCTTAAACGGAACCAGAAGTACCATTATGAAATCTCTGCAAAAAA
>KZ505999.1:474701-484748 GCA_002844005.1 Limosa lapponica baueri
ACTTATCTACAATTATGTTCTCATTTCCACTAACACGTTATTTTGGGTTTTCTTTTTTTTTTTCCTAGCTATCAAAAGTGAAGTGCAGTGAGCAATACCCCATCAGACCTGCTAAGCAATCCTGGTTTATACTAAAATTCCTGTGTCTCTAGGAGCAGCCATAACACAAGAATCAAATGATACCTCCTTAATGCCAGGACAGGTGAAGACTGAAAGTTTAACAGGCTGCTACTGTCCAATCCAGAGACAACAGGAGTGAGGGAAATGCAGGTAGCACACATATACACCATCTAACTGCAGTCATCTAGTATTCAGTTATCAATAAAGAGACACACGAGCAGCTAGATAATTTATGTGCTCACCTTCTTCTAAGCAAACTGTTATGTGGGTTAGCAGGTTACTGTCGACACAATGTAGTTTAAAATAGTAAGGCTACTGAACCACTTAAAGGTAAAAGATGAAAAGGAAACTTCCTTGTTGCTCTCTCAGCCTCACTGGAGTTTACTGAAGATGATGGTTAACAAGGAGTGCCAATGAGCTTAATAAAAACAAGACAACAATTGGAATTTTGAGGTTACAGTGAAAGCGATGTCTGCTCAAAGGCAAACAAAAACACATTCAAAGAGATGATTTACCACTTATTTTCAAGAGACAGTCAACACACCTGAACTTCAGACTTATAACTTTAATATTTTTTCCTATAGTTAGCAATAAATGTTTCCTTATCCACAAAGGAAACCTAATAGTAGTACTTTTCCCTAACAAGATAACATCTGGCAATAACAATTATATTGATTATCTGATTCCAGCTACCTTTACAGAACAAAGCCTTGGCCATGAATGAATAATTCTCACCTCTCTAGCATGGTTTATTATGTACTAAGACAATGATTGAACTAGGGGAGGGAGCCTTCTGCTGCATATTTCAGGCATATTTAACTACCCCGTAGCTTCTTTTCCTAATAAACACACAGCAACTGGATAATTAAGCCTCATGTTATGTTTGCTGACTGCTTGGGGTTTCAGGGCCCATTTCCATTTTGCTCCTCCCACAAAAGCAGGCATAGGAACCAGCCTACATGAGTAAACTGAATTGCTGCACTGTCAGAAATACTGTGCTTCTGTGACAGCAAAATTCTTCTCAAAAGAGACACAAGAGAAGTGAGCTTTGATAAATCACCATTTTCAGACCTAGTCTGTTCTATAGCTAGAAAGCGAATGAAATAATGTTCTAGTGCATGAGGAAAGGTAACCTCCCACTGAGTCTCTTCCACCCTTTCCCTACTTACCCATGGAAAAAATCAAAACCAAAACCACTCAAAACCCCAGACCACCTTCCCACCAGCTTTATGCAGGATTCTGAAAAGAAAGATCTCTGGGCCAAAATCTAGACAATTTGACACTAGACTCCTGACATGTACCCCTATGAGAAGTTCTTCACAAAAGAATTATAACCAACATCAACAAATAAATAAAGCAGCAGCAACATAAGGTAATACACAAATGATGTTTGTAATTAACCACTTGTTCTGAAAATACTAATATAATTCCATTTTGTAGAGTCATTAATAGCAAATTAAAGAGATTATTTTTATTGCTGTACCATAGCTTGGGCTGTGTGCATTATGCCGCTAAGTAGCGTTGATAAAACTACTACACTGTTATACAGAAATGCAGAATGTAATTAGTATTCCACTTTGCATATGCAATTGCTGCTATACTATAATAATGAATTAACTGATAAACAAGATTCAGGATACAACCATTTGCCCTCTTTCCAATCATTATATTTTGTAATTAAATGGCATTGCTCAATTTAGCTTCTAAATATCTTAACAGAGAATAATGAACTTGAGATGTTCCGGAAAGAAGGCCAGGGCATGCTGCGTTGATAACAGCATCATGTTCCTATGACAAGAATGAACTGGTAAAGTCTAGGACATTAAAAAAAGTTCATTGTGTGATGAGGATAACATTGTGCTAATGCTATATTAAGTTTGTTCATCCTCCTTTCTGTGCACGTGCCTTTTACTTCCAATGCACCACAGTTGAGTATTTGGAGTTTACTTAATTATTCAAAAGTCATAAAGTGGGGAAAATCAAGCCCTAACTGTACTGAAAAATGACTCATTCCTGTTTTCTGTTCTTTTAATTGATTCTAATAAAGTTTGCCTGCGGGCATTAAACACAAGTACAGATAATATGAAACACTCAAGCTTGAAGAAGCTTGGTAGTTCGCCTCAATTTCATTTTCACAACAAAAAAGGAACAGTACAAATTAGGAGGGACACCTCTGAAGATGTCCATGGCCATGTATACCTGGTATTTGAGTATGTCTTGTTTGAAAAACAAGTTACAGTACTGAGACTGGCAGCATGAAATATAAACCAGAAAAGTTTACTCAAAGGATACCCTATACAAAACAGCACCATATGGATTCTGTCACCTTAAAAATAATATTTAAAAAACCCAAATCACTACATCAATACACTTACTGGGATTCCATTTCTACCACTTAGGGAATCACTAAAGTACTTTGTCAAACTCCCTTCCTGCTGCAACCGAAGATGTCATTTTATAGTGGCTATGTCTTGTCTTTTTTTCTTTTTCCTGTTTTCTGCTAATGTTTGTGATAGTATTTTACAGAAATACGCTATTTCTTGGGGTCTATTCACCTTACCAAATGACACACTTTAAATGTTTTTATATTTTATGCCTGTATTTCACTCTCCTCTAGAAGTTATCTAAACAATATGTAAGGGAGAAAAGACAAGTCACTGAAGACAGTACTTCAATGGCTCAAAGACTTCAAATGCACACAGATTCTTGCTACCTTACCTCAAATCACAGTCCTCAACTGTCACAGTCTTGATCTATATGAGGATCTACAAAAGGACTGAACAAGCATTTCAATATTTTCTTCATGGTATCTAGCCATATTTATTCAGATGTTGCTGTTAAATTGGAACTAACAGCTGTGGATAAGTGCCATCCACCCGTTCTCTTAACTTCACAGTAAAGTATTTCTCTAAACTATAAACACATCCATGAAATGCAAGGACACTCCCATTTTCAGAATATACTGCTTGGCATTAAAAGCAAAAGCTTGTATCACTGCTTAAGGAGGAAACAGAATGGCAGAAACAAAAGCAAGCTGGGGAGTAACCACCAACAGCTACCTTCAGCTACATTTCAAATTCCTTTATTTTCTCCTTAAACAAACTGATTAATTAATGCATGATTAATTACGCCAAGATTTTCCAACTGGAATAACTCCACATAAAGATTAGCTCCTCAAAATCTTTAACCTATCACTAAAAATTAAAGAGCATTACAAAAAATAATGGAGCAGTCACTAATTCACTGTGATACAGTGGTAGCAGCACTTTTTAAACAGGGCTCCTATTAAATGTCCCCAAGCACAGTCGTTCCACAAGTTTCACATGCAGGATACAGATTTGAGAATGTTCCCTCCCAAAAGATCAAAGTTGTTTTCAAACTGAAGTTTAACAGTAATGCATTTAGAGAAACAATGCCACTCCACTATAAGTTTTTGTCATCTTGAAAACATTTTACAATATTAAGCCGGCATCATTATCCCTTTTTTACTGAACAAGGCACAAGGGTATAAGTAACATGGCAAAAGTCTTAACAGTGACAAAGCTGGAGACAGAATTTAGATATGACACCCTCTTCCTTATCCTACTTCCTAGGCTACACAGCTTCACGTTTATCCTAGTATTTACATGAAAATACAAAGCCTACTAGCATTAGGGTATCTTTGTGCCAAAGAAACGTTAAAATGTATGAAAAATACTGTGACAACAGTCTGCAAAACCTTCACTGAACAGGTTCTAGTACATGCAAGTGGGAATGTCTCAAGCTGGCCTGTAACATTAATTCCTTGTTCTTTTTAGATGAACTTATCTGGAACCAGAACTAGTGTTAATACATTTGAAAAGAAGAATTGTAACATCCTATATTATACTCCATCTGAAATCAAATCTGTGCTGAATATAAACCTCAAATATTGACTAGCTCCCAGCATAGAAGTCTTGTAACATCTAAATTCTAACTGCTTCTAAAGCATTTCAGAAGGAAAACAGTTGTATCTTCTAAGGGAAGTGCAATAGCAATTGTTTTCCATAGCACTTTCATTTTAAATTAAGACAGATTAATCTCTAGAGTAATTTCACTTATTAAAACGGGTTTGGCCAATTACATTTCACCTAAACTCTACTACTACCACACTAGTGCTTGTTGACTTCCTAATTAAAAATGCAGGTCCATCAAGCTAGTCAGAAAATGAAAAACCTCGTCAGAAATGGAGGTCTCTATAGCTGCAAGTTTTTGCACGCCTAAAGCCAGTTTAGTACACAGGAGAGTAAACTATAAGAGATAATTTTTTTCTTTATGCAAGAGCAACAAACAATGAGTAATAAAAAGGTATCAGTTATTCACATTGCTTGCCAGCCGTTTAGAATTTCAACAGGAAAAAAAAATATATAAGAAGCTATAACTGCTTTTGAGTAAAGAGTAGAAATTATTTGGTGAAATGCAGTTATCTCTGAACAGAGAATTCGGATAAATATATTACTATTAATTTGGAATCAAGAAAAACACACCCAAACTGGGGGTTTGTTCCCCTCAATTTCTTAATAACATGAGTTCTTTGTCAAAGTATAATTTCCAGAATTGAAACCTACGATCAGAGAAGTCACTGAATAGCTCATACTTGGAGCTACCAAGCCAAAAACTATTGCCTTGCAAGAACTGAAGCTTCTGGGAATGTTCAGAAACCACAGTTGGCCCTATGCCTCCTTGGCTTGAATCAGATGTACTTACACACCAACAGCTGAATATTTGAAGAACACTTGCTTCCACAGACGTGAGGCTTGTCTCCAACTTGCTGATGTTGGAAACATCATGTATATTGGACAAAGACAGCTCCCCTTGGGTTTTGCAGGGGGGGGGGTGTTGTTGGTTTTGTTTGTTGGGTTTTTTAAAGAGAGATATAAGGAACAGTAATGAAAGGAACATGAAAATTGGAACTGTCAAAAATGTTTCAAAACGTTTATTAATACTCCTGAGCTACTAAATATCATCTGCCAATGAAGTAAACCTTTCCACAGGAATGTAGATTATGCATTCAATGCTTAGCAAGTTTTTATCTTGGTGTCCCCAAGGGGAATAATTAAACTGAACTTTCCTTCCTGCCATTTTTCTTCTGTTTCAGTATTCACCCATTCCCTCTCACTTATCCCCATCGAAAAAGCATTCATTTAGATTTAGTGGCCATACTTTAACTCCACTGCATTATTTATTATCTGCAAGAGTAGGAAGCACCCTGGAAGTAAGCAGAGCACAGACCGATAAAACCAAGTTCACAGAGGAATAATTACCAGAAAAGTTGTATGTTGCCATTGAGAAGACAGCACCAAAAAAAAGAACTGGAAAGAGTGAAGATATGTTAACTTTTGCAGAGATTATTTTTAAAATATTATAAATTGTTTTAATTATTTAAAGGACCAGAACTAGATCTGCTAGGCAAAGATTAAAGATGACTACTGCAGATGCTCGGAGGACAAGAAGGACAGATAGGGACCAGGTGCTCTCCCTAAACGGCATCTCAAATTACTGCTGTCAGACAGAATGCTGTCCTAGACGTACCACTGCTCTCATGAAGGAAGATATTTCATAATCTAAGCCAAATGAATTGAAACAGAAATGTTGAATATGACAACAATGTAAGGACTAACAAAAGTAAGGGGACAGAGAGGGAAGCCACTCCATTGGGAAGTGAGCACAATTCTGTGTGAATACAAAGATAAGAATCACTCCTACAAATCTCAAGACAACAGCTAACGGCAGGAAACACGGACTGACCAAGCTATGTCCAGCTCAAAATACTGAAAATACAGTTTTTGTAGAACAAGTTTTAGAATTAGGGTTAGTATTAAACAAATTAATGAAAGAAGTCAAAGAATAAAAACAGTGGTTGCTCTGTATTGTATTCAAGCAGCTGCCATACCCATGGTAACCGCACTACACGGTTTGCCAGAGCTACAAAGCAAAGGCTTATTAGCTTTCTAAGCCTTAAAAAGGTAACCACCCCATCCATCAGGCAGTTGATGAATTTGTCCATTCTAGCTCTTCTTTACAGAAGGGAGTCAACAAGAGACTGACTTCTGTTTTCTTCCTTCCCCGAAGTCCTTAAATTATTACATTATACTGGTTTAGAATACTGATATATAACCATGCATTTTTCTAAATAATAAAATATGAAGAAAAGAAAGGGCTAGCTTTCCTTTATGGTATTTTCTTAATGAATTCAAGAGGAGAAAAAAGGATATCAAGAGTTTATGAACTGTTTAAACATAAAGCCAAAGAATTATAGATAAAGTTCCAAACCATTAATCCATTATATACTGTGAATTGGACAACCCCAGTGAGATATCATTTCCAGAAATGAATTGAGCAAAGCCATCAGCAAATAGTTAACACTCTGAACCTCTGAAACACTCTTTGATTCAATTCATGCTGCAAACCTCTATGTTTAGAAGCTAATTTACACTGGAATCTGGAATTTAATCATCTCTTCTCATGCATTTGAAAAAGGATGACTTTACTTCACTTAGTCTAAATTAACTTTGAAATTTTGCTACACATTGTAATATAATATCTAGTCAGATATGCTGATCTTACCTTGAAAGAAATTAATTGCTTGATTCCTTCTCTTAATATTATCCTGATTCTGATAAAATTTCCCCAGGCAGCACTATGAAATGCTCTGGACATTGCTCAAATAGGGTAGGATGTATATAAAACCACACAAAGATTATCAGTGATGGGGAAAGAAACACTTTTTAGACAGCAGGAAAGAAGAGATGGAAGGGAAATAATTTCTTGTTTGATCCAAAGTTCACTGATTTCAAAATAAATCAACCAAACCCCATTTGAATCAGTAAGAAAAATGTTGTATTTGCAAAGTAAGTATAATGTTGCATTTTCCTTTTTTTTTTGTTGTTGCTACTTTTAAGTCAGTAAAACTTCTACCTGTGCCAGTATTTACATCACACTTACTGCAAGAACACTAGCAAAGTGATTAGCTACGGGTTTCCAAAAGTGCTCTGAAGAATCCTCTGGAAGGGGAAATTCTGAGAAGTCTAGATGTTCAGGCAGTAAATAAAAGGGAAAGTTTACGATTTTCTCTTCCTCAAGAAACAAATTCTGCAATCAGTAACAAGGAAGAAAAGAACCATAATCAACATGAAGAGAGTCTTGCTATGATTCAGACTGTATGAAAGCAGATGTGTTTTCTGATAAGAGTCCTCCAGCTCAGGAAGACAAATGTCAAGTATTAGCACGATCTAGTGAGTTTATTCTTGTTCAACATCTGAAGAGAACAGCAAGTTCTTTGATCCTTCAAGCCAAAGTCCCAACCTTCACAGAATCACAAGGCAGTCAGGCCCTCTCCTAATAAAGTAAAACAGTATGATATTAGAATAAGTTATTATTAGTTAACATACTAAAAATTTAAACTGGTTTATTATCACCACATTGTGCCCTACCGATCCACAGGAGTTCATACTGATGATCTTTCCACAGAACACGATCTGAAAGCAGCCATTTTTAAGGAGACTGAGAAATTCTCCAAGAAAAAACTCTTCAGATGTATATGTAAAAAAGAAATTGCTGTAAGGAGATGGAAATTGTTAATTTAATTGCTTGTGACTCTGAAGTGAGAAATTTTCCATGCAGTATAATTCCACAAAAGGGGAAAGGAGCTTTTCATATTTTTTTGGCAAACTGGAATAACCAAGTTGCAGTATCTCCATAAAGCGTACTGGTTCACAGATTGAAGCAAGGTTTTGCTGTTTCTACAGGATATTGGCTTCTCTATTAAAGAATAGGCAAATGCAATTAACTCCTAATTTGTTTACAGTATATTCATATTAATATTATCCCCTTCTCACTTATTCTCCCAAAATTAGTAATTAAAATCTTGAGATCTGATACTGGATTCTTAAATACACATTCCACAGATCACAGCTATTCATTCTTATTATCTCTGTATAACTTTAACCAATTTTAAACAAAGTAACATTTGCATTTTTCATCTTTCAGAAAAAGTGCATGTTTTTGTTTATAGTTCTATACTATTTTGTATTCTTCATAATGCAAAGCACATTAGGCTTAATATGCTTTCACTTACAACAGAATACAAAATGGTAGCCAATATATTTACATACCCAATAAGCAAAACAGTAATACCACCTGCAAATAAAGAAAAATGCCTAGTATTGTAACTTTTACAACACAAATTAATGCTTGTCCACTACACAAAGATGCTAATCCACTCCACAGTGAAGTACTGGAGGGCATTATGTACATCTTATTCTTTTTTTTCTTTAAATTCCAAAATAAAATGTCATTGCTTACCTATAAAATCACTTCTCTTCTGCCTTTTTTGTTTAGTAAACTTGTAGTCAGCACTCAATTGTAATATAGCTTGAAAAGAGTCTATTGGTATTTTTCACAAGAAATTAAGGTCAATTAATGATCAATACATTACTTCCCATTTGATAGCTTACACTATAACAGATATTTAACTCATAACTACTCATTAAATTACCTGCTACTAAGCTAGGCTGAAGTCTCCAAACATCCTTTCCTTTCCTGTTGGATCTTTATTGTTAATGTTATATAAAACACTTAACTGTAAACATTTATTCTTCAAGATACGTTTATGTAACATACATAAGCTTTTATTTACAAACAAGTTTCTCTTGTTTTGGCCCTGAATAGAGGCAAACTGCACGGTATCAACTTCTCTACTCGGAGAAGAGTCAATGGCTCTGCAGACAGTCTCAGTACACATCCACCCTGAGCGCCACCGCAGAGAAAAACCAGGTTCAATCCACGACAGGAGTAATGCTCCAAGGTGATGACCACATGTTGTGCTGAAACCTTACTTCTCACTCAAAACATCACGTTGCATCAGCATTATTCAGCTAACATGGAAATTGCAATCCATTTGCTTATAAGACACAACCAGCAGTTCACCGGGCAGATAAATAACTGAACAATTAGGCAGATTAACCTTTAACAGCAGCACATACGAGAAATCCCGAGCACTTAGTTCCAGCCAACAATGAATACATTTAAGATCACCCCACACCTTTCTTAAGGGCAGCAAAGTTGTGTTTAATTAGCTTTAACATTATTCAAAACATCAGAATCTATAACCATTCATGCCATTGGCAAACTGACCTCTCTGGCTTTGTTGTTATTATTAATAATACAGTAATGATAGTAAATTATGAGTTTTCATGCACGTAGCTCCTTTTAGTAATTAACTAAGTAATGTCTAATTTCATTTGAGAACAAATACATTTCTCCCTTTAGGAAAAAAACCTGAGAAGTCAAATGAACAGATATATGTCTATTTGCTTTACAACTTAAGAAAACAAAGAAAAGCTTTTAAGGTAATTTTCTGGAAAAATGTGCAACCAGAAAACTAAAAAAAAAAAAAAAAAAGGAGGAATATAAATTTGTGGGAAACATTTATGACAACATGAGTTCTCAAAACAAATGCTGTGGACAACAAATGCAGAAAATTCAAATATATGTGAACTATTTTGACTTGGTATTCTTTTTAATTTGCATTTGGCAACTCACAGAAAGTGAAAGGCTAATCTGAAAGAGTTATTTCCAAAATGGATTCCTACTCCACAATCTTTCCTGTATGCAGAAATTGATGACCCTTCACATTAGAATTTGAAAGGCCCTTCATTCAAATACACTGGTTCCTTGATTCTTGTGCAATATAATAACAAGCAGGTATTAGAATTGGGGGCGGGGGAGAAGAGGGGGAAGCCAAAAGGAAATGCATAAAAATTACACAATGAAGTAGTTTCATTGTGATATCAAGGGAGTATGAAATGAATACAAGATAACACTGACAGAGGAGTCTAGCAAGCCTCTTCCCCTCAAACTATCCATTCACTTAGATCGCCCTCACTGCAAAAAAAAAGATTCAAAAGA
>KZ506000.1:5862-38183 GCA_002844005.1 Limosa lapponica baueri
TTAAATTAAATCTTAATGCTATACTGTAATGATCTTTTTTTTTTTTTTTTTGGACCACTAATACCTTTTTTCATTGGGCTTACTTTGAGCCTTGGAACATGTTTTTGATTGTATGTAATCATTTTTGTCTTCTGATTTCAATGCGTGTATTTCTGCTGCAATGTTCAGCTTCAGCATTACGTAACAACATTTAAATGGGTTCTTTGGAATTGAAGAGAAATATTTTATTTCATTAAAAAGCTTTGCTAAATTATTTTTTTTCTCCTTATTTTTATGGGATCCCTATGAATTTGCAAAACACAATAAATTCAATTTTGGTATGGCTTTTAAAGCCCTTGATGCAGCAGAGGGTCAGGGTGCAATTGCATTATTACTGCACAAATGCTTAGCAAGAGACAGTCCACGTTGTAAGTAGTTTGTCTTCCTTAATGCATGTGTTCTACTACGGGTAGTTACTGCATGTACTGGCAAACAGATACTCTGAAAGGCTGCTTAGATTTACAGCTATGAGTTGTGATGAGTTATTTCCTGGAGAGGCTGCAGAATTCTGTTGCGTTATTGGAAATAATTTTTTTCAGAGAGCAGGTTTGGGGTCAAGAAGCATCAGTGAAAGAGGTCAGGGCCTGTCTTTGGTAACGTGTGAATTTGGAAATGAACTTGAAAGAGTTCAGCTGGATTAACTTTCTCCTAAGAGGAGGTAGTAAAACACATATCCTTATCAGGAAGCATTTTGCTGTTTGAGATTTGTGTTCTGTTGTTGAAACTATTCTAAAATACTGTGCTTTTGAAGCAGGAGTTCTTATTATGCTGTTTTGGTTTTGCTGTTTTCTGTTGATTGTCTTTGTGGTAGTGAAAACATGATGGTAAGATTGTTTAAGTGCGTTAAGGCTTTGTTTTGTTTTCTTACATTGTCAAGCAGGACAGCAAGCTGTCTGTAATACTGAGAGCTTTTCTCTGGTGTGCACCTGGAAATACTGCAAGAAGAATGTGAAAAATGGAATAATCTAAACCGTTTTTCAGTCTGCCACAGTATAAAAGTTCCTCTTTCAAGAAAGCAGACTTTAAATTAAGCAAGCTTTTAAGCTACACTTTGGCTTCATCATTCTTTTGATATTCACTGTTGCACTCTTAGTATAACCTGTATCTGCTTCTTTCTGTTTGAAAAGAAATTTGTAAGAAAAGGGTGTTTTCTTCTGATGAAGAGAGCACAACAAATAGTGGCTCACTGAGGTGTGACAAACGTATGCTGAAGAACCTGTGTTTATGTATGTTTAGATGTTAAGTTCAGCACTGAAGGCTCAGCAAGTTCCTCGAGGTGAAAATATTTTTAGTTACAGTAATATGAATGCGCTCCACTCATGTTCCCGATTAAGGACCTGTGGTCAGTTCTCTCCAAATCAAAATCTGTAGTTACCAACTGCAAGTTTTCCCTCTTTTGTGATTTCTGCAGGGTCTACTGAAGTGCAATATTCTGCTACAGTTCAGCTTTGAAATACATTTGGCTTAAGAGTAATAACTAGTGAAGTAAGAGTTTCAGGTTTGTTCTCTGCTTTACTTAAATAAAAATTATGGACATTGATTAAAGCAGATTATTATGTTTAGCCAATCTGTGCAACTATTGCTCTTTCTACTTTTTTTTTTTCCTGTCTTCCCTCAATTTTTTTTCAGACTATTTTTTCTGAATGTTGAATTTTGTCTGAAGTCGATGTGGTCAGCTTTTTGGAATAGCTGGTGCCATGCTAGCTACACTTCCTAACAGTGCTGGCTCTGGGCTCATAAGACATCTATAGTAACTACTTCACTAAAAATGGAAATGGTTGGATTTTATTCTTTTTTTACTGTCCTTGCAAATATCATAACATTGGCACGTTAAGCCAGCCCTTCATTTCCTCTGCGTTGTTTATCTTTTATCCGCTAGTTCTTGACCTCTCTTCTACAATGAAAAGAACAAAGAATCCACAGATGCTGCCTCCTTTTTAAATCATCTGTTTTTATTAAAGTGGTACTAAAGGTCTGTATAGAGGAGGTGGTCAAGAAACTAATTTTTAATGCTGTATCTGATCTAATGATTTGAACCAGGGAAACCTCTGAACACTTGTGACAGTTGACATGAACAGTTTCTGTTAATCCTCAGTTCTTTTATAACAAGCTTATAGGGAAAGCAACACAACTAATTCTTTCTTGTAAGCCTGAGATTGAGAAATGAATTCCGTGGAAGTCACTAAGACTCTGTGACTGTTCATGCCTCGTATGTAACTTAACAGTCAGCATGAACTCTTACGAAATGGAAACTTATCACAGATATACTTAAAGTAGCAGTTAATGTATTTTTGTGCATGTAACTTGGAGGTATCTGTTCAAAAATGGAACCTAAACTCAAACCCTCCCCAACAACAACAAAACCTACACCAAAACAAAATAAAAAAAAAACCACCTGGGAGCATAAATTGTGTCTGGGCACAGTTAGTTTCCACGACTCCTCTAGCCAGCTTTGTCCTTCCCGTTGGCCTTTTGCCCCCGCAGCCTAATCTGTGGACTGTGTATCTGTGGACTCCTTCTCAAAAGGACAGTGATTTTCATGATCTGCAGATAATCTGACATGCAGATTATAAGCATGCGGATAAGATGCTTGTTGTGCATTTGACTTGTCAGCTTTTATTTATTTATTCTTCCCCTCCTTCGGCTGTCCCTTTCCTTTGTAGCGTATGTCCCATATTATGAGGAAATACATTGCTGTTAACTCCCTGATCCCAGTGTGAGATTCTGTTCCCATCCGCGCAGCCAAACTCTGAGAGATTTTTGCAAAATTACCCACGTTCCAAGTTTTTACTAAGAACAGCATTGACATGTGGATGAAGTCCTGAGTCTTAATGACTGCCGATACACCAGTGCTTGTTCAGATCAGCAAAGCCCTTTGGAAATGCATAACCCAGTCATCCCCGCTTTTGGAGCGCTTTGGTGTGCATTGCTGGGTGGACTGGGATTTCCTTTGGGCAATACCCAACAGAGTGCTGTGATACACAGCATGTTTAATGTCCCCCAGGTGCTAAAGGGTGTTTGGTTGGTGGGTCACACTGCAGCTCACCACACCTGGACCTCCTGAAACGGGGACTTCAGGGGTGTCTAGTTCTTAGCACTGTTTTCCTCTACAAATCTCTTCCAGTTGGAGCATCACTTGGTAGCATAGACACACTGGTCACGCTTTCAGCAGTTGTTTCCTATGCAGAAAGGGGATGTGTTGTGTCTGACCATCATCGCTCTGTAGAAAGGACAGTAGGGCATCTTTGTCAGAGGGGTGAAGATACATGTGTCCATGTTTGTGAGGAATCTCTGTTACTACAACCATGTGCATCGTAAAAAAAATACCTATATATCAAATAGATGCATAATACACAATTCACTAAATATAGAATTCACTCTACATAGAATGTGACAGTAAAATAGAGAAATATGACATTGTACTTCTGGTTTTCTAGAAAATTTCCTTGGTGATACTGTGCTCATCAAAACTGGAATGTAATTAAATCTTAGCATGCAGCAAAATTATTTTTTTTTTCCTCATATTACATTTCAAGGGCAAAACCATCCTCACCCTTCCCACACTTGTAACATGTTAAGTTTTGGGTTGTTTACTTGGATCAGTCAGATGTTCCAGTTAAAAGAAACTGACTGTTCCAGTGCCCTGGATGTAATTCTGTGAAGCTCTTCAGCTTCTAATTAAACATGTGGGAGTGATAGCTCATTCCGAGTTGACAGATAAACTAGTTTGAGTCCTGGGCAAGATAAAGTTTGGCATATTCTTTATTTTCCCCTCTGCTTTGGTGTAATACTGCACATCAACTGCTGATATGCAGCCACATATGGTGTGAATTTGATACAGGATTTTTGTGGATGCAAGTGACTTATGCCATGAGTGGAATTTAATGAAATGTTGGAAAGAAAGTTGTAGAAAGATAAACCAGATTTCACTGTTAGAATGCAATGATGATTATTTCTTATGTTTGTTGTTGTGGGCTGTTTCTCTTTAGGGTGAAAGGTAAAAATAATAAATTATTTGATGAATACTTTTCGCTCAATTTCTCAGTTTTTACATCTTCAGTAAAAAAGCATAAAAGTCTAAGAGCGAAGGACTCTCTTGTGTATAATTAATAACAGGAACTACTCTTAAAGTGTTCTTAAATTCTTGTAGATGCTGAACATTATAATTCTGGCTGATTTCAGCAGTGCTTGTTGAAGGCATGTAGGGGCTGGGAGCGCTTGGGAGTTGATTATCAGCTGTTAATTTTTCAGTTGCAGCTCTTTATGAATCCTGCCTTCCATAAATGTGATTCATAGCAGTTACCTTGTAAGTCAGGCAACCGAACACGTGTGTACCTATCGTTCTGTGGCTTTCATTGTCACTTACTCTGATCTCTTAATTATAATTCAATTTACATGACGTTTTTTTGGTTCCTTTCTGCAATTATATAACTTAGAATGTAAGGTGCTGCAGACCCATGCGCCTTTCTTTCATAATATCTTCTAGTGACTTTATGTAGATTTTGAAAATGCAATCCTGCCTTTATTAATTAAAATCTTTTAATCAAATGAGCTTTATTAGAAGTCTGGAGTATGTCCCTATAAATGTAGGAGCTTAGTGGAATTATTATTTTTGTCTGTCTCATTGTTTACAAAATGTCTTTTAAAAAATTTATTTACACTCATACA
The DNA here is from genome assembly GCA_002844005.1 of Limosa lapponica baueri. Taxonomy (NCBI): domain Eukaryota; kingdom Metazoa; phylum Chordata; class Aves; order Charadriiformes; family Scolopacidae; genus Limosa; species Limosa lapponica. Next base: position 10,570 of record KZ506000.1, read on the forward strand.
GGAATACATTTTTTTTAACTCAAAATGCAAGTTTGTCCAGAAACACCAAAAAGATGGTCATTATTACTCTCTTAATTTGCTGGTTTTTAGTTTTTAAAATGAAACTGCAAAATTCTAGTTAATACTTGTCTTTATACAATGGCCAGTCAAGATGTAGAAAAACATTTGCTCTTCATTTACGATTATGTAAATAGGTTTTGACACTGTGAGAAGTGTCTATGAATGGACCTTGATCAGCACAGATAGCTTGTCTGGCACACTCAAGGCTTTATTTACCTTGTGTAATAATTGGCAAGTTGTTTTCTTTTTTTCTTTTTGCTAAGAAAATAATCCATTCACAAAACAATTGTATTTTCTAACTAGGTTTGCAGCCATTGCCCCCTTTTTTTTTTCCCTTTAGCTTCAATCAAAAGAATTGTATAAAGCTGTTAATATTGTGTGTGTTGCAAACATTTGCATAGAGATAAATGAAGTTTGTAATTGCATTTGGAAGCTGTATTTTTTATTCTGGAGCAAAACTTCACGAAGATTGTGTTTCTGAAAATTAGCTATTTTTTTGGCCTCCAAATGATCCTTAGAATGATAGCATAATGAATATTGGCACCAATTTAATTAACCATTTTCCAATTTTAAATCTTTAGGAATCACATGGTTAGAATTTGGGGTTCCGTATGCTTGGGTTTCAAAACCACTAATAAAGTACATGAGTGTGTCTCCTCAGTACATGTTAAGAGAAGTAGTGACTCAAAAAAAAGAAATGCATCAGATACTATCCTTCCTTACTTTACTATTAAATGTGGGAAAAGTGCGTACTGCAAGGTACAGACTGAAGAAAGACATTCTTATTTCAAAGTGCTGAGCTTTGTTCTCAATGTAACTCTCTTTCCAAAGCACAGATATTTCACTCTTCATTTTCATTTAAAATTAATAGCATTTTTAACTTCTCTGGAATGTGCGCTAAATGTGTTATTTTAGTTCCTCAGTAAACAGAACATTATTCATGTACGAGGAGGAGCTGGAAGAATAGTTTATCTTCTTTCAACTTGTAGTCTGTGTTGGGGTTTTACTTTGTTTTTTTTACTCACCAGAACACCAGCCAGAAGCCACGTCAAAGTATTCTTGTTCTCAAGAAATTGGTCATTAATATTAAACAAAGGTGAATGTTTCTGTTCTGGCAGAGTGCCGAGATAAGCCTTATCTTATGGAAGCCATTGTGTATGTTAGTGTTTTAGTGGGCTGATTTTAAAAGTTTTTCCAAAGATGATGTTGTTAGTAATCATGACCTGCGTTCTTACCAGCGTTCTTACCACTTCTCTCTGCAGAGAAGCCGAAACAAACTTCAGGAAGGTGCAAAATGATCCCCCTCATACTGCTTTTGCTTGCGAGAGGGTGTCTCTGCAGTGTCTTTCCTCCTGCTTCTGTGTCGCACTGTGTTCATTTCCATGGCAGCTTCTGATTCTCTGGGCAAAGAACCGTCGCCTGGTGCTGCCTCTTCTCTAGTACCTGTCCCCTGAACCAGTTCTCCGTATTTTGCACACAGGCTTTGAGCCACAGAGAATTTTTGTGTGTCTGAAGATGCTGCCATCCTGTGGGGTGATGACAGCGTCTGGGCATCTCAATCTTCTCCCATTCCAGAATTTTATAAAATAAATGGATTTCAACCTAACAATTCCCTGAACTTGTTTGACTTGAAGGAAATGTTAAAAAGCATGTTACAGTAAATACAGAAATAGACTAATGCAACAAGGGTATATGGTTTTTTTTCAGGTTTTTCCATCATGGCAGGTTAGTTGATTGAGTTTGTGATGTGCCTTAAAAAATAGTCGGATTTTGGATTGCTCTTACCTTGTTTGCTAACTTTTGCTTTAAATGAATTAAATTTGAGAGCATTCCAAGTATGTCAGTTTTATATCTTCCTTTCTTGTCATCGGCTTTTGCAAATTACATCTGTTGGATGTATTTTTATAAAATGAAACTTCGCTGTTAATACAAGCGGATGTGAACACAGCAGAAGGCAATAGGGCCATTCCTGTACATGGGTATTTTTCAGCTCTTCTGTCTGTAGGCCCGTTGAGACAAGTGTTGCAAGGTTACGGAAAGAAAGGAGGAAAACATAATTTTGTTTTTATTCTGTTTCCGATATTTTGCTGCCTAGATATTATTGTTCAGAATTCCTTTTGATGTTATTGAGAGATCCTCAGCTGTGAGCCTTTAAAGCACAATAAAAGCTCAATAAATCTAGTTGTGCAGCTCAGTAAAATTGTGTCTTGTGGTGTCTCTGTTGTGTTGTATGTCTGTGGCAAGCAAACACGACTGTCGCAACCGGCTGCAGACCCAGGGAGGGAAAGTGGATTTTGTTAAATATGAAAACTTATTAAAGTTTCATTCTTATCCCAATATATCAGTGGGTAAAAAGGAGGTGTTTTCTCATGGCAATTTATTTCTTTGTGTTGCTATTTGCTTGTCTGAATCTGGTCTGTGTGTTGGGACAAATAGTATAGGTGCTTCAGTGTTAGTTTCTGAATTGCCCATGCAGTAATATCCCCGATTTCCCTCTAAAAAGCATTGAAGAACTGTGTAGATGCTGAAGAGGGTTTTAAAGTGCAAGTGCTGGGTATGTTTTATATTTTTTCTCAGGAGTGGTATTGTTTCCTAATAGATAGCACAGTCCTTGTGCCAACTGCACAGCACACTGTTGCGTTAGATGATTTTATGCTGGTGGTGTGTGTGCTGTTATTGCCAGCTGTTTCACCGAGGAGTACTTCAGTGTGTTGTTCTGCCTCAGATACCCAGGTGTGCCTGATAAATACTGTGGGCTGTAAAACTGATGCCTGCCCTTGTTGACATACGTATAGAAGTCAGCAAAGCTTATTTCTAAGATTTCTGTGAAACTGGAGTCCTGTGTCGGCTCCCTGATGCTGTATAATGAGGAACAGTTAGTTCAGTTGGCATGTTTGTATGAAGTTCTGTTCGTTCAATTAAGCTTAAGCTCAGGTTTCTTTGAACACTTTGCAAAACCAGAATTATGTTCTGTATTATTAAAATTGGTACAAGGCCAGGTATCACTTTCATTTTAGAAGATAAATACATTATATTACAAATATTTAAGGCTTTTATTCATAATTTGGTATATGCCGCATCATCATTTTGTGGCAGCAGATGTTTTGCATAGTTTTTATGGGTTTGGATACTTGACAAGAAGTATCCTGAAGACAACAGGGTCCTGTTTCAGGGGTGCTTCTGAAAGTCCATCAAACAGGATATCCCCGGAAGCCTAGAACTGCTTTAGTATCTGGGACAGAGGAGATATGCTTGACTTTGACTTTTGCTCAATATGCCTTGTCCTAGTCCAGGTTTCTATTTGTTATATAAATAGAATAGAAAATGTAGTAAGAATACTGTAAAATATTTGATGATAGAGCCATTTCTATATTGGGAAGAGGGAGGACAAACCTTTGGCACTGTTGCATCTCTTTCCTGATTCCTGTGGAAGGTCTTTGACTTCAGATTCTTTTGCTTCCTGCCTGTGCCTTAAACTTCTCTCTGGGTCTGTGGTGTTGTGCATATTAGAATCATATGCTGCAATTACAGCGCCAGGTTTTTAAACAACCCGGTCATGGTAATGGGCATGTAAAGTCCCAAGGCTTTTTACTGCTTCTGTCGTCTTAAGTGCTTTTGAATACTGAACAATAAAATGCGGGTGGTGAGGTTAATGTGATTGACAGTGCCTGAGACTTCACGTTAGGAGACGTTGAGCGAACAGACTCATTGATGCAAGGCCATGAATTTGTGGACACATCACAACTTTGGAGTATTGATTATTGAAGTCAATGCATAGCTGAAGATTGATGAAGGGAATAGAACTCTTCATCATATATCATTAATGTATGAGGGATGTGTAGTTGGGTTTGTGCAGGGTTTTGTAACAAGCTTTCTGCAAAAAGCACTGATTTTAGTAAATTTTAATGAAGTCCTAAACACTATCCATTGAGCTTATTTTGTAATTTAAATCAATACATTAGAAAGAGTACTAATTGTAGAACTTACTGTAGAATTAAATTTCTAATAAATCTTGCTCTTTCTTGGCTTTTGTTCAACTTATTCAAATATTGACCTTTGAATTCTTACCATTGCCTATGTTTTATTGATGCTTGCTTTGAAGGGGAGGGGAGATGTGCGTGGTATCATCTTTAAGCTTTTGTTGTAATAATTAAAAGGGCAGTGTCAGACATATGGATCATTTGACATTTAACATGACAAAATGAAAAGGAAATTGGTGATAAAATCAGTGGGGTTGATTTTAGAGCTGTCAAATGTGAATTGTAGAGAATGGAAACTAGACTGGCCAGCAGGTAGCAGAACTGATGTATTTCCAGAACTTCCAAAACACAATTCATATCAGTTGCCTTCTGGGGTACTCTTTGTAGGAGTGTAGGATTGTATTCATGTTGAGCTAATAAATGTACTTAACATTTTAAAGCCTGGATCTTGCAAGCTGCTTTGCATGAATGGATCAGTATCGCGGTCAATGGCTGTTTATCTATTACGTTGTTCTATATGGAACAACTGTTGGAATCTGACCTTAATCTGTAGTTAATAGTATAGGCTTTAATACTTATTTTTATTTGCAGTGCAGAGATCCTCTGAATAACTGAAGCCTCATATTATGTAGAATTCTGTATTAATATTTAGTAGAGATGCCCTTGATACAGAAGGTTTATAAGCTAGAGAGACTCTAGGTGTGCTGATATGTGCACATATTATTCTATCACTTTCCATATGTATTTTTTTGAAGTGGAAATTATTTGCTTGAGCTCAGTATTACAATTTCAATTTAAAAGCATGATAATCTCTTAAAATTTTACAGAAAAATATTCTGTCGTATAAATACTTGATATAATGTAAATTATGCTCGTTATGGTTGTATGTAAGGACAGAGCTATAAACACCACCTGAAACACTCATGGGGTATATTATATACCTCCTCAGGAGAGAGTGGGCAACTTGCAGACTGTGCAAAAAAATGTTCTTGTTACACATGCCTCTCTTGTAACAGTAATTAAGAAGCAGTAGTGAGAAGATGCAATGCTTGCTTTCTAGGTAACTCAGAGAATGGCTTCATCCCCTGTGCATGTATAATACAGAAATACACTGTGTGAATTAATTCGGATGATTTTACCATGTGTGAGAAATCGACGGTGTCGATCCTGTTAGGAAAAGCCCATGACACTCAGCAAATAGAGCTGACTTCTGCCAGGCTCAATGATACGGAGATGATGCTCTGTTTTCACACACCACCATCCCCCCCCTCCCTTATTTTAGAATACAGTTATCAATAGAGCAGAAGATGGTGTACTTAAAACTTGTTCTCAGCAGATGAGTCCTCGTCACTTAATGTGTAACGTTCCTGTGGTGCTGTTGTGTTTAAGGAAAGCTCAGGAGATGGCTCTGGGTACGTGTAGTGGGGTAGGAGAAACTTGCTCCTTGAACCAAGTCCTGTCTGTAGTTACTATTGAGTTTTAGGTCAAATGAGTTCTTCTCTTCGGATTATTTTGCTGTATGCAGTTAATGAAATTAGGAGGCTGACAGAAACCAAATGGGTGATGGGAAAGAGAATGATCTTGCTTGAGAAAATGATCAAGAGGTATTTTCTGTTGTGCCATCTGTAGTATTGATAAGAAAATATCTTCTTTGGGGTGGGTTTTTTCCCCCCTGTTACAGCCTATTTTGAAAAAATAGAACTCTTAATTCTAGCTCTTGTTGCATGGGCAAATTATTATCCCAAGGTTGAGGCTTGAAAACAGAATAATTTATTCTTCTGTGGTATCTCTTTCTGCAGTTAGAAATTCATTCTGACCTGATGGTGAGATGCAGGGTAACAGATGCAATCTTTGGATCAACCAGCTACAGCTTTTGTGTTAACCAGTCATCAGGAAATATCACTAAATTACTGGAGTACAAAACGCATCTGTTGGAAATATGTTTAAGTCTTTTGTGAAATAGGATGGGAAAACCATTGCTAGAATGGGGAGTGGCTTCAGAAGCAGCTGTGCTCAGCAGCGGAGGGTGGGCCATGGGAATGAGCTCTTTTCAGAAATCCGAGCAGACCTGGCTGGAGTCGGGCTCCTGTGGCGTCTCTCCAGCTGTTTTGTTTCTCTGACTGTTGCATAAGTGAATGCTGTAGTTTGTTCAGGTTTTCTGTCAGTTTGAAATCCGCCTGTGTGTGAGCTGGTGGGCAGCGGCCGAAATGCATACGTGGCTTTCCAAGAGTTAAAGCTGGCAGGCTCTAGTTGCTTGTAATTCCAGATTTGGTCTGGACTTCACTAGGTATGTTGCCTCCTTGTTTTGGAAGGAACGTTGTCTTAATTTCTGCATTCAAAAGGAAAGCATTAGGACTATGAATCAACCCTTTAACATTTGCCTAGCCCTCAACTTTGATATTTTATTAATTTGTTTTAATGGCACAATCCACGTTGCCATGAGGATGCTTTTTCAAGGCCACATGTCTGCTCTTAGAAATTGATGTCCTACTGTGCTTTATAACAGCATGTCCTCATGTTAAAGTTGCCTGTCATAGCCCCAGTGCAAGTGCTCCCAGCCTTTTCCCTTCCTCGCTGTCTCACAAGTGCCACAAGCCCCATGTGTGGGGGTAAAAAAAGCATAGTGGCAATTACAGCCCCAGAGCTTTGCAAAGCGTCGATGCGGCACTCAAAGTGAAAGCCCTGAAGGCAGATAATGAGTTTTCTAGTACTTGGTAACACAGGATAAAACCTCAGTTTCTTTCAGCACTCATGGTAATAAATCCTTCAAAAATTTCAGACCGAAAATAGAAAAAAATCTTTTTGCTACTGCATATTTTGGACTTCAGTTTTAGGAGATGTAGAACATTGGGTATTATTTAACATGTGTTGTATCTGCACGATAATTCTAAAATTAGTCAGTGCTGTTTTTAAAACAGGAATTGCTTTTGAGTCCAGTCAAGCTGTGGAAAACTCTCTGTACATCTTATTTGTTAAGTTATCTCATGAGACCAGTTTACACAAAGATTCTATTGAACCATTTTAAAAGTCAAAGCTTCTTCGCCTTCAAAACAGCTGTGTCCAAAATGGTTTTTGTGTTGATGGGAAACTCGAAGCTTTCTCTGGAAGAATGCACTAAACCAGTGTGTTTGCTAAAATTGCGTCTGTGTCTCCAGATCAGCTTTATGAAAAGAGCCATTTGTGAAGATGGTGTTTTCTTTCAGGGTTAAAAAAATCTGCATCCTGTCTCCTGAGAAAATACCAAGATCTCTGATAACACCACTTCTTACATATAGATTACTGATACGTTTAAAAGGCAGAACTTTATCAGAGCTCCAGGTGTTCTGGTTTTGCTCATTAACCTGTGCGTGCACACCCTGAGGCTTCTTTTTACAAGTGGACTTGCAGATCCTGACATGCTTCTGGTACTCTGAACTAAAAATATCTCTGGTTTTTCTAAATGTTGGCTTTGGACAGTAACACTCTGCATGTCTGTCATTGGTTTAAGGCTCTCCAAAACATTAAGAATGTAATTGCATTGAGTCTCATGTGTGTGTTAGACTAATACTGTCCCCACCTGTAAAACAGTGATGGTTAACAGTGCTTCGGTGACACGGATTGTGTCAGAATCAAGGAAGCAAGACAAATATGTAAAACAGGACTTTTTACTGGTGTCTTCCATCATTGTGGTACAAAGTCTTGTGCAAAGATGTATGTATGCTTTACAGGGATCCTTGTCCGAAGGAGTGTGGAAGTTGAAGGGATGAGTCAGGGTAGGAGCAGAGCAGTGCGAGGGAGGCTGCGCAGCCTCGCCTGGTCAGAGCTGCTCCTGGCTTTGCCCTCGCTCTTTATTCTGCTGAATGAGGTGTGGGGTGTTTTGGCTGGTGGGAAGCTGTGGTTTTTCAAGCAGAATACTATAGAGGAGGTCATTGTCTAGAAGCAGAGCAAGTTAATTTGAGCTTTCAATGAGGAATTATTTTTATAACTTGTTATACCTGAAGAATGAGTTACGTTATCTTAGTTTCATGATCGGGAAGCGTATTCTCTTCTGATCCTCTCTTGCCTTCTGTAGGTTGCTGCATGACTCAAGGGTTGTTTAAATGAGAACAAATGGATCATGGGTACCTTTCTCAATGGCTGCTTGCTCCCCTGCAATCTGTCCCTAAGACCATCCGTGTAGCTGGCATTAATTCCACTCTGTGAGGAGTTTCTGTGAACTGCGACAACCCTGCCTGTGCGAGACCCAAGCTTCTCGCTGCTCCAGTGTTGTCGTTTTATCACTTGCTTGACAAGTGTGAATATAAATTCTGATTTCATAGTTAAAGGATTTTATGTATTTAGGTTGGGAGGTCAGTGCACTGCTTCCTCTGTTTCAGTCCATTACAGATTTAACCTAGGAGGTCCAGGCAGGTCGGAGATTTTTTTGCATTTTATTATGGACACCGATAGAGTGTCCTGGCACAGTTAAATCACTGTTTGCAGCTGAAAGGTTATATATAAGGGCTGAAGAGGCGAACATACGTTAAGGACAGAGTGTGACTTGTACTATATTTGTAAAATTTAGAATCATCCTTGTAGACCGTGGCACTGGTTTGGGGTCATGATTAACACAGCAAAATTTTGCCCACTCATACCAACAGAATCTTGTTATCATTGCTGGATTCTCTTTACAGAGAAGAAACTTTTTAAAAGCTTGTTGCAGATGGTGTTCCATCTTTAAAGAGAATAAGATTAAAATGTGTGACTGGGGTGGCTTCAGAAAAAAATGGGATGGTGGTGGGATACTGCAGCAACCTTTGTGGAGTAGACAATGATGCAGTAAATCAATGTCTTAGTGATTTTGATTCTGGTGGAAACTTCATACAGCTGCATCTTAAAAAGCCTGGAAAAACTATTTATAGTAACTAATTTCTGCAGATAGCAACAAATTCAGCATGCTATCACCATCTTTGGGATGTTTCCTTATTTGAAGCTGATGGAATGAAACAGAAATATATTAAAAATACAGAATATAACATAGCTAAAACCCCTCAGTTCGAGAAGAATTTGCACTTATTGGCATCACTGGTTTCATCCTGGAGCACCTGTTTCATCTTCAGCTCCTTTGACCTCAACTGGAGTCAGATTCTTCCTCGTTTAGCAGCTCTCAAGCTGGAGGGAGAGCACATAACTGATCTGGGAGATGGCAGGGCTGTGCTGGAGCAGTGGGGCAGGAGATGCAATGCTGTGGCTTGCCCTGCCCTGCCCCTACAGCCTGGAGAGTTCCAGCTTCTGGGGTGAAACTTGTGTGGGCTAATTCTCTTCTCTCCCACCCCGGAAAGGATTGGTGCCTGGCAAGAGTTTACCTGCCCTGAATTTATGCCATCGTGATAGAGATTCCTGTGAAAACGTAGGAGACAGAAATGAGGAGGAGGAAGCCGAGAAGAGTGAGCGGGAGGAGCGGTGGCAGAGGGCAGTGCCCTGAGCAGGAGCTGGGGACCTGCCTGGGCATCCTCTCTTGGGGCAGCCGGCAGCGGTTCTGCAGCGGGGCCTGTGCTCTGGCACAGGTCTTCTGTGGTTTCAGAACACTTTCAACATCAAACTTCAAGAAGAGATGTATTCCAAGAAACTAAAACTTTCACAGGGGTTTTTTTTGCATGTATTTGAAAAACTTCAGTTTTATATTTCACCACTTTTTCACTATTCAGATTTTATTTGCAATGAACTATTTCCTTCTAGTTCTTGTTGAGTCTTTAGCAAGACCCTTATTTTTTTTCAATTACTCATATTTTATTATTAGCAATAAGTGAAAAGTAGTTCATGCTGTTTAATTTTGTTAAAGCCTTTTATGATAGTACTTGCATCAAAAATGCAATTAGTAAGTGGCAGGATCTTCAGGTTCTATTGTAGTGCTCTGCCATTAGAAGTCATTTTAGCGAACAAAATATTTTAGAAATGTGTTCTGAAACACTTTTTTGATTCTTTAAATGCTAAGTGTAGTCACTTAATATTGTAATTAGAAATCAATTTATAACCAAATTCTGTGTGACCTCCATCTTTTTCCTTACTTTACGGTCAGATTCATTTTCTTTTACTGCACTCTGCAAACTGCACTCTGAGCTACAGCTGGGCTGGGCTAAAAATAGCCAAGGAACCCCTACCCTCTATATTGTGACATTACGGCCTTTTATTTATGAGTATCTTACAAGGAAGAGTAACTTTTATGATGTGCAATCTAGGAAAGCTCTGGCACTCCTCATGGGGCATTTAATGTACTGGGACACGATTTAAGTGTAACGTGCCTGAAAGCATCGTGTGTAACGTTGTTTGTCAGAGGGAGGGATTCTGTGAGCAACCTGGTTCAGTTGCTGCACGGGCTAGATACATCTGCAATACTTTATAGAAATAGAAGATTAACGTGATATGAAAGAACAGCAGAATTTATTAATCCCTTCAAGCTCTATTGATGAAATATGATTTCCTGTTGTGCAGAGGAGAGCCAGGGCTGGGGGGGCACCTGTGTGAAAGCGGGTGCATCTCCTGCAGCTTCTGCAGATGCAGTTTGACATTATCAGGTTGTACAGGTATGGGTATCAGCGTGGCTTTGGCAGCACTCAAGGAGCTGTAGAACCTGCCAGAGGAGCTGCCTGGCAGCCACTCACCGCTGGACCTCGCTGGGTGGGTTGCCCTGCCCGGGTACCTGCCCCAGCCGGGCCTGGAGCAGGCAGCATCGCTCCTTAGCGCTGCTTAGGGCAGCTTAAACAGCATCACCCCAGCCCGCAGTTGTTTTGCTTTTATTCCTTTAAGAATGGATAAAAATCTGAAAAATGAGCGTTATACTTACAATCTATTTTGTTTCTCTTATTTAAATGAAATACTTAAAACATTTGGGAGCTGACGCTCTAGAGCCGTGCTGGTTTTAGCTTGTAAAGGAGAATTTCTCACTTTTCCCCATAGAGCAGCTCTGCCAAGGGAGACATACTTCATGTTTTAAGTGGTAAGACTTTGAATATCTTGTATAGGACGATCTAGAACAAACCACTCCACCTCTCCAGACATTAATTATTACTCTTGGGAAATAATTAACTAAGGACTATTGATACTGCCAGCCTCATCTTGGTACCAGATGAGATCTCCTTGGGACTTAGGATGTTTGTTTCTGTGCAGATAGTTCTGAATAAGCATTAACTGTGCGTGTCATCTTGTACTTTCTCCTCGTTAAAAATGTCAGTGGACTATTTTACAGGGTTACACGTTCCACATAAGAAATTGTAAAAGGGATTAAAAAGATGATTTAAAACATTTTTGTTTCACTCCTGTTAACACTTTTGGAGGTGTTGGTTGTTGGAAATCATTAGATATTTGACTGGACTATACATTCTCTATGATATATTATTTGAATAATGCCACTTATTTTTTTTTCTCATGTAATTGTTTTCCTTTCTTTACTTTTTGTCAGTTATGCTGTAAGTAGGTTACTTCAAAAATGTTATGACAATTAAAGATTTCATATCCTAAGTTTAATAGTGATGGCAATAAAAGCTGTATGCTGAAGCTTGCTTTGTGTTGACCATACATAAAATATTTGGGGGAAAAAGATTTACTTACCAAAAAACAATCTCAAAAGAATCATTTTAAGAAACTGAAAGAAATGCAGTGCTTACACAATAGTGTGAATGAAGCAAATTGGTTTTTACTTCTGTATTATTATCACTCTGTTTGTGGAAAAGTTCCCAAGGTCTTTTCCTGCTGTGATTTATTTTGCTGTTGTCTTAGTCATTTACATAAGCTTAGGTGCAAGGTAGTTAAATTCATGACTAAGTATTGTTGAAGCTCACTTTGTCTTCAGAATGTTTCAGAAATTTACTACAGAGCAGTCATATATACTAGATAATAACATATATTTAGGTAGAATATTCCACAGCTGAAGTTTTTATTCTGTGTTCAAATCTAGGGAATAAACTCACCCGTTGTCTTTAGAGTTAAATTTGGTTAAACTAAGTGCTGTCATCTCACAGCTTCCTTTAGTCTTTGCAAGTTTATTTATATTCAGCTTATTGTGTAATTATAGCATTTAAGACTGAAATAGTATTCATTTGAAATCATGATGTAATCAGACTTGAGTCACATTAGAAGAAACACATTTCCCTGCAAATATTGTAGCTTTTAAAATTCTGAAATGCATTAAATTATTTCTTGATTAATTGCATTTATTTTAAGTTACATCAAGGCCTTACAAAGGAAATCTTCACTTCTAAACATTTTTATTAGATTTTGGTGATGAGCCACTGGTTTTGACCCTGTGGTACATTGTTTATATTTATCTATTTGAATATAGATACATTTATGTTTATATATAACTTATTTTTAAATGTAACTTTAATTTCTCTTCCTCTTTGCTGCTCTTGCTGGGTGGCCCAGAAGTGATACATTTCACAATTTAAATGCAGCAAAGTTTTGAAATGAGTGATGCCAAAACCAGTGTTCTCCTGCTGGAATGGGAGGTGCCCAGGAGGTGGGGTGCACCCCGGGTGCCACCAGTTGTAACAGGTTTGATGTACTTTGTTTTCAATCTTTTCATTTTCCCACAAAATTAGTCTTCTAACTCCTATATAAAAGAAAATTTTATTCTTGCTAATAATAGCTGTGGCACTCATCCCCTTGCCTGCATTTCGTTGAGTATTAGGTATCTCTCCTGGCTGTGCTGTGTGATGCTTATTTTTAGGGCCTCTATTAATATCTTTAAGTATATGATGTAAGAAGACTAAGGCGGCATTAAATTGGAAAACTTAATTATTGTCTTTGTAGTTTTCACTGTTAAATGTAAGTGGAAATCCATATCAGTGTTTAATACAGGAAGTTCTAAACAGGAGAAGCTGAAGTATGTGAAACTGAAGAATGTGACAGCATTTTTGGTATTTAAAAAAGCATGAATTTAAATGAGAGGAAAGTGTCTGTGTTTGTGACCACTGCCATTATGTATGTATTTTGCAGTATTTGGTAATTTATGTAGGAACCTACATGCTCAAAGTAATAGCTATTTCAACCAACAAATGTTGATTAACTAAACACCCTAAATGGAGAGGTTTCCAACCAAATGCTCTAGATAACGCTCTCCACATACGCGGTGTAAAGGTTCTTGTAACTATGGTTATTCTGAGCCGTGTGTCTCCTTGACAGTATTGCTAAACCTCAAGTCTCTTAGATGATGTGCTCTAGATTTTTCACCAGATTCTGCCATCCTAAAAAAAAAAAAAAGTTTTTAAAGGGGAGTGCTTATTAACCTCTAATTATTTTAAATGAAAGATCTGAGAGTTTTGTTCTTTGTTTTCAGCAACAATTTTCGACTGATAAATTACCTTTCTGACAGTACCACCGCTTGCTTTTATCCCATGCTGATTGTTTACTGCTTCGGTTCTCGGTGTGCTCTCTTGGAATTGGTTGGCAGATACTGAAGGGGGTTTTTCATTGAGCGCTTGAAGACTGCTGTTGTACCTTTAAAATACTCAGTTATTTCAGCACTGAGACGCTTTTTATTTCTATCAGGTACTTTTTTTCCTTTTTCACTTACAATGCTGCTAGTGACATTTTTATCTCAGAAGTACTTAAATCATTTGTGACAGTGATCTTGTGTTAATCTGAGGACACATAAGCATATAATTTTTGTTAATAAATTTAAAATCAAAATTGCAGTTCTTCTGCCCATTGGAAGGCAGTTGTCCTGGAATACCTTTCTGAAGAGATTGGCAGACCAAGAAACCAAGTGATTTTAATATGACCTTCTGAAAAGAATTGTGTCATGGTTGCCAGTAGAAGCAAGGAGCTGGATTCAATTACCCTTAGAGGTTCTTTTCAGGCCTCTGTTACTAATTAAGTAGAATTTTGCTATATTCAGCTTATAAATTTTTATTGAGCTGGTAAGTGCTGATAATATGAGATAGAAAAAAAATTAATTGAAACTAAAATCCTATGATTATAATGTATAGAATCTGCAGTATTACTGGAAATGTAAAAATATGAAGACTCAAGCATGAGTAAAAAGGCTGTAAGGTCTTTACCTGGTTTCATATGTTTTTCCTCCTTACAGGCTGTCACTGTGTCAAAATCTGTTCTGGAGGGGCTTTTTTATATGATGCATTTCAGTAATCTTCTTGTAATCCTATGATAAACTGCTTAGTTTGATGGAGAATGTTAGACGTTATTGGTAAAATAGTTGGCCCCTGTGAAATCAGTTTCATTTTATAACATGCTTTCAAAGGATATACTCTTAGCAGCTGGGTAGCTCTCCTTGCATTAACCTAATCAACCTCTTTTTGAGAAAGGGGGTATGGCCGGGATTAAATTCTTAAATTCAGGCCGTTAGGAACAATACCAGACAATCTGCATGAGTTTAGAACATTTACTCTTTTCATGTACGTTCTGTTTTGCAGTACATCATTCTTATTTATGTCATTTTATCTCTTCTTTCACCCTTGTCTTGCTATGTAGACCTTTTCTGGAACAATTGCACTGGTTATAAAAAGAATTTTAAGTCTTGTAGGGAGGTAAAAGCTGCATATATTTGTCTCTTTACTGATTTCTTTCAGGTCTTCTAAGGAAAATAAGTACCTTCCTTCACAAGTGGAAGGACAATTCTGGCATAAACGTGTCTCATGAGCTTGTAAAAACCCTGTACAGAGGTGTTGAAAGCCCATATTTGAAGTTATTTTATATTCATTAGAATACAGCATCCTCCTTAATTTGGCTTTGATGTTTTCTTGCTGAATTTTTTTCAGTCCTTTCATTTTCTTATGCCAAATAGACATAAAATGACTATGTCCCCTAGGTATAATGAAGGGAGCGCTCTCATTCCTAAATGATATTTGTGGGGGAGGCAGGAGAGTGGTTGTCTAAAGACTCTCTTATCTGTGCAAAAAACACAGATAGGATTTGAACAGCTAGAGCTTTTTTCCCCTCAATCTTATTTCCTCTGTAACTTGTTTCAAGGATTTCTTTCTTTTTTTTTTTTAAAGAACTCTGCATTTAGAGAGATGCAAACACCCCCATCCATTGGATACATTTGAGATGCAATAGCAAAACTCTGTGCTGGGTTTAGAATGCTCAGATTATGTAGTATTTGGAAAAGAATTGCCGAAAACAAGGTCTTGGGAGATGGCGACTGAACTACCTTGTTACAGACTTTTCCTAGGCTGAGTTTATGAATTGTGTGCCTTGTGCAGTTACCCTCAGGCAAACTATTGTATTTTACTTACCTGCACTAGGGGTGTCTGAAAGCAATGCAGAATTTGGCAGTAATTTGTAGCAGAACTAAGCATCACTGGTGTTGGGATAAAGATTTTCAGTTGTACAAGTGGATTTGAATACTTACAGTGTACTTAAGATATTTTAGAGAAACTCAACCTGTGTGAGGATTTAACCCTAATTACAGTGTTAAGCCATTGCTTTCAGTAGCAGAGGTGGTTTGACCTAATTTTAGGTTTATAAGACCAATGAGTGAAGTGCTAGAGAATCTCAGGCTTTATGTAATGCTGATGTTGGTTCTGTTTGTGGCCGCCCTGGGAATATGCCTGGTGCTTTTTCTAAGCTGCTTGTCTCCCTGTAATGGATAGCTGGGATAAACCTTGTTCCTAGAGTGAGGCTGATATTGATGATGACACCAGTGTATGAACAGGAGCTCCACTAAAAATCCATTTTAAT
This sequence comes from Limosa lapponica baueri, assembly GCA_002844005.1. Taxonomy (NCBI): domain Eukaryota; kingdom Metazoa; phylum Chordata; class Aves; order Charadriiformes; family Scolopacidae; genus Limosa; species Limosa lapponica. The sequence continues at coordinate 26,265 of KZ506000.1, forward strand.
TTCAGGCTCCATTAGTGATACAGAGAGAAATCATTATTTGTTAAACAGAAAATAAGAACTGATACATTTTGAACCATTTGTGTTTCAAACCTCAAAGTCAGTGTGATAGAACACAAACGTGTTAATTGATTTTTTTTATTATTATTATTTCTTTAGCTGTTTGAAAAATGAACTGGGGAAAATGACTAGACTTACTTTAAAATAAGAAAATGTGGTGTATATAAACACTGCAGTGTGAGACAGGGTGGGTCAGGAGTGTAGGTTCCTTTCATTGTTCAAGCTGTGCACCAAGTTGTGTAATTATGGTTGCATTTGGAGCTTGAAATAATTTCTAATCAACTAGTCAGAAAAGTTTAAGTGGTCAAAAACAGTTCTTAGAAGTTTTTTTGTGTTCTGCAATCACTTATTGCTTGACTAATTGAAGTGGAATATTCCCTAATTGTTTAAGATTGTGTTGCCTATTTAAAATCAGCATTATGTGCAACCTCGGTGTAGATTTCTCTTCTGATGTTTGACTTTTCTGAGAACCATTACCACTTCTTTGGACTCAGCGTGTTTTTTATTACTGCCATGCTTGTTTAATTTGAAAAGTATAGCATTGGCTTTCCGAGCTATTGAGATAAAATGAAAGCATTTTATCTGAAGTAACTGTTTTTAATTGTTTGGAACAGATCTTAAATAATCCAAAATATTTTAATCCAAACACTTTTGGCCTAGCAAAAGTAGTTAGAACGGGAGCAGTTTTAATGGCATAAGTACATTCCAGTAAGGCAAGTTACCATCAGGGTGCATCAGATGATGTAATTGATACCCAGTTTTCCATTATATATTGCCTTTTTTTCCTTGAGAGAAATCTTTTCAGGGGAATTTCCCTATCTCTCTTTAAATTTGCACACTACTTGTTGACTTCCAGAACATCTGTTTTTTGCTTTATTCCAATTACACAGCTTTTCATGAGTTGCAGAATTCCTGGTACTGAACTCAAATCTGCAAAATACTGACTGTTGTTCCTGTGCTCTGGCAAATAGATTTGGTGTGTGCCAAACAGCAGGTTTACAGAAAGTCCCGTTCTTACATGGAATTACTCGTGTGCTGAGGATTAGGAACATGTGGAAGTAATTGCATGGAGGCTTCACAGAGCTTTAGCAGGTGTGTGGCAGTGACTCCGGAAAGGAGCAGCATCCCAGGCTTAGACCTCAGCTCCCAGGGAAGTCGGGCTAACACAGGCTGGAGCAGGGCTCCTCAGCCAAGTATGTAGCCAGCCTCTCGGGTAGGTTTTGCAACTTAAACTCAGTTACCCTCTTCTGCAGAAACAAATACGCTACCACCTGAGCATGTAACAACAAATTTACCTTTAGCGAGCTGCAGTCATTTAGGTATGTCCTAAAGTGTATTTTGCTCAGGTGCCTTTGTAGCAGAATTACCACAATCAATTACAGTAGCATTTACGCTTTTCATATGTATTAATTTTCCTTGATACAGTTTTTATAGTGCAATTAAGACCTTTCTTTGAAGACATAGGTATGGGAAATGAAACAGGAGGATGCTATTACATGACCTTTTTTTTTTTTTAAATTGCAAGCAGTTTTTGCATTTGTTCTAAAAGAAAATAATTCTTGTATTTTTTAATGTAGTTCTGTTGTCAGGAATATGGTGTATCCCCTTGTGGATATATCAGGTGGTCTTACTCTCTCACCAATGTTTTTGTAGTTTGTTATGCTTGACTTACAACTGTATAAATTTGCATCTTGAAATATTTCTCAAATGTAATGTTGTGGTGAAGGTAATGGGAGGCACGGACAAAACAAACAAGGCAGTTCCGTTGCTTGCAGCCTTTGCAAACTGCATCAGGCCGTGCCCTGCTTGGCTGGGATGTCAGTCATACAGGAGGTAACAGGTAATGAGGCTTCTCACGTATGAAAGCTGTAATGCATAGAAATCTACATGGAACAAGAATAAATTCTTCAGCTGACTGTTGCCATGCAGTTGATGTTGCAATATCATTGCCTTGTCCTTGAATAGTTACGTTTTTGCAGTGTTCACAAAAGAAATTGCCTTTTTGAGTGGATGGAACCGGAGCGATCATGCTACGAGGATATTTTTACCTTTAAGTTTTGGCAGTTCTTGTAAGTGCTGAGTGTGTAACTGTTTATAGCGGCTTATGGGTTTATAGCAGCTTAAGCCTGTGGCTTATGGCTGACATGCTACCCTACTTTTCACTAACGATAGAAATTAAAAAGTTAAAGCTGAGGCCAGTAACGAGGACACAATCCAGCATTCTCACATCACTTGATGAGCGCTGCTGCCCAAAAGCCAGTCAGCCTCAAGGCCTCAGACCTTGCTGCTCAGAGGTCTGTCAACTTCTTGCTTAGTCCAGGTATCCATGAGGATAATACACCACAGCACGTCTGGGTATTGTATTAAACTCAGCCACAGCAATGTGAACTCTGCACTGTATCCAATCATGAATTTTTTCTGACATTTGTAGACGTTTTATGGTACTAACAGTGGCAATGCTCATACACACTGGTAAGATATTTAATAGTAAGTACATAAAAAAGGGAGATGGTGAATGATCTAAGATTACAGCTGAACTGTATTGTTGTGCTATTACCATCTTCTCTAATTAATAGATAAGCAAGTAGTACAGGCAACACTGTCAGCAGAAGCTCAAGATTAAGCTTTTATCTAACTCTTCCTATTCTTTGTGAATATCAGTCAACTGTGAAGTTACAGTGGGCGGTAATGAAAGTAGAACATGGCATTTCTTTCCTTTCCCCAACTAATAATCTGACCTTTTGAATCACTCTGCTCTAAAGCTGCAGAGTATTTTGAGAGTGAACTGTTTCCCCCCACCCCCGCCTTTCACTTTTCCATGAAACTGTGATATGGAGTAGAAACGCATAAATAAATTGAGGTGGAAGGGACCTCTGGAAGTCATTTGCTGTGGCCCCTGCTCAAAGCAGGGCCAACCTTGGACTTGGATCAGCTTTGGGGTTTTGTTGAACTCCAACCTGACGCAGCCTTTGCTCAAGGTTGTGTCAGGTTGCAGTTGGAATATCCCCAAGGACAGAGATTTCTCAGCCTCTCTGGGCAACAGAGCATTGCTGTTCCCGTGTCTGACCACCTTCGTCTTGAAAATATTTCTCCTACTATCTAGTTGAGATTTCCCTTGCTGCGACGTGTATGCCTTGGGCTGTCTTGCTTGGCTGCCGGGCACTGGCCCAGTCTCATCTTACTACTTGTTCTATAAAGCTGGGCTGATGGTGTGGGGTACTGGGTGTACCAGGGGCTGAGCTGTAGAGGTTAGTTCTGGAAATGATGCAGTGCTGCTGGTTTGTGCCATGGAAAAAGCTGATGAATTTCAGAGCCGTGCATTGCCCGTGCCCTTGGGTGGTATGTAAAAATACAGCGCCTGGTCTTGAGGAAATTGTTTGCATGAGGAGGTGTCCAGTGATCATGATTGGGATCTTTATTGCCCTTACAAACCCGGATATAGAGTCAAGCAAATAACCACTATTATTTCCTGGATGATGAGCCAGGAAAATTAAAAAAAAACAACAGTTGAGAAATATGTATTAGTCCTAATTGTGTTTCTTTATCTACTGAAACAAATGTAAAAGTTCCCTTGAATTCCTCATGTCCTTTCTCTTTTCTTTATCTGGTGTTTTCATAATTATTTTTTCTTATAAAAGCATTATTTTTATTTTATTACTCTGTTGTCCTAAATGATTAAATTTTTTCTGTAGCTCTCTGATTTTCTAGCTGCAGAAATCAGGAATGGTCTTGTTGATTAAACCGAATTATAGTGTGTTTGCTTGGAAACTCTTCTGGCTTCCAGCTGTGTCTTGTATCTCCTATGAGCTGTGACTTTCCTTGTAGCTTAAACAGGGGTATGACATGATATCCTGGGGTACTTGTCCCATGTGTGCCCCTCCCACTGCCACCCCAGCTTGTGTTGCATTATTGGTCTCAAGGAAAACTTGGAGTTGGTGGGGCTTTTTGATGTTGGCCTAGTGATTGAATTTTACTGGCTTGGTGAGAAGAACATTGGTAACTTGTTTCTAATAGAAATTAAGCAGTGGGGTCTAACTAGAAATGTATTTTTCATATGAAAGAAAGTATTTTCTAGGAGATAGTGTAAGCAAACTGTTAAAAATTGTCAGAACTTTTATAAGCTGTCAAACTCCTGGTTTATCCTGAGGATTTCATTATCAGATAATTTTAGGCAAAAGATTCCATAAGTCTGTGGTCTTTCTGTATTATATCCCTGAAGAAGCATGTTAGTAGTGATTCTTTTTACATTAGCTATCATTGTTTCTGTGAAGTTGAACAAAAAGATGGAAACAGGTACACTGAGGTGGGTGGGCTGGAGACTTGGGTTGCTCTTTCATTACAAATACTGTGGAAGCTCTGTAAGCTGTTTTGCATCTGCACCCGTATTTCTCAAAACTGCTTTTATTGCAGCATTTCTCAGTGTGCTGAGAATTTTGCTAAATTTCAGAGTGCAAAAGTCCTTACATTCAAGATCATAATTTCTCTGGTACAATGCCTGAGTTGTAGAAGACAGAGGAGTTAGCTACTTCGAAGTTTGATGATTCATGGCCCGGTATTTGGGTTCAAAATACTTAGTAGAGACACTGTCTTTGGTGAATCCATTGAAAATATAGGTTTATGATGTAAGAATGACAGAATTTGCAGATGTGATTTGAGCACAAGATCAGGCTTCTTGTTTGTGTTTGTTTCTTGGAAATGTATCAAGATTTCGATAAATTCACTTCTGCTCCCATCTCTCCACATTTTTTAAGTAGCTTCATTGGTACCACTCATCCCTGACTTCCATGTTGCACAACGTCAGTTGGGATTTTTGGTGTCCTAAATAATCAATACAGACTGCATTTGCAAAATTATTTCTTTAATTAAATTAGATACACATTCCTTCCATCTCTTGAACACAAACCCGAAGCAATATATTGAAGCTGAAATGAGTAGAAATTGTGAGTAGTGAAACGATTCACATTTTCCAGGTAGGAGGTACTTAAGACAATTTATGTTTTCTTTTGTCTTGATGGTTAAAAATCTGTGATTAAGTTTTGTGGGTTTTTTAAACTAAAAATACTACAGAACGTTTCCTTAAGAGAAGGAAATTCTTCTCTTTTCCCCAGCTTTTTAAAGTTTATTTGGCAACAAATGGACGTATATTGCCCAAATTACCCTTAAAATCAAGACAGCATGAAATGGCCATCCTTATTGTCTCACATGATATGTGATGCTTATATGCTGGTATCTGCAACTAAAGTACTACTGTTATTTTTAGTGCAGAGACTTGGTCTTTCTCATTCACAACTTTTTAGTTCAGGTGAGCACAAATTGTTTGCCTCCCTGCATTGGGCAGGAAATTCCATCGTGTGTCCAGTAGGAGTTTGTGTGTTACAGTTCAGGACATTTTGGTTTATTAATCCACTTACCTATTAAATATTTAAAATGATGTAATTACCAGCCTTTATTAATTTATTAAGATTAATATTTAATTGAGTGCCATAATAATTAAACTAACAATAATGTATTAGCTATTGTATGATCAATCTGCCAACACTTACACTTGCTGCTGGTTGATCTCTCATAGGTCATTCAAAATAACCTTTGTAGGATTGATTGGTAGGGAAGAAATGGTTGTTCCATTGCTTAGCCGATGACTTTGCACATGTATGCATGTCTCCTCTCCTCCTCTTGGTTCCACCCTCTCCATTTTATTGCATATAAGCAACTCTACATATGAAGTATTTGAAAAAACAAAACAAAACAACCCTGTGGTGGCTTCACTGTTCTCTGCAACAAGAACCGTTCAGTCGACGATCAGAGGAGTAGCTCAAAGCCTGCTGCTTTTGGTTTCATTTTTGAAAATATACATTAGAGAAAAACAATATTCTTAAGCAGCAGAATAGATACTGTAATGTGGAAGTATGAGACTGGAAATGTAGTTGACAGTAGTATTGGAATTAGGCGTATTAGAGGGTAATATTCTTTGGCATTAAACATGTCAGTAGAATTTTGGCAAAGTTGTGTGCGTGTTTGTCAGCACATTTTTACTGTGTATTGATTGCAATTTATACAATGCAGTTTGGTCACAAAAAGGTTATTGTGGAGTACAAATACTTCTCGATATTACAAATACTAATATTCTGAAACTGTTCTCTTGGTTCTTATTATATTGAGCTGAAAGCCTTGGCAGAACTATTTCTAGAAAATTCACATTACAGATTTTCAGCTATGGACATGCTTGCTGTTCACTTGCAGCTCTATTTAATGACAAACACTACTTGGAAATGGCTTAATTGGATTCTCTGCTTAATAGCATTAGGACTGTTGTGCTGGTTTAGCTGAGCTCTAATGGTCCTTTGCTAGTTAAGAGATCAGTAAAGCAGCAAAATGGAAAGAGAAAATTCGGCTCTTAGAGAAGATTCTTTGCTCCTCAGAATAATGCTACTAAAAAAAGCAGTTGAAGACTTTACCTGTATTGAAGATGTTACCTATATTATTTGACTAAACATAGTCTGAATGCTTTATTGTTCCTTTCGAACTGGTTCAGCAGCTGCACGTTCCGCTTTCTGGTCAGCCCTGTGTTTTGGCAGAGAGCAGTGCCAGCACAGCAGTGTTCTGCTCCCCTTTGTGGTCTGGGTCCTACAGCTATAAAAAGGGGTCTCTCGGGCAGTCACAGACCCCTGGGACGTGAGCAAAGTAACTTCGTGTAGCTCTTTGACACTTCTAACAAGTAATTTTTGGAAAGACAAGTTTTGTGTAATTTGGTGTTCCAAGTGCTCTAAGTCCTCCTGTCTTCAGAGAATAATCAACAGAAAGCCAGAAATAGCAAAGTGTCATAGTGGAGGGAAGGATTAAATGAAAGCAGTAGGCTATGGCATGTGGATATCTCTTTTATTGAGCAAAAGACTACAGGTTGAGTTTGTGTGGGTGGTTCTTTTGTTTAACATTTTTCTGGCTCCCAAGAAATTGTTGCGAGTTATTTGAGACGTCTGGTTTCCCATGAGCTCTGTGTACAGAGAAGACTCCATTGGTCATGCGCTTTAATATGATTAGAGAAGACTACATGGGATGACAAAATACTCTTTTGTTAGAAGTATATAATACATATTTAACAATTTCAAGAAGCAGATGGCTAATTAGGTAGTTTGGTGATGCTAAGCTGATCATATGTTCTAGCTCTAAATAAAAATGTAACAAAACTTCATTTGAATATTTTAAACAGACTTACATAATGTTTTCTAGTTAGTGTTAAGTAAAGCAAGTACTGGTGGGATTGTCCACATTAATGTCAAAAGACAAAATTAGTATTCTGTTGCCTATTAAATCGGCTTTAGCTGGTGGTGACTGTGACTGTTTCTTGAGGCAGCACAAACTAAATGGGGTACTGTGGTTATTTCAGTCTGCAGTTTTTCAAAACCACATCATAATTGCAATTAGGTAAATACTAAATATAAATGAAAAACTTAGTGATTTTCAATAACATTTCTAACTGGTGAAATTCTAAGGCATTGCATCATTAGAATGACTTAATATTTTACGGTGTCTTTCCAACTGTATGTCAAGTTGTTTTCACAGTTAAATACAGGAAAAGAAAATGCTACAGGAAAACTATGAGTAAAATACTTAGTTACAAAACTAGTTAGGGAGGGGAAAAAGGAGATTAGAAAAGCGTTTGAAATTTGGTTTTGAAAGTAAAGTAAATATGAGGCAGTTCGCTATGGAAATGTAGGAAAGACAACCATTTCCCAGCAGGGAGGGTGCTGTGGGAAAGATGGAGTCGTGTAAGAGATGTGTGCAAAAGGGAAAAAAGAAAGAAAATTCAGTCAGATGTGTCGGGAAAAGGATTATACTTCATTTGAAAGTAACAAAGGGCAGCTCTGTAATTGGACCTGGGAATGGAGAAGACATTCAGCTGCTCATGAGCTTGCTCCTCTGAAGAATTTTGTTTCTAGAAACTGATCATATTGTACTATATGACTGTTGGATTAAATGCTAGTGTATTTGTCAAACAAGTGAAACTGAGAACCCGTCCTACACAGTGTCATGTACCACATATGTAGTTCTTTACAGAGGCCAGCATTTGGAAACATTTTTCTCATCTCTGTAGTGTGCAGAAATCAGCACATTTTTCTCCTCCCTCTCCCCTCCCTCCTTTTCCTGATCTTGCCTTCTCAGTCTCAGGCTTGATAAGCTAAATGAAAGTGGTGATTTGCATTGTTTCCAGTCTGTGCAAAGGCAAAAATATAAAATACATTGTGCTCTCTCTGTGCTTTTTAGCTCGCTGCAGGGTTTTTAAAGGCTTTTTACAAGATTAATTAAATTTTAAACTTCTAAAATGAACTCAGAGCAAAACTAAGTTACTGTGTGCTTGCAATCCAGTTACTTGTCTGCTTCTCTACAGAAGATTTTCTTTTTCTAAGTTCCAGCCTCAAAAGAACTGAATGCTGTTGGCAGACAAATTAGTGCTGTATTAACATTTTGTTTTTATTTAAAGTAATCTATCCAGGCAGGGTCAGGAGTGTTATTTGCAATAACCTTTCAGCCTTGCTTTGTGGTGCCAGATGACTAAACATGGCTGTTGCCATAACGCACAGTGTGGCATGGCTCTTTGGAGTGATAGAAGAGGAGGAGAAGAAGATATTTGCCTATCTCTTTTAATTGATTTCCTCTGTCCTTCTCCAACAAGCTGTCAAATTTGAATGTTTGCCCCAGTTTTCTTTGTCGTATGTGGAGATAGTGGGTTGGTTGTTCAAAGCTGGCAGGAATCAGCAGATACTCTGCCAGTAAGGAGAATTCAAATGTGATAGATATCTTGGAGTACCGGGGGAAGCTGTAGTGATTGCATTTACAGGGCTGTCACCGCCGAAGTACCTGAACACTGAAGAACGTGTTCTCCCATATGGAACTTTTCACAGTATTATTCTTTGTAAATTTTGAGCCATTGGTTCTGTAGCTCTTTCTACTTCAGTTTTAGTTCTCCGATTCATTGATTTTGATTTTAGCTGTCATCTAGAAATGATTGAAATAAATTCCCTTACCGTTTGAAGAGTATCCTAATTGTATCCCAATTTTATATGATCTCAATGCTGTAATTTTTGCACCAAAGAACAGATTGGAGTTAGAGGATTAACGTGAGTCCATACAAAACACACAGGATTGGCTCAATGCTCATTCTTATTTGCTCCTGCTACCTTGGAAACAAAGGATGGCATGACAACAAAAGCAATTCAGGAAGAAAGGTTAAATCTCAGAAACATTCGAAATGCATTCTTGTGGGGAAACTCTTCCTTATGACAGAATGGAGTTTCAAGTTTTACCATATGTGAATAAGGATTGCCTGTTTGTTTGAACCTCATCTTTGGTTGAAATCAAGACTGACGACTTGAAAGATACAAAGGTGTCATTTTAATGTAACAACACTTTATAAATGTTAATTTCTTAAGAACAAAAGTAAAAATGTCTTAGGTATATCTGCAGCTAAAAATATCTTTTAGTCTGAGCCGTTCAAGTTTTTTGGAGAAATTTTTGGTCAAAAGTTTCCTAAAAACATGCCAGGAGTGTTTCTTGTATGGATGGAATTAAAGGTAGGGACCATAAAAGGTTGGGTTTGCGTGTTCAGCAATGCTCGTAGCTAAGCTGCTACATTATTTTTTACTTCTGGAGCTCAGTGTGGTAGAGCAGTGTGTCCTGTGGCTTCTGCATCGTCTCATGAAAGGTTCCGGATTTTGTCTTGATCCTTCTGGTCCTTCTTCAATGTCCTGATGGGTCTTTTAGCTGAAGTTGGGGACAGCAAGTCCTGTCATACTACCCTGCCCATCAGCAGCACCGTTAATGTTGTGTGATTTATTATTTTTTGAATTACTATTTTAATTTTTTTTTACATGTACTGCTCCCTCTTTTGTTTTTCAGATCTCTGTTCTGCAATTGGCTCTCTGTCTTGATTTCCCTAATAACCCAGTTTAGCCAGGATGAGGGTATTCAAGGCAAATGTCAAAACATGTCAAAAATAGTGTGTTTGAGCTCACATTCAAAACAAGTTATCTGTAGAAGGGTAACAACATAATAGTTTTTCAGAACAATGTAATTTTAAACATTTTTTTTTCATAAGAAGCTAACTTCTTGAGGTGTAAGTTCTCAAATTCATTAAGACTGTGTTTTGCTGTTTAGTTAGGTTGTTCAAAGGCTATGCCAAAAAAGAAAGACAGTAGGTATTTCTTTCTTGAATAAACACTTCTGGTGTAATTTGAATGCCTCTTTTTTTTTTTTTCATGCTGAGGCAGCAAGGAGGTGAAATAGTGTTTGCTTCCCTTTTCAGTTCATCTTCGAGAAGGGCTTTCTTACTTGGTTAGACTCTTTCAGTGCAGTCACCTAGCAACTTCCAAGGGCCTTTGATTCAGACATTAATCTCTAAATGCAAAACCAGTAAGAAAACAAGGGTTCTCAGGAAAGCTCAACTGAAAAACTGTGAGTCTTGAAGGTAGCTGCTAAGTCAGTAACAAGCAGTTAGAATTATACTTCAGTCCCTTTTAAAAATTGTTGTCCTTATTGGAAGATCTGTAAAGCCACTTGCAAGTTACCATGTTATTAAATGTGGTTTGGGTAACATGCAGATGATATAATATTATGTCTCTCCATATGTCCACATTTTTCCAGAATTAAGATAATCTTATACGAAAATACATGTTTAAACTTCAAGTCCAAGCTAGAAAAAGGTTTCCATCAAGAATTTAAATATTTGTAGTCTTTTACATTTTCAGAAACACTTGCATTAGTTTGATTCCAATTTTAACAACTACATCTTCATACTCAAAGAAGCTTTTCTGCAACTGTCAGAAAAAACTTTTCCTTTTTCTTGCCACACAAGAGTGAAGTACTATAACTCAGCAGATAACAAAATGTATTACAGGTTAGTTTTAGCAGACCTCAACCTATATTTAGAAAAATATATGAAGAGGAAAAATAGAACTCAGGATGTCGAAATTTAAAGAAAAAAATAATGGAAGATCTATTGTGATACATAGGATCTATCTTGAAACTGTCCCATTCCACTGGTATTAGTTCATTTTAAAAATTAGACATGAGCATCATTTGGCCAGTATTGTCAATAATTATTTTAAACACAGTAAATGTGTCTGTCCTGTCCATTTGTCCGTATTTCAGAACACTTCAATGTTACTTCTCTAAAGTATTATAATATGTGTAATAGAAAAGAGCATTTGTTATCTTAGTATAAATTTGAAACTTTGAATTGCTAAAGAAAATGAGACAACATTTTATTAACTCCTCCTGTTTGCATCAAGGCGTTTCTCATACAAGGGGCTCAGCACAAACGTCCATTGCTTCAAATGCTGCTCTATTGCTTTAGAATTAAATCTGCATGCATTGTCTTCTGCACTGCAATAAGTGTGAAACTACATGTTTTTCTTCTACTGCCAATGCTGCAAAACATCACAATCTGGAGAGATGAACCCCTGACTTAACAAAATTCACTTATGTTTTAGAAATACCTTATTAACTTCCTCTGTAAAGTGATGACTTTGTGGCCAGAAGTAAGGAAATGCTTAAAGAGTCCCTCAGTAGAACTTTTAATGATTGCCTGCGTCCCCTATGGAACACTGAAGTGTTTTATGTATCAGCAAATGGGGAGAAATCTCAGGAGTCGCTTCAGCCCTTTCGCCCCAACACTGACCAGCATTGCACCGTGAAAATCCCTCAGTTATTTTGATCTCTTTAGAGGTCCTTCTTTTCTTACTGGCTTGTTGAAACATTCAAACATTTCATATTTGTGATGCAATTTCCTTAGAATGGAGTTTATTACTGGAAAGAATATGGTATCATGCATATGATACGAAATGTTCGTTGGGCAATCTACAATGG
>KZ506000.1:42569-62105 GCA_002844005.1 Limosa lapponica baueri
GGTACCTCGTTTGTCCCCGGTCTCCTCTCTTGCCTCTGTTGGGCTGAGTGAGTCACTGTCTCTGCCCAAAGGAGTGGAACCACAGCAAGCAGTGCCTTATTTCAGAAGGCAGTTGGTCTAGTCGATATTCTTCAACGTTCCTTGTGTTCAACGTGGCTTGTATTTATCAAATCTGTCAGTAGCATCACCAGGCGCATTTACTGGTGCGGCTGTGTTTAGCAGCGCAGCTGGAAGGTAATCCTTCTTCTGGGGAAGGAGTTTGGGAACAGTAGCTCTTTGCTGCAGCGTGTTAGGATAGAGGGAACTGGTTTCTCAGTGAGCAGCCCTGTTCTCCTCTGCATGGCAATAGCCCCTCTCGTGTGTGCAGTGGTCCGGGGAAAGGCTTTCCTCACTCTGCTGAACGGTCTGAATGTGCGCTGGGATGGAGGTTTGTTTTCTGCAACCCGTATAAGGACTTGAAGTTGTTACAAACATCTTGCCAGTAAAATAGCTTATTTTTTTGTCTTATTCATGACAGAAAAGAGTTACAGAAGAACTAAGGGAGAGCTGAATAACAGATTCAGCCAGAATGTCTTAGTAATGTAAAATGTTCTTATTAGATTAAAGTATTAAAAAAAAAAAAAAGCTCAGAGATTTGCATATTCCTTTAATGGGTTATTTTGAGCTTCCATTGAAGCAGATACACTTTTAGCAGATTGACTTAAATGCCAATTGGGTAATAGAGCAAGAAAAAAAGCCATAATCTTTTTCTTTAGAGCAGAGAGTCATTTAAAGCTGAAATATGACTAATTACCACAATTGAACTTGTGAAGCCCCTTGCATTTGTTAATAGACATACTGCGTTAATGTTTCTGTGAATGGATGTAAAATCCAACTAAAAAAACCTCTTTGTGTACTTTAAAGACATATGATCTTTTGTTTTCCCTCACAAACAAATAAAAATGCATGAAATGCCAGTTTGCACTATGTAGCAGTAGTTTAGAAGAAAAGTTTATAATTTTTTGTGGCTTTTCTACAAAAGCTTAAAGCAATTGAAATAGTATCTTTTTTAAAAGTCTGTTATACAGAAATATGAAAGTTCTGTAATAAGAATGAGATTCCATTCTGCAGCAGGGAAATTAACTGTGCATTCCTGTTTGCAGTAATACCCAGTATGACTATTATTATTAGCAGTGGCGTTAGCTGTTGCTTAGCAGAAGTACGTCTGAGAAGAAAATGCAAAACCCCTCTTATAGTACAAGTAAGGCAGTACAGAGAATGGAGCAGATATAAAGGCATTGAAATAAAGAAGCCACGGCTCCATCCTCAGCAGCTTCAATGCACATCCTCAGCACTGCACATTTTTAAAATAATAGAACACATTTTTTCTGTTCCTTTTTTTATTACTCAGCTTCAATTTGTTCCAAATTCTGAGTCACTTTCATGAATCTGTTTATAACAAGTTTTATCCAGTCAGTGAGTCTCAGAACAAATACATCCACTGGCTTCTCAGTTGTAGAAATTCTCACCAATCACATCTCATGTAACTCGGGCAGCCTCGGTGATTTTTTCCTAGAATTTGACAATTGATATTTCAAAGCACAGTCTCAGGCTTTGGAGATATATAATGTTAAAATAAAGGAGTAGCAGGTGGCTGGGGAAATGGCACAAAACCTGAAACAGGGGTTTTCCTGTCTGATCTCCATGGTGAAGATGCTGAGCCTTCCTTGGTGAAGACTGTGGTGCTGTTCCACAGCCCAGGTCAACTGCTCCCTGTTGGAAGGTGTCTGGAGCTGTGGTTCCTGTGGTCTCCTGGCTAATTGTCTGCCCACCATTCTCCCTTGTGCTGTAACTTGGGGTTTTTGCTACATCAGCATATAAGCATCAGTAACGTGCAACAGTGGGAACCCTTGTGCCCACGCTCTTGGCCAAGAGGGCCAGCAAACGGTCTGGGCCGGGGCAGGAACCAGAAACGTCTCGTGATGCTGATTTATGCCTACGTGCAGTAGGCAGGGAACCACTGATTAATGTTCTGGGCTGTAGTAGAGAATTTGACAGGTTGAGATTGTTTTAGTAAAGAATTTGACAGGTTGAGGTTGTTTAGCTTGTTTCCTGCCCCGCGAGCACAGACAGGCTGTGCCACAGGAGGATTCTTGCTGCACTCAAACTGGAGACTTCAGTTGTCGTAGCTTTGCCCTTCAGTTTGGAGGGATATTTTGATGCAGACTGATGCAAAAACTATTTTCCAAAGAAACTTTCTGTGGATAGGCTGTAGCTGGAGTGGTTTGTGACCTCTTCACGTTCTGTTCCTTTCCCTGGCCTTTGCCTGAGACACAGTTTAGTCCCATTTTAACGTTCACCCTGGATTTATGAATGACATCATTGCAAATTAATCATGACAGCTATAAGCAAAGTTTCTGCCACGCTGAAAATCCGTGTTGCATCCAGGTATTAATGGACGTTTCATTCCTTATATAGCAGTTTGTTGATGTGTGATACCATTCTGTATGTGGGATGCAGTTTTTCAAACTTTGAAGCCTGAAATTAGTTCTACATTTATTATATCACTTCAACATAATTCATGTAGAATTCATCTGTTTGCATGCCAGTTGGAATCTATGGGGATTAGTTATTTTCCATCAACTTCTGTAACAGTTTCACATTGTTTACAGAGAGAACATGCAGTTTTTTATAAATTGCTTGCTTTCATACAGTTTTACTGCATTATTTTACTCAATTTGTGAAGGATTTAAGCACCCTGCAGCGTGCAGCATTAAAAGGCATAAAATGATTGAAAATAAAAACTATTTTTGGCTGAAATAATGGAATATTCACCATCAGAAATATTAAACAGCATTTAAGAAGTGTGGGCGAGACATAATGAATGAGCTGCATTACATAAAAAGGCATTATTCAGGCTATTGATTTTAAGGACTTAAATCCAAATCTTGCAAGGCAAAAAGTGGGTTTGTAAAATCTTGCTCCAAACTAGCGATGGAATAATCTTTTTGCTCAACTGAGGCCTGAGGAGAAACATTGCCAAGTACAGATGTTAATCCATTAGAACTTAGAAATTCAATGGGCAACATTAAATGTCTGAATTATGTGACTGGGGGAGCAAGAGATGCATAAACATAGATTGTGGCACTGGGGAAGCTGTTTAAGTGAGGTGGCTTGCCTTGGACTTTCTGGATGGTGTACTCTGTTCAATAAACCTCGAGCTTTTGTCATCTGTTCTCAGTTTTCACCGATTCCTATCATCGTTGTATGGGCTTCATAGCACAACAAAGAAATCTTGTCCAGTTGAAGTGCTTTAATTTTGATATCCATGTCTTTTCTCTGTACGGACTGATGGAAACTGCTCAACAGTAGTTCCTGCGTGTGTTCCTTTGCCGTGGTTGTATGTATATCCTGCATTCCCGGTTGTGCTCTTGTCACGCGTGGCCTCCTGCAGGTTCCTTCTCCCACCAGCGTGGTTTGGAAGCGTGGGACCTGTTTGCAGCCAAGTGCTGTGCTCTGCTGCCCAGCAGGACGCGCATCCGTGGCTCATGCATTATGTATCTGGTGACTAACTGCTCCCAGATGTCATCTCGGGGCTGGCTGCCAGACCCACTGGCTGTGTTGTGTTGGTTGGGGTTTTTATCTTCCCCGCCCCGACTCACAGGAGGGCTAGAAGAGTCCTACAGTTGAGTAGAGTCTAATGACACATTTCTGACCTATACTTAATTCTTCCTGGGGAAAAATAAAATAGATCGGTTTTAACTTACCCAGATGCATAGCGGGGTGATTTATACTGTGTGTCTAGCAATAGCTTATCTTTCAGGATGGATAGATCCACTAGAACTTCTGTTGGTTTGGGAACAATTAAGCATCCCAGGTATCCATAAGTGCGTTGTGGAGACTTTGTAAAGGACTAATTTCTAATGATGTTAAATCCGTATTATGAAAAAGCTGAATTGCTTTGTTGTGCTGTATGTAAGAGGGGGAGCAGTTAAGTTAGTGAGGGAAAATAGTTATTCTTTATGTCAGAAAAACTTTAAAATTCAAAAGAAAGTGTCTCAGCGGTTTCTTCTCAGGAAATATTCAGAAAGGTTTTCTAATTTTTTTTCTAACACACAAAAAAAAGAGATTTCTTAATTTGCCTATTAGTAATCTGTGCTTTTAAAAACTGTCAACTGAAAGCTCAAATTTTGGTGGTTGCTTTCTTTACCAGGTTAGAGATTTGATGTGCAATTATGGAATGCTTTAAATTTTTCATTTGCCTTTAGGAGCCTTTATCATCTCTTCTGAAGCGCTAATATGTCATACAGTAAAAATAGTGTGAAAAGACAGTAATGACAGAAATTAATTTGCTTTACTTTTGGACTGTAGACCCTTTATGCATGTTCCACGGTGAGTAGGAATGAGCTGCAATCTCCTTTTGGGGGGTTTGGTTGGTTTTGGCTGCAGTAATGACTTACTGAATTCCAGGCCCTTAGTGCTGCTTGAAAATTCTTGGCCTGGTGTAAGCAATGTCCTCAGATGAATGTCAGCTACCCAATCACTGACATTCATGCCTCCTTTTTTACTTAGGCTAACATACTGCTTTTAGTAAATACATGGGATAGGAAATAGTGTTTGCCTTTCCATATCATGAGAATACTACTCATTCTGTCTGACATACACTGAGAAATACTGTTTATATTGCTGCTTCAGTGAGCCAGGAGAAACTGCACAAAGATGTCAGGACCATACAGTGGAAAATGCTTGCGTACTGTTTTCATAGTCAAGCTTCTGTATGACTTAATAACAAGAGTAGCTGTTATTCTTTCTAAGAACTCAGGCTAAATTTTGGGGAGCAGTTTGAGATAAAGATCACATTCTAGGAATGTTGTCTATACTTGAAAAATGTTTTGAAATCTTTGTCAACCATCTAGACAAACTGAAGAAATCTTCTCAGTTCTTTGACTTAATCATGCAAGATGGATTGAGTTTTAACATTCATATAGGTTGCTATCGCATGGTTGCTTTATCTAATATAAATCTGGCATAAACCTGGGCTACAATAACCATCATCTTGTGGTTCTGTTTTTGTGCTGCATGAAGTTTCATGCTGTGTGTGTTGAGCTACCTCGGGGAACTGGTCCAGCTAAAACCTAACCTTGCCAAAAAAAATTGACTGCAGAAATGTTGAGACGTAGAAGGAAGCAGACAGGGCCACTGGTTTTGACAGCAATGTGCCATATGTCAAATTAAAGTGGTCACTTATCCATGACTGAGGAAATCATCACTATGTCAGCTCTCCGTGCTGATGCGGAGGTTCCCTGAGAGGGCAGGCGCTTGGGCTGGCAAAGCGCTGGGCACCACCATGTGTAGAGTAAGAAGGGCTTTCCATGAAGGCCTAGTGCTGAATGAGGAGATGATGGGTACAAACAGTTAAATTTTCCTGAATTCATGCTCAAAATTTACCTTTACCTGTAAAAGTTACATTGACTGTATGGTGACATTCCACTGCCTGTTGCCGTACTGGTTTTCTTGCTGCAAATCTCCCAATGACTTCTTGGTTTTTGAAATATTTTTTTCTTTAAATGTTTTACTGCGAATGTGAGTAACTCATTCATAATTAAATGGCGTGTTTCCATGGTTTCATATTTTGTTATGTATGTACTACCTACCTCTGAGCCCACAGGTATTTCCTATAAATACCACTTTTGCTATTTGGAATGAATTACTGTAACTTATGTCATTCACTCAACCGTGTAATTTTGGTAACTGCCAAACCTAAGAAATTAATCTGCTTGTTGTGAGTAAATAATGTACCCTTCAAACATACTCGGGGAAAAAAGTCTTTCACATATTGGCTGAGAGTGGATTTTCTTCATTCTGTAACTGCTTTCTCTCAGTGGTGTCTTTCATGGTGTCTTACATCAGCAGTCAATTTCTAACTGTAATTGACCTAGTGTGGAGTTTATTTCTTTGTGTGTGTTGCTTTTCTTCCTGAGAACTTGCAGTTACTTTGGGATGAAACTATGTTTTCAGTGGCTGATGAGTGGAGGAAAGTGATATTGAAGTTTCTAGCAGATGACCCTTTAATAAGATGTATGTAATTGGATAAGATGTGCAACAAATATTGGGCATCTGTTGGGTAACATAAAAATAATGAAGAGAAACAGCAATGGGGAAAAAACTTACATTTAAAAAACCTCTTCAGTTTCTTGATATCATGCTACTACTGAAACGGAATGGGTGGATAAGACTAAAAACCCCAGCCTGTGCCTTCAAGCAATAGAAGGTGAGGATTTTTGTGACAAGGTTTAAGGAGTTTTGTAAGTATCTTTTAGTCCTTCCCCTGCTGAAAGAAACTGGAGAGAGGAAATGAAACTGGGCTGAAGAGAAAGGAGTGTGTCTGGGCTGGTGTTTCTGTGGATTAGAATGATATAAATTTATATATGGCATAAGTTATCTTAAATTTATATAATTCTATACTATGATGTGTCCAAACAGGTGTCACAGGAAGTTTATTTCTTGTAGTTTAGTACTTGGGATATGGTTCTGTTTGTTTCAAACAGCTTGTTCAGTGTCTGGCCTCACTTCTGCCCATCCTGAAGGAAAATAAATACCATCTTTTGGCAATAATGGAATTAGTGTGTGGATTGTTTTTACTGGCAAGTAAGGTTCATTAATTTTGTTAGTATGTTACAAGGTTTCTCAAACACTACTGAAAACCTAGACTTAAATTCCAAATACACTGAAATACTTAATGTTCAGCTCTTGGCATTCCGATCTGGCATTTCTCTTGTTATATTTGTGTCCATACAAATCATACTAAAAGAAGGAAATGTTTTGGTTTACAGCCACCACTAGCTCAGCGTCATTAAATTATAAAGCGTTGAGAAAAACAAGCTATATCATCAGCACTAAAATATTTCTAAAAGCCTGACGGTAGAACCGCAGAGCCGTCCTGTGTTTCATCAGTTTTCCGTGGCTCGGGCTGTGAGCGGGTGCAGGCACTGCTGTGACGCGTGGCACAGCCTGTGTTAAATTGACCATGGGGGTGATTTAATGTGAGATGAAAGATTAAGAAATCGCCTAAGTCTTTCAGACGTTTGTCTTCAGTGCATTAGGCATCTCCTGGGGGAAGGATGCAGCTTTCGGTGCGGCTGGCAGCAAGGAGCAGCTCTGCCCGCGGGGCTGGGGCTCGGCGGACGGAGGCAGAAGGGGAAGAAGGTGGCGTGTGACGGCGACTGGGCTTGTAAGAGCGAAGTTGTTGTGATTGCTCTGGTTTAGAGAAGGTTCGCTCACTGAAGACCTCATTCTTTTTTCATGCTGGACGATGTGACTGGGATTCAGTGAGACTGTGTCTTGTAGCATCGGGGGAGGCAGTTACCGTGATTATGCAAAAGCTCTTTGCTTTCTGTTGGCGTCCAGGGTTCCAGCTCTATTACAGAATAAAATAAAACCCAACAGCTGCATTCTGGAGATCGATTTCATCTTGTATCCCATCATGTCATACAGTCTTAAAATCTGTACAGCCTGTGCTGCTTCGTACCGCTCGCTTCCCCAGCCCCTTATTTTTGCGTTAGGTAACGCATCCAGCTGATGGCAGCTGCTTTATTTTAGACATCCCTTTTCCGCGATCCGGGTCATTGCTGAATTAGTTGAAAAGTCTGAAGAGCTAACGTTCAGTGTTCACCAGAAACATTTGTGGGCTTTGACGTTGTGTGTGTTCTTTAATTGAAAGAGCTGTGCTGTTGCTGGCGGATGTGCTGGGCACAGCCACAAAGCAGGCTGCAGCGGGCACCCGCGGAGTCCCTGCCGCTGGCGTACAGCGGGGTGACATCGGCAGAGTTTGAAACTGAAGTGGATTCAAACTACAGAAGTGATATAAAAAGTCTGTGATTGTGGGTCATCTTTTTTGCTGTTACAAGTTCTTGAAATAGCTACTCCAGCACCGTTTTTGATAGATGGCTTCTGGGTTATTATTCATTTATAAAATGGGACACTTCAAAGGAGAGAGATTAATACCGTGTGAAATTTTAGCAGGGTCTTTACATTGAAACGGTGATCTCTATCTTTTAAAAAGTACATAATTAACAAAGTATTCAACACTGTTTAATTCTACTTATATTATGTTAAATACTTTCAACATTTTGAAACTCTTCCTCAGTTGTGCAAACATTTTGCTACAGCGTTAGGGGAAAAAGCAGTATCATATACTTTCTTTTCCCTGTAATGAGAGGCAGAAATGAGAAATCTGGTATAGTCTGTCTCTGAATATTGTATTCAGACAAATCTGAATATATTATGTGAGGTAGTTTACTAAATCCAAACTGTTTTACAAATGTGTAACATATACGGCTGCAGGTAAACACGTATAATTTTATCCCCCTGTACTGCGGGGTCTGGGGAAGCTGGGTGGGAGCTGAGGATGTGTGTGCGTTCCTGCCGGGACAGTCTGTGTCTGAGCACTGGTGTAGGTCCTGCAAAGCCAGCTTACCCCCACAGCCATCTGCTTTGTACTTAGTGTAAAGGAGTTAATGGCCTGAGTCGGTAAGACTGTCCAGGCGATCTGTATAATCCTTTCACACAAATGAGATATTGTTGCAGTTAACCGTTACTTTCTTTTAACTTTTTAAAAATACGTAGTAGAGATCTTATCTCTGTCCTCCCCACTGCTTACTTGGCCAGGTTGGACCTGGCGAATTGAGAGTCTGTGCAAGGTCAGGTGCATGAACGTGAGGGTGGGCAAACCAGTTATTGGAGGTAGACTTAGAGCTTAGAAGTAGGAAGCAGCCCTAATTTATCAGTATTGATTTCATGTAGACTCTATCCTTTGACTTCAAGGTAGGTTTCTGATGCCACTTCGAGAAAGAGGTTTGAGGTTTGCAGAAACTGCAATGAAAATAAAGGTAATCCATGCCACAAGCGACGTGTAGCACTGGGCAGATGAGTGCTGGGAAGGTGCTGTGTGACCTCGGGGTGTTACAGAAAAGCTTTAAGGAGCTTAGAAACAGGTTAAGGTGATGGGGAGAGACGGTTGGTTTTCTCATTAACTATGTTCTCCTGGAGCAGAGTGTATCTCGCTGGGCTGTCGGCTGTTTTAGGGAGAAAGGTGCTGTAAATGCCAAGTGGAAAGATTGCATATAGCAGTTGTAAGTGTTAGCCTGGGTTCTCTCTTGAGATAGCACTCTCTTCTAGATGGGGCGAAACATTGGCAGAAAAACTAGCTGATGTGTTATAAATTATATATGTTGAAAAAGTTAGGGTAATGGAATTTTTAAAAATTCCCTGTGGATTCAGTGCACTGGTAACATTCAAAGGTAGCGCTTCTTCTGACTTGTAGTTGGTTTATAATCTGCAGTCTTGTTTATATTTAATATAAAGGGGGTTTTCATTATTTTATTACAAGTTACAATATATTCAGAAAAGGAGAAACCCAAATATTGCTAAATCCCATTTCTTAACTGTTATTCTTCTTGCTCTGGAAATATTCCCTGTTCCTGAGTTTAATCTATTCCTAGTAAATTTACTTAAACAGTACTGCTTATTTAAATAACAAATGCAGTTGGTGTTTAAATGATTTGTCAATTTTGAAGTAGTACCCTGTTTCCATTTGATGTAATTGCTGTATTTAATCTTAGAATGAACTAATGTGTGCCACGTGACAGATTCATTCATCGCTTGGTGTCGTGCAGCAGACACCACTCAGCCCGCGGTACGGGCCCCTGGGGAGGTTCTGTGGCCGCACTGAACAGGCAAAGCATGGGAAACAGCACCGTGGCAGTTCTGCAGCTCTGGGCTCCTGTGGAGACCCTCAAAGTTCTCTGGTGCACTCGGAGAGTAACGCAGGGAGGGGTTTCGTGCTTAGTATACTGCTCTTGTAACTCCTTAGTCTAACTCGGAATCAGTTCCTGTTCCAAACCCAAAAGCAGAAAGCCAAGTGCTGAGTGTGAACCCTCCCTGGGGCTGCCAGCCAGAGCTCTGCAGCCACGGCCTTCCGAAGAGCCGGTACTTGGACCCTAGAGACAAAGCATGTAGGCAAGAGTATGTATTCCTGTTGTTGTTGGGCCACTAATTATGTCAGAACAGCGGAGCCACAGCTTTAAAGTTCTGTTTGGATGGGAAGATAATACGTTATTTTTATGGTGGTTAAGTTTTTATAAATTTACCATTTGAGTGGGGAGAATAGTCTTGACCATTACGAAAATGAGTCAAAGATGACTTGAAGAAACCTCCCTGATTTCTCTACAGATGTTAACTGGCAGGTCGGTTAGACTCTTCTAGAAACGCATCCTCTCCGCTCTTCAGCTTTGCAGCTTAATTCGTTTTAGTGAACAAATAAATACTGTGGTGTAGTAGAGATATTTATGTTATTGGAAAGGCTCATCTGACCTGTTGTTTTTCTTCCAAACGTGGGAGTATAAAAGTGTGTTGGTGTTTTTTTAAATATCTGTTGGACTTTTCTAATAATTCCAGATTGTAAAGTTTATGACTTTTGCCTGGATATTTTTGCCCCTGGTTCTTTGGAATGCGTATGGTTGTAGAGCTCTTCAGACTACGGCTCAATGATGTGCGGGTGACGGGGGCTCAGCCATGGCTCTTCTCCTTTATGGATCATCTAATAGAGAAGATTGCTCCTCTTATTTATTATTGTAATATTTCATTTCTGTCTCACTAGTCTGTGTCACATACGAAAGCTACTAGTACAGTATTTTTTAGCAGATAACTCTCACCCAGCAATATATCATGATAACCTTTGGGCATCGCATGATTTAGAAAACAGTTGAAATTTACGGCAGTGCCTGGTAACGCTGACTGATGACAATATATATATATAATATTAATAACAACATGTTTTTCTCAATACTGTGCACTGACAGAGAAGTGTTAGGTAGAATGAATTGCCCTCCATTATGTATCATAAATCCCACAAATCATGTAGTGCATCTTCTGCTAGTTTGCTTTGAGGATGCAGTGAGTGCTCCTCACCACATTCTTTCTCGTTCTCCTGGTACCCATTTAGCATTTTCTGCTCTCCCTAGCTTTGATGGGAGGATGGAGGGCGCGGGATCAACCTGAGACGCATCGTGCCAGAGCAGAACTAGCAGTTAGTCTGGTTTCGCAGCACAAGTCCGGTTTTATTCTCTCCCTTCCTCCCTGCGCCCTGCCCGGGTGGGAGAGGGTGTTTATCTCCAGCGAGTCCAGAGCTGGGAGGATGGAAGCTCACAGCCGTGTTATATATATACCACAGATCAAAACCACGCTGTCAAAACATGAACATTCCTCAATAATTTTCTTTTTAATTTTAACTGTCAGGCTCGGGATGCCACTTGCTCTCGAGCTGCTGTGCATAATGCATGCCCGCTCGCTCCCGCTTATACTCCTGTTAAAATGTAAAGCAACAAATTCCCTGGCAGTCTGTGCTGCGTGGTGTACTACAGCTTTCATTACAAGAAGGTGGTGAACATAATGTGACTTCTTAACAGCTGCAGTAAGTGATGTGAAGTTATTAACATCTTTTCAAAACAAGTAGCAAGTGAGAGGTTATTTTTCATCTCTCGTCCTAAAAAATGACATGTTATTTTAACCAGATAGCATTTTGTTTGCACTTATCTGAACTGAGTAAATTTTTACATGAATTCTGTAGCTCAGTATTGCTTTGTGAAATAAGAAAACTTTAAAAACTAATGCTAAAATATACTCTAATGGCTGCATTTAAAAATGAAAATTTTGATTTTAAATTTTATGTATGGAAATGATGGCTGCTAAAAAGGGATTTTAATTCATCCTTATCCTTCTACCTTTAGATATATGATTCCATGACAGTTCTCTATTCCATTGTTTATTTTTATGCCAAACTATTTGGTTCTCATTTGAGTATTCTCAAAAGGTGGGGCAGGTCTGATGCTTCTGAATTGCTTACCAAGGAACCAAGCTCTTTGGAGAGAGGTAACCCATTACAAATACAAATGGGAAATAAAGGAAAAAGAAGTGAGACTGTTGGCGTTGAGGTGCACGCAACAATCAGTCTGGTAGCAGTCGGAGCAGAAAGGCTTTAAGTAGTTCAGTTCTCGGCATTGGTCATTGAAGCCTTGATAAGTGACTTTTTTGAAGTGTAGCTTAAAGTCCAAAAGGACAAGTGCTGTCTGGTTTGCTTATTTTGGCAGCTGAATTGGGGTTTCCACTGCAGTGTGATAAGCATCATTTTCAGGGGAGTTGGTAGCTCAGCTCAGGAGCACAGGAGGGGGCTGTATCAGAGCGCGGCACGGCCCCTCCGGCCGGTCTGACCTCAGCATCCATCACATCAGGAACAAGGTCGGCATTGTCTCTGGTTGGGTGAATTCCTTACCAGGCGAGGAGAGGCTGAAAACTCAGAGATGGGACATGTCTATGGTATTTCATAAATGTTGCCCAAAATAGATGCCCAAAGATGCAGTTTTTGTAACGTACACTCTTGCTGGATAGAGGCAGAGCTGGAGTCGCCGGGCGAAGAGCCTCGTGAGAGAGGCAGGCAGCGGCGAGGCAGCTCGGTTCTACAGCCTTTCCAGAGATATTTCTCACATCTTTTGCATAGATTATTGTGTTGTATTTTGCAACTGTGTGATAACTGCATACAAAAGTAATTAGTTAACTTTTTTGTTTGCTGAACGATGGATGTAACAAGATATTTTTTTCATGTGCTTTCCTCCTGCAAACATAAATCAGGCTATTGTCTTCCAGAGTGGAAGGTTTGGAACCAAAAATACAATTCGGAAGTGAAACATTTTTCAGCTGCAAGTAATATTAATAGCAATTGCCACTTAGTGATCTTTCGGTTGGTAGAAACAAACCATCAAAATGATAATTGTAGGATTCTCTGGGTTTTAGGTTGATTAACGAACCAGGCACCCAAGTGGGCAGCGTGCACGGAGCCAGAACTCTGGCTCGTGGAGAGTCGGCAGAGCTTATCTGGAATCAGTGGAGCAAAGCCCATTTTATTCCATTTGCCCAAAGAATAAACATATGCCATGTCAGAAATAGAACAGTTGGAAACAATTGCTGCATGGGATGATGATGAAAAATAGCTGGAGAAGGATGGAAGGGTGATTAGAGTTCTGCAAAGCCAGACGCTGACTGAAGGATGTAAATGAGGCCAGGCTGGCATTAGGGGCAATCATCCCGGGGTGCTGCGGTGACAGGGAGGTGCACTCAATAACATCTTCTCAGCTCTCTTCATGAGATGAAAGGAATTCATACGCGTTTCAAATGGGAAAGAGGACGGTTAAAGATGCCTCAGGAAATGAGCTGTTGAGGAAAATAGAGATAATTTAATTTTGGTCCCACTAAAATTGAGGAAGTTCAGTGTTTGCAATTGCCAATCAATTGAAATCTCTTTTATTCTTTAAAAGTATCCTTTGAAATAGTGTATTTTTATGTATTGGAAATGTAAAATTTAAAGTATTCAGGGAATGTATTATCTGTAAAGAAATTGTGAATTACTTTGAATCATTTCGTTATAATCTCCCGACTCATTGCTTGATAGTATGGTGTTTATTTCAAGTTCTTCACAATCTCAGATCTAGATTGTTCTGTTTTGCTGAAACGTGGACCAGTTTTGAAATACCCGAACTGAGATTAACATTAAGAAAGAACCTGTAGTGAGGGTGAAAAGCTAAAATACCTGCTTCTCAAAGTAAGCACACTCAAAATTTGTTCTTTTTATGTATTTTGGGAGGACATGTATGACCTATGCTGTGTGACAACCTATAGCCTCGGTCACAGGACGTAATTCAATTAAAATAAGCCTTCCTTATCTCAGAGAGAAAAAGTTCTTTCAGATCATTCATAAATTTTAATGGGAGTCATATTGTAATCGGGAGCTAATTTTCATTTCCCATTATCTCCTGCCATCCTGTGATACGAGAACACTTTGTTCTCTACAGTGGTCTTCGCTGAGAGCTTTGGTTTCTCACAGAAGTCATTAACTAGGGAAGGCACTGGATCTTCGTGGACAGCTTCACCCAGGCGGGCAGGGAGACAAGTCCCCAGCCCAAGGACGGGCTTCGGTCCAGCCCAACGTCCCTCACTCACCCTCCTGCTCTTGCCTGGGGCACACGGACAGGTTGTTACAGACAGGGGTTTAGATTCAGGAAATGTGGCTTCATAGAGTCGTTCATCCCACACTGTGTTTTAACACTGCGGGCTGTCTGAAACATTAAAATTTTATCATTGTGTAGAGTCTTTTGATTTTTCAATGTTCATGCTTATCTCCTCCTTTACTGTATTGTTTACTTGATGTCTGCCTTTCTCGTGTGTTTAGCATTAGGCTCTGTTTTATTTCCTCTGTAGTTGTATTTTTTACAACAGACGAAAAGCCACCAACCTATGCCATTCTAACTCTTGGTTTCCCTTTTCTTACCAGTTTGCTGTTTTGTGGTTCATAAGAGATGCCATGAGTTTGTCACCTTCTCTTGTCCCGGGGCTGACAAGGGACCTGACACTGATGTAAGTACATTGACATTTAATGTGTTGCTTTTGCACGTAGTTTTCTGTTGTTACACCTAACTGTGAGACTGAATTACAAACAGTATCAATGGGCTCTTTAGGGTAGATAATTTTAGTGTTGAGTCATTTTTAACAGTTGTGAATTGAATATTTAAGGACTGTAAGATCTATTTTTGGTTAGAAAAGTAACAATGAACGTGTGACCAAGAACAGTGTCCCTCAGAACACAACAACCCTGAGGTGTTTACTCAAGCATGAAGTCAGCATTTTATTTTTATTTGCTTTACGTTGGATGTCTTTGATACTAACAATTCCCAGAAAAGGCTGAGGCTTTTTCTGAGCTTTCTTTGTATCCATCTTATCTGAAGGTATATCTTCAGAGGTGACTCTGGTCCTTGTCCTCTCTGCACACAAGGGTCTGTAGCTCCAATTAGATGACAGTTTAATCTGGAGCCAGCTGGCTTATCGGAGACAGGGTTTTGAAACAATTATATTGATGCCGGAGCTAGAATACCATTGGGATACACCCGTTTTGTCGGGCTCTTTCCATACTTCGATGTACACGTAGCATTTTTGGTCAACGACCAGTTTTTACTTTCAACACATCTGCTTCCATGACGAGACACACGTACGAGAATTTTGTGTCACCCTGCTGAAATGATAAACTAATCTTGTTTGTTCACATAAAAATAACATTTCTTTGGGTTTTATAAATCCCACTTTACAGTGAAGTAATTTAACATCTGCTTATGGGAACAATACATTCCAAGTGTTCTTTGTCTGAATGGCTCTGTTTTGTTTCTTATAACATATTCATGCTCTAGATTGTAGGCTATTATCTTCTCTGATGAAATGCACCAGAAGACTTTCTTGCTAGGTTTTAATGAGCTTCTCATCAATTGTTTTAATATGCTAACCATGAGATCAATGAACAATATATGGGCAGAAACCACAAGGGTTTTGGAAAATTTGAGATGTTAAAAAGTTTTCTTATTTTTGAATTTAAATACAGGGAAATGCCAAAGAACTGAGAAGAATTTTTAAAACAGTTTATTTTTTAAACTTTTCACATAATCTAAATTTAGGTAGGTAAGAAAAATGCCTGAGTTAGGAGCGTAGTTGCCCTATTGAGTTTCTCCTGTTCAGTTGACTGAGACGGTCACTTCCAGAGAGCAAACAAGGTCTGAGGCAGCCTCAGTCATACCCGTGGTTGGTCCTTGTCTGGTCGTACCCGGAGTTGAGCAAGGGTGAGATCTGACAGCCTTGTGGCAGGAACACTGAAGCTGGTGGCACAAACACTGCTGTGCTTAACCTCCGTCTCCTTTCTTCATCACTTTGCCCGTGCCTTTCCCCACTTAGGGAGAGGAGACCCTCTTGTGAGCCACCTCCTCAACAGCACCTTTCCTGAAAAGCTTCAAGTGCTGCTGCTTTGGCAACTGCTTACAGCCTTCTCAGTACTGGAAATATCATTGCTAAAATCAGCTGAATGATAGTAAAAATGGAATTGTAACTAAAGCCTTTCTTTTCACCTTTCCTTCTTTTTCCATCTGCAGTTCTGGTAACTTACCAAATGCTCCGTTATTTCATTTGTGTCTGTTTTCTCCAGACGTCTTTTTCTTCCTATTCACTTTTTTGCACTTAGCTCCTCATCTCAAATTTTCTTCACCTTTCATGAGCCGCTCCTGCTCCAGTCCTGGTTCCTTCTCTCTTTACTTACTCCTTCTCTAAACATTGCTCATACCTACAAGCAATACATCGCTGGTTTGCTTTGGTTGGTTCCTACAACACAAGTAGAACAAAACAATTAAATCTAGTTTTATCTTAGTGCTCAGTTGGGATATAAGATGATGATGAAAGTTATTGTTGGTTCACAGTTTCAGTGGTGACGCTTGTGAGCAGGTCTTTTATATCTTTAGCGGATGGTTTCACGCTTGAAAGTGTTCTTGATTATTTTTTCAAAACACAGGTTGTTCAGGCTTTTTCTTCTAAGGCATCAGTGAGAACACACATTTGTGTATGAGACCATTTAATTATATCGAGAATCTCTTCATGGTTACAGAGTCTGTTATGTGGCAGGTTGTTCACAGGCTTTAATATTGCTGACAGCATTTCATTATTTGTCTTTGTGGCCTTGGTGATTAAATAATCAGCCTAATGCCTTCTTTTAGTATTTGGGTTACCAAATGATCATTTTCAATATTTACACAGAAGCGATATCTCAAAAACACTTTGAAGATTAAAAGCAAACAGAAAATAAATATGTTTTATTAAAATTGTGCTACATTCGTGGGTCCTATTACACAAAGAGGATTGTAGGATGTTATACTTTAATTTACTGAAATGTTTGACTATAATGTCTACCCTTTTACAGTTCAGTAACTTATTCCTATCTGAGTTAGTACAAGCTTTGTTCTGAAATGCACTGTGCTATAAAGCTTATCATAATATTTAGCAGATTTTTAAATATTAAAAAGTCCTTTTCTAAATTTTTTCATGCAGATGCACAATTAATTTGCATACTCAAATTCTCCAGCGTGTTTGCATGATGTAACCTTTCCATTAATTACAAGAGTAATATTGTCATTAATAAAATGAATTTTTCCAGAGCAATAATTATAAATTATAATAATTATATATTATAATAATGTTTCTTACATATTATAATAATTTTAAATTATCGTGCACTGTACTTTTAGCATAAATGTGGCAAACCTTACAAACACATCATTAGAATAATTATCAGTTAAATTTGTTTCATTTAATAAAGAGAATCCAATGTCTTAACAGCCAGATAGGTGCCCTGCGATGGGTGACAGTCAGGGTTGGAGTGCAAAGCATTTCAATGTGCAAAACGTTTCCCACTCAGCAGCAAAACTGCCTTTGGCAGCCAAGGGAGGGATTTCTTGCAGGTGAGCGTTCACAGCCGTCCCCGCTGAGCCCGGAGGTATCTGGGACACGGTGGCAAGGACTTAGTTATTTATAGCTGTGTCCTGAGGCGAGCTGGTGTGGCTTCGCGCCGCAGCCCCCCAGGGATGCAGGGTTTCTGAGCACTGGGGTTCATTAGTGGGTTTGGAAGACTCCAAAGGAGAGAGAACCCGTAATTTTTAGAAACTTCAATCTGACTTCATGAAAGCAAAACGTGCCTGTGGCTGAAGGACGAGGTCGAAGTATATCTTTAAAATAGTGCTCTTTTGAAAGAGACAATTGAGCTACTTTCAAAATAAATTGTGTACAGAGAGATTTCTATCATATAGCTCTTTTCAAAGCTCTTCATACCATTTTTAGGCTGCAGCATCCCTGCAGAAAGGGGGAGACCCGCTGGCAATTTTAGTAGTTTCACTAAATATATTTAAAAGTTGCAACAAAAGTTATTTTTTTAATTTCTAGAGATTTAAATACAGTCAAAATGACAAAAGAGATTCCAGACTGTACTGCCCACAGATCTTTTCTGATTTCCTACCTTTCATGCCAAATAGCTAAGTATTTCATATATTTTAACTACTCAGCTGTATGAAGGTCCTGTGGTCTGTATCACACTAAATGCCTTAATAAAGGTGAGTGTAAAACACCACCCTCTTTTTGCTTTACTCAGACTAGATAAAACGTGAGGTTGAAAGGTCTGTGTGCCAAAAGGCAAATAGTCATAGAATCATCTAGGTCGGAAGGGACCTTCAAGATCATCTGGTCCAACCATCAACCTAACTCTGACAAAAAAACCATCACCAAACCGTGTCCCCCAGCACCATGTCAACCTGTCTTTTGAACACCTCCAGGGATGGTGCCTCAACCACTTCCCTGGGCAGCCCATTCCAATGTTTGATAACCCTTTCAGTGTAACAATTTTCCCAATATCCAACCTGAACCTCCCCTGGCGCAACTTGAGGCCATTTCCTCTTGTCCTGTCGCCTGTTCCTTGGGAGAAGAGACGGACCCCCGCCTCTCTCCACCCTCCTTTCAGGACTGAATGAAGTGCTCCTCCTTGACTAGTAGTGAAATGATGGTGTCTGGGGAACAATATCCTGCTTCAAATGAAACAAGAATTCACACAATCAAAAAATTTGACATTTCCTTAATACTTGGCAAGGTGTGAGCCGTGACGTCTGAGCAAAACACCAGTGCGGGAAGTTGTTTTGTTGCTGTCTGATGGCTCTCTGTAGTTTGAATAGAAATGACTCGCCTTCCCTCCCTGGCCAGCTCTCTTCTGGTGATGCTATTGAGTGCCTTAACAGCTCCTGCGGCTGTCACACCCTCCAGTTACCTCAAGCATCATCTCCTGTTCAGATACCTGTTTTTGGAAGATTGCTTGGTGTTCATAAAAACTGCTGTAAGTCATTGATGAAATGCTTTAAAACATGAGTAAATTACTGTAAAAATGTAAGAGCAACCTCAACAATTGACTGCTGCTGTAACGAGCTTTGTAAACATGTGTTTAAGGAATAACTAGTCGAGCTTCTTTTAAAAGGATACCTTAAAATTAGAGTTAAATCTTTGTTCCCTTTGTTAATGGAACATAGTGACCAGACAGTGTTTCCAAACTGCATGTGATTTATTAAAATTTTCCTAATCCAATACCACATAGAATTCAAAAAAGAAATCACCAGTAATTTAAAACAGTTTTTGGCTGTATTCATTTTTTTCAGTACAAGGTTATAAAACTTAATCTAGAGTATACAAGAACTCAGACATCACCGTCTCTGGATCGGCATTGTTTTCCTTTTAGATTACAATAGTATAGGATCCAAAGGAGGTTTATGAGCAAAATAAATAAATAGAAATAAAAAGTGAAAAAAATCTAAATGAGAGCAAATGACTGCACAGTCGGGGAGATGGAATGTGACTTTGCTCCTCAGAATTGCAGTGAATTCTCAATATTTAAGCACCTCAAAGAGAATGAATTGGTGAGATACAGATGTGGGCTTACGCAAAATGGAACAGCAAAGCCACCTCACCCCGTTTGGCAGGGTGACTGACCTCCTGGGTGCTGAAGGTGACATATATGGAAAAGATTTTACCGTCAGTAAGCCTCTGGATATTGAAATTATTTGGGAGTTTTATTACCCGAAACACATTTGAAAAATCAGTCTAAATTTTGAC
>KZ506000.1:89689-127840 GCA_002844005.1 Limosa lapponica baueri
CACAAAGCAAGCTGTGGGACTCGGGGTTTCTGTGGCAGCAGGAAATGTTTAAAGGTTGTGCATTAACGTGGGGAGAACAGACCTGCCGGTCTCCCAGGGCTTTCCTGCTGGTAAAGAGGAACGGGGATCTCTTATCTCTTACACCGATTTGGGTATGGTTTTGCATATATTTAATGTATTGGCTCCCCTTCTGGTTTTGATAAAAATTCAAACGATCCCACAATTTGTGCCTCTGACATTTGGGAACTTTATTTTTTCTTTTGTCTAAGTGAAGTAATCTGGGATATTTTAAGCTTACTTTTCCTTTACACCTTTTACATTAGTAAATAAATATGTTTGTAAGTGTTCGGTTGGGGATGAAGAACAATCCTGTGGTTCTGTCATGGAGGTAGGACATGGAAAACAGGGTTCATTTGCATTTATTTACACAAAATCGTTCTTTGTTGTTGTAGGCCCTGGTACAGCCGTAGGACCTTATGGGTCATCTGCTGCAGAGCCCCTTTAAGTTATTTTTGTAATGGAAAATGTAATCTTCCGTTTCTCCCAAAATATTTTTACACTTGCATTTTTGCATTTTCAGCTTCTTAATGATCACAAAACCAGCAGTGCAGATAGGGAAAGAACACTTGCAGCAGCCATAGGCAGTTTCAAAAAACTAAGTAATCTTATATCCTGCCTACTGCCCTCTTAATGTGTGTGTGTTGGTATTAATGACTGAAAACAGGCATTTTTCCCCCCGCCCTGATCATTGGTACAGGCTCCGGCACCGACAGATCTGCTTGTGTTGCTGATTTAAATTCCTTCCAAAAATCACACCAGGTCTCAGTGTGTCACCTGGAAGGTGCTGAATGAAAGGCAATATGGGGATAGATGCAGAGGTTTTGGTCTGAGACACGTGGTTCTGGGGACACAGTTACTGATACTGCCAGGTCCCGTACTCTAAAAGGACTTTAACAAGGAATAATATGATGCTGCTTTGTGTATAAAATCTCCACTGGCGCGAACTCACATGCGGTGTTTTTTGTATATTTTATACTTAAAAGCAAAGTGATGATTTAATGCCTGTAAAATTATAGTTGGTTCGGTGTTGCTATCAAGGGGAATAAAATTCTAATCAAAAGGGGAGCTTTTAGAAAGAATTCAGAAATATAATGCTCATAAGCTGTTTTGTGATGTGTTAAGGCACAGTTTGACGTGCTGCTGGTTAACCATGCGCTTTCAATTACTGCACACCCCCTCTTTGAGCCAGAAAAATTATGGAATGATTTCTCGCAGGGGAGTGCTTTCCATTGCTGTTCAATAAAGGAAATGGAGTCATTTGTGCTAAACAAAGGAAAAAGGCAGGACTGGTGGCAGTACTGCTGCAGGGGGGCAAAATGGAGCTCAGTGGCAGCGCTCAGACTGGGAACCGTGCGGTTCTGCTGAGATGCCTCCATGTTCTTCTGCTTCCCTCTGCTGGAGCCCACCCGGATTCCGGCCCGTCTCCGGAGCGAATCCAAACCCCTTTGAGCAGAGGCAGAGCTGTCAGTCTGGGCAAGTCACTTCTGCAAAAACAGTTATTTATTTTTTAGAGTTTTCTGCTCCGTTTTCGGTTTTCTTTCTCTAGGTCCCCATAGTGCAAGTCTGTGTACAACCCCCATTCCTGGTCCGTGCGGTTCTGGGGCTGCCTGCCTCTCTAGAAGCATGTCTCAGCTTTGAGACTAGGGAATAATTTGATTTTTTCAGAGCTGTATGGGGTGTAGATGCCCAATTGTGATTCATCTTTATAGGGGCGCTGCACCCTTATGTATCACTGCAGGCTCGGGAACTCCAGTCCGTTGTACTGCAGTCCAGTTGCAGAGCACTGGTGAGATTTCTGCTCATTTAAAGGTTTTTCAAACACAAATATTTAAATGTCTGTGATATCGATTGCCCAGAGTTTCCTTTCACATTTAATTATATTATATTGCATTCAGTTGTACTTATAAAAATGGGAGATTGTCTTAATAATAGCAGAGAATTCACTTTTTAGCATGAAAATAACATGAATTTTAATAGAGCATGTAATTCATCACTGCTTAACAAGTGCTTTCCTGTTGCCACTTTCCCCCTTTCATAATTTTGATGGATTTTGGAAACAGAAGTGGGTTTTCCCTTTAGAGTTTCACAATTAATCTATGCCAAGTTTAGTGCAAAGTTCAATTCTCTTGCAAATAGCAGCCATTATTTGGCAGTTCATCTGTCATATCCTGGCTTGGCTCCCTGTGTTTACTATGAAATGTGACTGCCAGCTATGCTTTGGGAATTATTGAAAGTTTACATTGATTAAAAGGGGATTTTTGAAGAAAATTTCCAGGAGCTTACCTCAAACTCAGTAGTTTACCTCTAGCTGAAAAATACTAAAGGTGATGCTATTTCCTCAGTAATGCATATAAGTCACTTATTGCATATTTAACAATGGAAAATACTGAACTGTATTAACAACCAATAAGTTAATTGCTGTTCATAATATAAGTAATTAGTACTGGTGATGTAGTAATTATTACGAATACAGTTACTTACAATTAAAGTGTAAACTATAGATTCAAGGGTAGTTCTAAGTGCATGAGAAGCCCCTGTTAATATAGGGAATAAGATAAAAAGGTTTTGAAGTCTCTGATGGGTGTATAGAGAACTCTTGGCTTTCTCTATGTGTTCTCAGACTTGCTTGCAAAATAACAGTGTTTTGTATACTTCAATTTACCAAAAATAAAAAAATGTATAGGATTGAAACAGAAAATAGGATTAAATACTGATGAAGAGCGCACTCTCTTATTTGTTAGCTGTTAAATATTTTTATGTTCTTCTATTTAGTTCTATTAAAGGAATTTTAAAAGAGAGATTTTCTACACGCAAAGTTTCCATTTCAGGAGTAGTTTTGCTACTGTTTTCCTTTGTACTCTTTTTTTATGCTGTGCTTGGAATAAGTAACTTCATGTGTGCGCATAGAATAATACCTAATAATAGTCAGAACATGCTTGCTGCTCTTTAAAAAAATTAATTCATATTGAATTGTTCATTTTAAACATCATAGAGTAGGCATTTTCACACAATGATAGAAAACATTTATTCTAGAAAGCAAATGATGATTCACATTATATACATTGAGTCCTGCAGGGCCAACTTCAAAGCTTGATCCAGCTTGATTTATTTATTCACGTGACTGGGTTTATTTCATTGTCTTATAAGGATGCTGCTGCTCGTACTTTGTAGTTCCATGCTACAGACGCAGGAGCTGCCTTGCAGTGAGCGCAGTCTGGTTGTCCTTACGTGTCACAACATTTTTAAGCCACACACACACCCCTGCTTAACTTAATTACCGTGTATATTCCATGGGTTGGGATGGAATTATTTGGTAGTGATTGTTAGATAATTTCAGTATAATATCCAGGTTCAATGTATTTAGTAGACGTTCACTATAATAATTTCCCATAGTTCTTTCCCCTCTATATCATTACTTTATACTCATAAATACCACTTATGTCAGATGTTAAACACAACTTTAAAAATCTGTGTTTTCAGTGTCATTCTTAGAAGCTGTGGGTTTTGTCCTTCTCGGCAACAGATGTGCTTACCAAAGTCATGGTTAAGTGTATATATTTATAAGGCAACAAATCCCCTTATGTCTTCTAAACAAAACAATTTAAGGAAGAATTAGCTTTGAAAATGTGTTTTAAATTGTTTGGAAGGCATAGTCAGAGTCGATCCATCAGATAACCCTCTAGTAAAGCAATGTTCCCATGACCCCACACCGCAAGAGCCATTGGCAATATCTTTAATAAATAACGAAACAGATGTTCTCTGGAGCATTGAATGTCATTCCATGTAGGTTAACTGTGTTTACAAAATAAATATGGTTGTTAGCAGTTTGCATTTCATATCTCGGGCTGTATAACAAACAGAACTAGTGAAATAGACTCAATTTGAATTCTTAATGTAAAGCCTTTACTCTTTATCCAAGATACTATGGAGTTTCTGCTGGGGAGTGAAAACTGGCACTTATAGATGCGTCATAAAACTTAGAACCAAAAAATCTTCATCCACTGATTGCTTACCAAAACTGCACAAAGTGTAGGATGGCAAAATGTTAAATTTTGAAGGCAAGATTTTGCCTTGTCATAGTCATATTTTTATGATAATTACTGTTTGAAGTTCCCAAATTTCTTGAATATCTTGAGGAAGCACTTACTCTAAAGGAATCTTTAATTTTTGAATAAAGAGTTAGCAGGTTTTCCATTTGTATAACATGCTGTGCTTTGCTTTTGGTTTTTTGGAAATCTTTTATTGGCAAGTTAAAAGGTTAGTTTTTTGTTTAAGACAATTTAATAAGTCTTATCTAATATAAAGGTATATTAATGTAAAATGTAAACAGAAGAAAAACATTTTGATGCCTCATTTTGCAGTCATGTTTAAGGATGTTTTAATGCATGACAGACCTGGCATTTCATAATTTCCATGGTCCTTCCGTAGAGAATGTTAGCATGAAGCGATTTCAAACCCCAGGGTATGTTTTTTAATGAAGAAGAATCACTGCTCTTCCCAACTTTTGGTCAAGATTGACAAAAGTACAGTTGAGGTTGGAAATGGTCATAAACGATACAAAACATAGGCAATGTGCACAGAAGTCTGGGGCTTGCACACTTCATTTTGACAACACACATCTCCAGCGTTGGGAACAGGCTGGGACAGGTGAAGTTCCGTGGTCATGGATACGTGGGATGAGCCTGACATGGGTGAACGCAGTGAAGGTGTGATTTCTTCCTTTGATATGAATGTGCTTGGTTTTGCAAAGGGGATCTCTCCCCCTAGAGAAACAGCAAATGTATCTGGATGTGTCATACATTTCAGTGATTTGGATGTATTCCCTTTCACTGGTCTTAAATTAGAAACCATTTCCAAGCTGGTGGTGGCCTTAAAATGTCCTCACTGTAAGAGTCTCTGTTCAAAAATCAGATGGGAGTAGCAGTCTGTAAAATATTCACTATGTGCCAAGTTGGACTTTGTTCACTTTCATTTATGATAATATAAATTATAAATTTGCAGCATTTCAAGATCATCCCGTCTTTAAGATCCTGATTGTAGAGGCATTTGACTATTTCAGATTAGCCCCATAACAGTTACTTCCCTCCTCTCCTGCTGCGTTTTGTGTCGTCGTTTCAGGAGGGTGATGGTGGCACACGGTAAACAAGCAGCCCTGTGTGATCCCTCAGCCATGGGCTGAACTTACACTGTGAGTGTCTGTACAGTCAGGAAATGGAACTGTAGTGTGGATGAGTCACAGGAACAAGCCTGTTCTCTGGGCTGACATACTCTTTCTTAAAACCCCAAAGCAAAGGAAAATTAGGAAGCGAGGCCAGTGGACCTGCGCCGACGCAGGTACCGCTCTAAGGGCTGGGAATAAGCTACTTGCTGGAATATATTTTTCTGTAGCATAAGTTGGAGAGCTGGAAAGTTTTTGGTATTTGAAGTAATATATTAAAGGTGTGTCAATCTTACTTTCTATGACTTGAGAATCTCTTCCTGTTTTTTCCCTCAGGATCCCAGAAGCAAGCACAAGTTTAAGATCCACACATATGGGAGCCCGACCTTTTGTGACCATTGTGGGTCGCTGCTTTATGGGCTGCTGCACCAGGGGATGAAATGTGACAGTAAGTGGAGTTTTGACATGTTACCAAACGGGTATTTTACAAAGTAAGTGGAAACACTGCTTAACAGCCTCTGATTTCTTTTCTGTGGAAAATACCATTTCAAATGTCAGCTATTTATAGCACTGTTACATTTCAAGTGGATATTTCGGTACTATAATAATATACTAATGAAAATCACCTCTCTGGCTGCGAACATGGTGTGTTGAGTTTGATGTGGCGGAAGAGCCTTCACCATGGCAGTTTTGAGGAAGGCTGGTTTGGGTCTGGTCAGGGGAATACACTGTTGGAAACTGAATTTTCAGTTTGGTTGGTAGCCAAGGGCCAATACTTTCTGTGCCTTTCATTTGTCTTGGAAGTCTCCTGCTAGAAAATCTAATAATCAATTTAAACTTAACTCCTTTCATTGCTAATGCTGGCATGAGTGCTCTGTTTTCTTAGTCATATTCCCAGCAAGTCTTTATTCCATTTTCACTTTTTTTTCCTTGCACTTCACTAATGATATCCTTAGGTTTCTGAAGTAGATTATTTTACTCTCTGTTTAATTCACTGTCTACAAAATGTATTGCAGGATGGAAACTAGCCATGTCGTTCAGTTTAATTCTGAAAGTCTTGCCAGCCGTTCAGCATTGTAATCTTAACTTTCACTTTGCTCAGTGTTCACAGTGTAATCACATTCTTAGCTCCTCAAAGCTGGCTGAACCGTTTTTATATCCACAGCCTGTGATATGAATGTTCACAAGCAATGTGTAATCAACGTCCCAAGCCTCTGCGGCATGGATCACACGGAGAAACGAGGGAGGATTTATCTGAAAGCTGAAGTCACTGGTGACAAACTGGAAGTAACAGGTAAAACAACTCGTTCTGTAATTTTGCAGGTTCTGTTAATGCACAATATGTACTGTGGGTTTATGTACCTTTGTCAAATCTTTGTGTATTAAAGCCAGTGATGGAGTATTTCCCTTCAGAGGTGTGAGGATTCCATTCAATGTGTCCTTGATCAAGAAACGATGAACTGGTGTTCACAAAAATACATATAAAAAATGAAAGCTGTAGTAATAGCTTTAAAAACTCAGGAATATTAATTAGAAAAACAGTGTAATGTCAATTTTTCACACAGAAAGCAGCCCAGTAGGATAGCTGGCTGCTCAGGAAGTTAGCCATCATCTTCAGAACACAAGAAATACCCTGAACCATCATCAGCTGAGGAGCTGTTTCCTGCATTTTAGAGTATTTAATAAACAAAGGCAACTTGGATTCAATCCCAAATTTTACTCCCAGTGAATTACAAAATAAAAAAAATAAATTATCACAATCTGTAAGGTTAAGATTACTGAGAAGGGGAGGAGAGAGAGAGGAAGGAAAGAGAGGGTGGCAGTTCTTTTCCTTGGAAGTGTTTCTCCCAGAATTCGTGAGTAAGCTTTGGTTGTGCACACACACACACCCCCCACACCTCCACTGACCCATTCCAAGTCTGAAGTTGCAGAAAAATATCTGCAAGTTTTATTTTGCAAGTTGAAGGACTGTGTTGTCCACCTAAATAGCCATGTAATAGGTTGTTTAGCTCCAACAGAACTTCTTTGTGCTGTATCAGAGTGGAGTTTATTGCTCAGGATCTGCATAAGAATTTGTATTTATGGCACGTTGTGTGTTCTGTGTGAGCTTTCTATTGCAGCTGGCATCAGCTGATAATTAGTGTAGCTGATAGCTGAAGTGCAAAGTTGGTAGTGAACTTTATTGTTGATTATTCCTCTCTGTTGGACACAAATATGCAAAAAATGTTCTTTGCCAATCAGATTGCAGTGTATTTACTGAAAGGGAGAGCACAGGGCAGGAATTACGATGGACAGAAGTGAAATAAGGGAAGGAATAAATTAAATTCTAAAAGAAAGTGCCAATTTTTTATGGCTCAAAACTTTAAGGAAGTTTTAAATATGTGCTGTAGTAACTGGAAGCAAAATAGGTATGATATAATGTAGGAAAGGGAGTAGAAGACACTCATAAAACACAAATTATCAAAAGCTTTTAGCTCAGGAGAGGGGGTTGGTTGCTGTGTCGTCACAGGTGACCACCACTACTTCAGTGAAGAAAACTTGGAGGCAACGAATCTTGCTGCATCATATTCGATGTACACTGGTACGTGGTTGACATTGGTACTGCGAGAGACCAAATTCAGTGTCCATAGCATGGAATAAGAACGGGGTACAATGCTGTTATCGGTGCCTATTTGGTGTTGCAAAATGGAATTAAATTCAACAGCAAAGTTACAGCAGGACAAAATTGGAGGTTTCTTAGACCATCTCAACTTCTGCCTTTGTTTCTTGCTGTGGTTGTCGCACCCCGAGGATGTTGAGTGTTGAGTGTTGCTCCAGCGTTGCCCAGTGGAAAGGCCAGAGCCTATTGTACACCAAAAGGGTGTTCCTCCTGCCTCTGCACTTCTTGGGGAACACGGCTCAGCAGAGCCCATGCCCCTTGCAGTCAGCATTATGGAAATCAGACCATCACACTGCACTTCCACAGCTACAGAACCAGCAAACTGCCCTCCTGTCCCTGGGCTTTGTTCTCTCTAAATCCAAATACCTCCATATTCTCCTCTCAAATCTTGTAAAATGCATTGAAGAGGAAAAGTATGAGAAAATTTAGAAAGGATCAGAATGGATTCCAAGTGAAACTTAATTGGAGCTTAACTTTTCAAATAGCTTCCTGTCGACGTAGGAGGGGTAAATTTGTCCAAGGCACTGTCATTACCAGAAAGGTGGTTTCACTGAGTAGTGAGGCATTTCCGAGATGGTGATGCAGGTTCTAAAAGTAATTGGACCATGAGGGAGAACTGATTTGAAAATCATCCAAGTGACAAAATTTAATATTTCCATTATTCTAGGCCTCTTTGAATCAAGGCTCTAAAATAGGGCTTAAACTTCCTGACATAATGCGCATAATTTGACAAGTAACACAGACATATTTTCTAATGATTCAGCAGGTTTATAATCCTTCTGGGGACAAAAACACTTGTCACAAGTCTTTGTGGTACCAAGGCACTACAAAGCAATTACACAGATAGGTATTCTTTTAGTTCACAATTTTATTTGTAAAGGTCTTGTCTGAAATAAGAATACGGTAAAATTGTTACAGATATTTTGTAGGTTTTCTTCACGAGCTCTTTTTGGTGTGAGTGTACTTGGCAAATGCTGTTACTTTTGTGTTTATAAATAAAACGTTTCTATCCCACAATTAAGTAGGTTTCTGGACAACAAGAAAAATGTTTACTATAACCTTGTTATGTGTATAACAATTACGGTGCTGTTGTTTTGCTTAAGCCTTGTCGGCATTTCCAAGCTTTCAGAAAATTTCTTTAAATAAAAATTACAGTTGCCCTGAAAGTAAGCTTTTTTTAACTTTTTTCTTTTTTTTTTTTTTTAATAAAAAATACTATACAGACTAAGCGCAGGCCAGGTGAAGTTTCAGATACCTTTAGTGCATGTTTAAACATCAGCAACCGTCAGTCAGTTGGTGGGCATATTGCTGTGCAAAAATTTCCAACTCCTTTTCTCCCAGTATGGCATTGCTTCTGAAATGCATATTTATTGACAAAACCAGGGCTGCCAAGCACGGTACCACTGCCTTTAGCTTCGGGAAAGGAGGTGAATTAAATGTCCAGGAGGTTTAGGAACAGCAGGAAAAATAACCGATGATCAGCTGTTTGGTTGGAACCTTTGCTCGAATCTTTTTCAAAGGAATGACTCTGTAGGTGTTGAGCTCCTTCAGCTGAATTCCTTAATATCTCTGCTTTGCATCCTGTTTTAGTTGTTAATTAGTTCCTGCTGATTCTTTGGTAGCCAGCCTTGATTGCATGCAAAACATTTGTGCTGCTGAACGGAGACGTGCCACGCCGGGTTTCAGCTCACAAAGACCTTCATGGGCGGCTCAGCTGGGAGAGCCCCCCGCTTGGTGGGGACCGGGAGACACGGGCCT
Source organism: Limosa lapponica baueri (assembly GCA_002844005.1). Classification (NCBI taxonomy): domain Eukaryota; kingdom Metazoa; phylum Chordata; class Aves; order Charadriiformes; family Scolopacidae; genus Limosa; species Limosa lapponica. The sequence continues at coordinate 99,325 of KZ506000.1, forward strand.
TTGGGGGACACTGTTCAGTGCGTTGCGGGTTGGCTTTGCTTCTGCATAATCGCTTTGAGGGGTTTGTGGTGGCTTTTGTTTCCAAAAAAGGCCACACAGTGCACACTCACTTACTAAGTGTTTTCCTGATAAAATACTGTAAATAGGACTGAGTTTCGTTCCCAGCGAGTAGGAGGAAGGAGGCAAGGCAGAGCGCTGCCAGGTGGGGTTGGCCAGTGCTTCAGCCAGATTATCTGAAATATCTGAGTACTCTGGCAGGTTTTGTATTGAACTAATGGTGGGAAAGATGCAGTCCTGTATGTAAACATACTTCATTCCGGTTTACTAGGTCAGAGCTTCAATCTGGGTGCTTAAAAGTAGACATACAGTCTTTTCAGTGGGAATGCTAGAGACTCAGCAACACTTTTTTGCAAATAAGTAGGAATTTTATATTGCTATACTTTGCCAAAGCCTAGCCATCTTCCCAGTGCTGGTCAATATGCCACATTCAGTGCTCATTTGTGTTGCTGTTTTTAAATATCAATGCTTTATTTTATAGCTACTAGCTCGAGAGTTGCATTGGATATTAGTAATTTATTGCACCTGCAGTAAATCAGCTCGGTCGTTTGCTTTTTATAGAAATTATCTTGAATTGTTTTTTTCTGCAATCACTGAATTCATAGGCTGGACTGACTTGAAGATTCTGCTTTTATGCTTAGTAAAGCTGGTTTTGCTATTCTTTGTGCTTTTTGCACAGAATTTTCTTCCTGCTGATGTACGTTAAAAGTTTTGTCACCCTCACATTTACTTGTTGACCCATCTTATAATTTGGGGCTCTTTTGAGTGAGTTTGTAGGAGGTTGAATCACAGTTTTGATTTATTTTATTTTTGAATTATTTTTATAGTGAGTAAACAATAACCTTTGTGAGAAAATAACCCCATCTGGTGCACTGACATATAACAAGCTGCCACATTATTGGGATCCCAAACTGTGACCTGTCAGTCGCTGGGAGCTGGGTTTGACGGCGGCTGACAGTGAAGAACTGCCCTCCCGACAGGCACCGATTTAGAGGCAGGGTGTTACTGACTCGCTGGCAGCTAATGCGCCCTACTGTTACATAAATGTTATTAAAATATATATATACACAGCCTCGCATTTTCAGGGGGTTTAAGTATATTTTCATTAGCTGAAAGAATACAGAAAATCCGCTTTTATTCTTCAGTGATGCTTCTGTTATTTAAAAGAGGAGGAAAGCTGGCAGTGCTCTCTGCAGGGGTTGGGAGCACATAACAGGCTCTCCAACAGTGAGTTCCCCAGGAGTTCTGTGCTCCCCACCCTTTGTTTTTCAAATTATTTATGAGTGTATGAATGCTGAGCCACCCTATGGCACTGCATATTAGTGCCTTGTCACGCTGCTTGCTGTGGCCAGCTGGGTCCAGAGGCTCTGCCCAAACAAGCCTGAGAGACAAACTGGAAAATATGGGCACCTTTCTAGATTCTCATAAAAATTGCTTCCTTAAAAAAACTCACCGCACACATGCTCTAATAATTTTATTTATGTTTGTCTGGGTCGGCGTTAGTGATTGTCTTTGTTAGCATTAATTTAATGATATTCTGTAACTAATTTTAAAAGGGAACATATATGAATATTCTGGCTATTCGACCAGCTTTTAGTACCAAATACCTATAAAGTGATCCCAAATAATTAGTTGCATGTGGGAGGCATTTGTAATGTCTCAAAGAATGTGAATCACATGTTTTATCTCACTAATGTCTTTGCTCTTCTCTGGCATTCCCCGAACCTCAGGGTTGCAGCGTTCTTTGCAGGAAGAGCCGTGCCTTTAGCAAGTGCCAGCCCCGGCAGCAACTGAGCACTCCCCATTTCATTCACGGAATTAACTTTACCATGAAGAAAAAATACGCAATGCATAGTATTTAGAAGAAACATTAGGTTTTCATATATAGCCTTCTGCATGCATATGACAAATGTAACTGAAATGCTATATAAATATATGTAAGAATATAAAGAGATAAGAATTAGAAATTTGATAGTCTGAATCCCTTTTCAGGTGATTTGATACATCTTGTGTTAAGACTTATGTTTTATGAAGTGGTTGTCCTACCCAGCAGTACATAGTTTTTTATGATAATAATTTTTTTATAAAGGTAATCTTATTTTACAAGTAAAATACAGTTGCTCCTATGAGATTTGCAGTTGAAACTGGAGATGCTATTGCAGGCACAAGTACTTAGTAAATAGCATTAGAGATGATGGTACATTTTTTGTTAGTAGGAGAGACTGTGTTAATAATAAATACAGAGGAATAAAGTGTTGTGCAACATTGGTTCATTTTTCATCTTCTTCTAGGAAGGAAATTAATCATCTGTTTCTTGTGTGTAAATCACCTGAGCAGTGCAGGCGTTCCAGGAGCTGACAATTGTTATGTTGCCAACTTTGAGGAGTCAGGAGAAGGGGTGGAATGAGGAGGCAGCTGGTCTCAGGAGGGCTATTAAAAGAAATTTTAGTTGGGCAGGGGTGTAGTTATAGAATAGAGAAAAGTTTCATTTCAGAAGGCACTTTTAGTGGCTGAAAACTGTATAGAAACTGGAAATTATCTGAAAAGCAGGATTTGTTTTGGAGCCAGTTGTACATGTGAGTCACAGCCAGCTCCAGAAAGCAAGCATTCACTGAGACTTTTAATAAAATCTTACAGTAAATCTTTAATGAGATCTGAGCAGCTTTGGATTTTGCATCTAGAGAGAACAAGTACGCAGCTTGGAAGAAAGACTCTTTTCAGTAATAGGTAAATCTTTCCCATTGTGATTACGGGGAGTGTGGTAAAGGGAGAATATACTGGGGAGAAGGTTCCTTGGCTGGGAACACAAGATCCTCTGTCACTCTCCTAAGTCTTCTGTAAACTGGACAGATCACTGGAATCTGTACCAGAATCTTCTTTGGGAAGTGACGAGAATTATGGAATAATTTACTAATGCTTTATGGTGGGAAGACATGAACTTTACGATGTCTTGGAGCTGCCAAAGGTCTCCCTTTTCTGTCGTGCTGGGTACCTTGCCAGAGGAGACCATCTGAGACCTGAAGCCTCTTCTGAAAGCAGCTCTTCGCATGCAGCTGAGAGATTCCTGCTCATCTAGGTTGCCTGTAGGGGGTAAAAGATTGGCCAGAAATGGTCACTGTGATTATTAAACTGTTTTATTATCAACATTTGGGAATTCAGGAAAAAGGCAGTTGTGATTCACTTGTAAGGGAACTGGGTAAACTCATGCTGGTAATAATTCAGCTTTGTTATAGGGACAGAAACATTTATTTACTCATTCCTGTGACTATATTTGCTGGTGTCACAAGAAGTTATAAATCCATAACTACATATGGCTTGCAACTTTTGACCCGTACAATCTCATGAAAAAAGTTTTGCCATCAACTGTGTGAATTCCTAAAACTTCTGCCTGAATTTCTTCTCTATGTAAAATGTCAGTTCTTCTCTGCCAGCCCACTCTGTCTTATTTAGATATTTATTTAGAGTATGAGTACCTAAGAACCAGCTCTGTATTTGCTTATGTCTTTATACTACTCTTGGGAAAGTGGGTGTCCCAGTTTTAGGCACGGCTTCTGGATGGATACTGCTGGATTATAAGTAGCACACAATAGAACACCTGTAGGACAGCCATCAAATAGTCAACACTTTCTGCTGAATAAACATTTATGATCTCTTCTTCATTAACAACGAGGAGGAAAATGGTACTTTTTTCCCTATGGAAAGTTGACAATGAATTCTGTTTTTTAGAAGGAAAACCTGGGCAAGTTTGGATTTGTTTGAAATGTCCATATATACATCTCTTCACTGTCTTTTCAGCTGTGTGCAGTCTCAGTCCCCGTTAAGATTGTCATCTGGACAAAATGTTAGGAAATTTAACTTGTACCAGCTGCTTTGCTCAGTACAGGGGTCATTATCATGCTCAATAGTTATGACAGAAATCTGGCAAGTAGTATTTTAGGTTTCCGTCAAGTTACGCTCCAAGTGATGCTGAACTGTACCTCCCTTCAACCATCTATAAGTTAGAGGAACATCTCTATCACAGTGTTGAGTTTAATTAATAATTATAAAGCAGTATGAGATTGCTTGCTGTCATTACAGCTCTGGCAGAATTCAGCCACAGTAAGTTGATTTTTTTTCTTGGAGTTATTTTTCATTTCACTTTTTGTGTTTCAAGCACACAGAAGAGACAGTGCCTTTGGTGGGGAGGGGAAATCTCCTCTTCTTGTCAATCCTCCTATAGAAACCTGACCCATCCTCTTAAAAATAGCATGCCCTTAAAGTGGGCACTTGGATGCTAATTCTTCATAAGCACTATTTAGCACAAGTATCATCATGCTGTTTCCTCAAGAAAAGAAGTGCAAAGTCAGTTGAGAGGAGATGTCTAAGGGTACTAATTATGCAGACTAAAGTACAAACGGGCCAGATATCTTAAACCAAGGAGGGAGATAATGACTTCTTTGGCAGCCTGTATTTAGTGTATGTTGCATCTTTCCTTCCCAATTCATCTCTGAGCTTCTCTTTTTTTCTTGTATTTAGAGGGTTTTTTTTCTTTTTCTGTTTGCTGCAAAAGAAAGCAGTAGTTTTAGGATGCTGCCACATCCCCCTGCTGCCAGTGGTGTTTCCTGGACTGGGCAGCACCTGTGGAGGTTAATCAGTGGTGGCTTTCTCCAGGGACCTCTCCATGGCAGAGCCGCAGAGAATGGCTCTGCACCCACCCAGCCAGTTTCTCAAAACTCTGCTTGGTTTCACACTGAGCCTTTCCAGGTAAAATTTAAACATAAAGGATCAGTGTGAAGATGCCGTGTTAAAAACAAGCTATTTTGTTCCAGGAATTTTAACTAAAAACTTATTAGTGTGTATTTCTGGGAAGCTGTAGAACATGTAGAGGGTTCTGCTCTTCACTTAGCCAAAGTACAGTAGAGAAATAAAAATCAGAAAGTGGGTTTTAAAGTAATAATTCATGTGTCAAACCTGGCAGCGCAGGCACAAGTGCTGTGCAGAAGACCAAACAAAATAAAACCAAATGCAGGATGAGAGAGAGTGTTCTGCATTGCATCCTTCACTCGCTTTGCAGTTCTTAGTCCCTTTGGGGTTGTAAATATTTCACTATAATAAGTTATTTAATCTTGATATCATTCCTCAGAAGTATTTGAAGACCACTTTCAGTGTGCTAAATTTTATTAGTGGGAGGGAGTGTTCGTGGACTGAAAACAGAACTGGTTTTCTAGCTGACTTCTGGGTGCCAAGACCCTCAGAGGGTGAGCTCCAGGTAAATGAGAGTGGAGACAATTTCTGAACTGCTTAACGAACCCCACAGCTCCGCTCCGGCTGGACTGAGACCCAAAAGCTGCTGAACCCCGATAAATGCCATCGTGACCCACTGGTGCCTGCCCTGTGCCACGTAGGGCTATGCCTTGCGGGGAGTGGCACCCCGTGCAGATTGCTGGCTATTCTCATCTCTCTCTCTTTGGGGATCGGCAGCAACATGAGATATATTAACTCACTTTATGTCTTCTTTTGACATTGTAAAAATAGAAGCTACATTAACATTTTTGTGAAGCTGAAGTTAAGCTTGTCTTCTCCACGCTTTTACTTTGGTTGCTGTCATGACATCATGCTTTCAGCGAATCCATCTGACAACTAATGAACCGTGAACCCGAGGGAAGTTTAGTGTTAGATATCTTCCAGTGATGGATCATGTCAAATAACCTGTCTTCTGCAACCTGTTGTGATCTGGCTATCGCCCTGGTAGTAATTGGCTGATAGTCCTGTAGCGGTACAACCTGAGACTGGTGAGTAAATGAAAGCACGAAGAATTGCTACCTGCTTAACAGTTTATAGTGATGGATTTGGACATTTAATCATTTCATTGCAGGAAAGGAGCTGCCTGGAAGCTGCACGTCATTTGTGAATAGCTATTCTCTCCTGTCATTTCTCTCTACGGTTCTTATAAGTACTGCTAAGCGCAGCCTTACCTCACAACAGCTCCTTTCTTCCGTGCCGAGTCTGACAAGTGGATTTCACGTCTTGTTTTATTTTTCAACATGTTTCAATAACTCGGGTTTGACATGTTATTGCTTTCTTAATGGTGATTTGTAATCCTATACAAGTTAGATATGTTTTATATTGACAGTGCGAGAAGCAAAAAACCTAATTCCTATGGACCCAAATGGACTTTCAGATCCTTATGTTAAACTGAAGCTCATCCCAGATCCTAAGAATGAAAGTAAACAAAAAACAAAAACCATCCGTTCTACTCTGAACCCCGACTGGAATGAGTCATTCACATTGTAAGTTTAACGCCTTTTAATGTAGTATCTTTGTGTGGATTGAATCATTTATTTCAGTGTTGCATTGAAAACTCCTCTATTTCTCTCCTTTCCAGTAAATTAAAACCTACAGACAAAGACCGACGGTTGTCCGTGGAAGTCTGGGACTGGGATCGAACAACCAGAAATGATTTCATGGGATCTCTTTCATTTGGGGTGTCAGAGCTTATGAAGATGCCAGCCAGTGGGTGGTAAGTGTCAGAAAAGAGAGAAGGAGAGAATATATCACAAAAAGTTTAAAACCAGTACTTTTCTTCAATATAATCTACCCTTTTTTGAGCTTTTCGCTGTATCTCGTGCTATAAATTCGCTGAAAATGCAACTAAACCTGGAAAACACAGGCTACATATAACAAAGAAGGATAATAAAAGGAGTGCTTTTCTTTTGTGGTGTTCATGAAACTTCTGCTGGAGCCAGGAGCTGCTGCAAACTCAATTCTGTGTACGTAGTCTTGTGATATGAATTTTATTTTTATCCCAAATATAATACATTCATTACTAAGTGTATCGTGTTATATATAGCTCTGCAAATTCAAAGCACGTGGAACCGATTTTATAAAATGCCGTCTTTTTACCTACCAAGCTACAGGTAGAACTCATCACATCTTCTCAAAAAGTGCATCTTGTCAAAGATAATTGTTCAGGGCTAGAGAAGCACTGGAGACAAGGGTTCCTCAGGGTTGGTATCTCCCGGCATATCACAGGATGGCTGGGAAGAATTTCCTTGTCCATTAAACTGCCTTGGCACATAGTTTGGGTTTAAAGGTCTAATTTTAGGTTAAATATGTTCTGTTTCTGAGTTTGCTTTATATCTTTGAAAGCAGTTCTTTATGTACCTGTGACATTGATACAAACCATCCATAAACAACTAAATCAGATTTTAAATCTTAACAGGACTATAACTGTAAAATCACCATTTTTTCTCAAATGTTCCACAGGTACAAGCTGCTGAATCAAGAAGAAGGTGAATATTATAACGTTCCAATTCCAGATGCTGATGAAGATGGAAATGCAGAGCTCCGACAGAAGTTTGAGGTGAGGATTAAACACAAATGGGTGCAACAATATGTGGCATACACTTTTCACTTTATCACAAAAATTGCCTGTTAAAAAGTTACATATTAGAGTGCTACTATTTCTGTTGCCTGTGACAGCAATGCATACCTTTGGGTTTCTTGAAGATTGGACCAAGTGACTTAATTAAATAGTGGTGTCATTTTTCTGACAGTTCAGCTTCTCTGCTATGACATTTGTAAGTTGGTATTTTTAAATATTTTATGTCAAGTATGTGTAATAATTTCAGTGTCTTTTAATGCTTGCTGCAAAATCTGCCAGCCGGTATCACTGGTATCTATAATATTTGACAAATTAAGTTCTTGGAAAAAAACAGTATGTTAATACTGAGAATGTTTCACACTAAATGTGGGGATTTTTTAAAGAAAATATTTACAATGTTAATTACTGATTATTTGGAGCCACAAAATCTTTGTAGAAGGTTGTAATTTGAAATTCTGGTATCTTCAACATGGGTACGGCAGTGTTTAAGAACAAGAGGTGTTGCTGGTTACGTACAAATAAGAAACTCTGAAGAAAAGCCATTCTTTCTGCAGAGTCTTCCTCCTTCTGTGGTGCACCTTGGCGCTGTTGGTCGTCACAGGCATGGCCTCGCCGTGCCACACAGAGGAGGTGTTTCTCAGTGGGCAGACTTAGCCAGCAGTCCTGCCTCTCCCACAACTACAGCCGCTATTACAGCCAAATACCTTCAGGTCACTAAACCCAGCAACAGGAAAGGAATGGTTTGGGGAGGGAGGGGTTGTGTTAATGGATTCAGCTCATCTGACTTGACTGCTCTTTCCAGCTGCACATGCAATATTGAATTTGAAATATTCCAATCTACAGTATTATTTTCTTTTTTCTGGTTGAACATTTACAACTTTAGTCTAGCTGTTTATCCAGCAAGTAATTAATGTACCTGTTGTGCATAAGCAAACACGCCTGTTCCTTTCAACCTGAAATGGCAATTTTTTATGTTCACCATCAGGCAGAATTCTACATTGTTATTGTAAAAGATGGGTTAACCCAAGAAAGTGAGGAAAAACGGCCTATGTTCAACTTTCAAGAAAGAAAAAGAAAAGGTGCATCAATTTCTTCTGAACACATTTGGATCAGCTACCATACTTTTGTCTGCAGCATGAACTATGATTTTTGTTACACATTTGAGAAGTATTTGAATCTCCATTTCATTTTCCTTTCTTTACAGTTGTGATCTGACCAGTGTGATTTTATTTTGCTGCACTAGGTCATTTTCTATTCAAGATCATATTTACATTTTAGTCCCCCTAGAAAGAATAGCATCAAAGGCAATTCTTTTCACCCCTTACATGTCTCTGTGCAATATACAGAGTCTGGAACTGGGTGTGTTGTCCATGTGGGTGATACAGGTATGGAAATCTACCTGGTTTTTCTCAGGACAGAGACAGCACAAAGACAAGTCACTAAAATTATCTATTTTTGAATGTCAGTTATTATGTGCAGTTTGTTTGAATATTGAATTTACAATCTCTCGGGGCTTTTTCCTAAGCCTGCTGTAAATATACTGGTTGCAGACTGAACAGTCGGGGTTTATCTGTATCCTGCAATGAAGTGGTGGAGAAATCCTGAGAGGTTCCATCCTGTGAAGCTACTGGACTGGGTCCCAGAAACAGCAGCTTCATGTACGGTCAGCTCTGCCTCAGAAATAATTAGTCTGTCTCGGAGTCTAATTAGTTCAGCCTCAGGACTGGGTATTTGAGGCTTTCCCTGTTCTGGAGGTAGCCTGGTTGATGCTATTTTAGTGGTCTGAATTAATCAAGGAAATAGGTTTTTCGTGAACACAGTGTCTCCAGGAATATCATTTACAGTGTTGCATAATGAACAGTGTTAAATGACGATATTTGGGGATACTGGTAGCCAAACAAGATGTGCAATTATAACTAGACCAAGGCTAGTACAATGGAGTGTTACACGGTAAAAGGATTTAGTGCCAACCTCTTACTCTCAGAGTTTACCGCTGTAAGAAGGAACAGAGGGAGCAGCACCCTCCAAGGAATGTTCTTACTTGGTCTCTAGGGGAATTACTGTGATATATAAAAATTAACAGCACAGATGTCTGAATGCTGGTATTTAACTTATTAGCTATTCTGGTATGGTACATAAGTGGTGCTGACTCCAATCATCTTTTGCGTTATTTTTCTTATCATTTATATCTTGGCTTATATAGCCATTTTATTTTAGGTACCCTACCCTAAGGAACAAGTAGATGACACTGAGAGATATGCTGCTATTTGTGATTTAATGACATCATCTAAATAAATATTTCCACTGTTCTGAAATCAGCTTTGAAACCTTCCAGGAAGAAGATTGCAGATCTTGACTGCCATTTTACTAGAGGAGGGGGTTTGTCAGGAAGATTAAGAATATAGCTGGGCCGAGAGGTCATACGGGGCTGTCTTCTCCTTTATCAGTTTACAGAGCAGAGTAACTTTGGAGTGCTGCTAATCAAGTCTGCATTTGTGGTGCTGCTCTTTGAGACATGACAGTGTGATGGATATCCAAGCTAAGCTGATTTCATTTTGAGTACAAAATTACAACAATTTCTACAGAAGTATTGCTTTACTAATACCAAATGCTTAAAATGAATAATGATGGTCTTCAGAGTAAAGACCTGTATACAAACCTGAGCTGTGCAAGAACAGAGAAACTTTAGGATGAGAATTTCATTGGTTCATATAAAGAAAGAATAAGAATATTTTCAGGTTTTAAAAGATCAGAGAACCGGTAGATGTGAAATTTCCAAAACCAGTTTCTGGTCTTAAAAAAAAAGAAGTCTAAGACATTCTTAAAACTGACTTTGCCCTTTTGACTAAAGTTTAGAAATGTACTTGGTAGAATCTCCCAGAGCACTTCAGAGCTGCCTCCCCTTTAAATCAATGAGAATTTTTAACATGTCTGCCTGCATCTGTAGTTCAAGAGACATCTTTAAGATTTGGTTTATTTACATGTGGTTATTAGTCACACAAACCTGCTTGGTGTGCTGCTTTACTTACTGGACCTTCTGGCACAGATTCTTTAAGTCCGTTATTCAATGTAGATCTGCCATAAAATAGCTATACAAGATTATAAATAATAAATTCAAACATTCTCCTCACTTACAATTGTATTTGAACAGCAAAAACTATTTGTCACAAGAAAAAGTTTCCTTGTGGCCCATTCTGCCAGATCTAAAGCAGCTGAAACATCAACACCCGACTTGTGCCCGCTCCAACCAGTGGGACCCAACTGGAAGAGAAAGAGAACCGTTGAGGAGGACACTGGTTTCATTAATGGAATCATGCAGTGACCTCACCAAGTGTTTAGAGATTTTACTACAAGGAGTTTTCTTGTTGTATACTGTCTGTGCATTATCTATAGGAAGTTGCACGGCATATGGAAATTGAGGTGTATTATGCATAAGTGCAGTGCTGTATTTTCTATACAACAAATTTTAATCAATCTACATATTTTCCGGATCTCACCTATCACTAAAACTTACAAATCAATTATCTGCTCATTTAGCAGTATGAACAAATCTGCCTTCAGTGATTTACAGATGATACATCATTATTAATATTTAGAGATAAAAATATACTCCTGTAGGAAGTGGAGGCAGGATAAAATCTGTCACTGTTTTTCATTTGGTTTTAACCTTTGGTTGTGAATTCTCTCTCCGGAATGGCATTATTTGTGGCCATCTCAAAACGAAACTCCGTTCTCAACAGGCATATTCAGAATAATTGTAGCTGCTCCGTAATTGTCCGTGCTGAGGTTGCCATGGGAACTCCCAATAGTCCCAAGTGGCTCCATGGACCCAAACTAGCAAGTCCTTTAACTGCAATATCTACTATTTGTTATATACTTATTTTCCTCTTACAGTATTTTGCTAGTCAAAGAAAAAAGCAGAATATTGAAAAAATGCAACCTTATTGTATTTTTAATATCTGGTTATGATTTTAGAAGTACGTTTTTGCCATTTAGGGCGTTGTTCTGTTTTTTTTTTATCTGGGGAAAAGAAATGTGCAAATTCTAAAACTTCTATTGTAGGAAGTTATTTCAGTTTTGTCAAGCCCTGTTTCCTGTAATTTGCTGCATAGTAAAGCACTTATTGATACTTAAAACATGACCTCAGAATAATAGTAGAATAATACTGGTTTAAAAGTGTGCTGGTTAATTATTCTGTCTGTCCCCTTCCTTCCACATCACCATCATGGAAAATGTTATTAATTAATTGAAAAAGAAGAGAGTAGCTATAATCCTTACATGTGGATACATTTGCCAGGTACAAGGTATGTTAAGTGATGGGAGCTCTCAGTCTCTACAGTCAGCTTTAGTAATTGAAGTGATCCCAGCAAGCTGTTACAAGGGAATTGGTTACTGCTCGTATAATCTTCATTTTTAAGGCGTCCGTGGAGCAGATACATAACGGTCCTCCTGGTACAGGCTCTTAAGATGTCAGACATTTTCTTTTGTTCTAGTTATTTTCTTTAGTGCAGCTCTCTGGGGGGGTCAGTAGAACAGAATCGTTCCTTTAGTTTCTGGGAGAGAGCTCAGACCACTGTCCCCACCGAGGGCATCCGTGTGGGACCGTTCTGGTGGACCTTGGGCGGTCCCTGGGGACAGACACCCACATCTGCCACTGTGGCCGTGGGCATCCAGCTGTGGGTGTTGTAGAGATTTCAGCCCTGACATCAAGAGCGAGTGGCTTTTCGTGGCTGCTGGCTTTGTACCATTCCATACTGGTTGTGTGCTCTATTTCCAGTCTCCCCTTTCTGGGATTGACCCGGGTACCAGATAAACCACCCAGGAGCAGCTCTGTTTATTATTGCCCACTTGCCCGATGGGCTCGTTCTGCTGCCAGAAGTGAGGGGGCCAGCGTTGCGGTGTTTCCCAAGGACCGGAGCTGGGGGGGCCGGGTACCCCGGGCTGTCGCTGCGGCTGTTCTCAGATCACTGTCACAGGAGTTAGGGTTTTGGCTGCTTCGTGCCCGTGGAATCGCTGCTGGAGGCTGCACAGAAGCGAGACCTGTAGTTCCCTTTTGCAGACTGAGCAGATGAGAACAAGAGGAGAGAGGAAGCAGAGTTCAGAACAGGGTAAATATTGTATCTGGAAATGGGAAGTGTACAGTCAGTGGTGACATTTTGGTGACATCTCAGTGCTTCCAAACATAACTGTTGTTATGATCCTAAAGAAAATGTCTTTTAAAATGCCGTACCGTTTTAAGGATAAGAACAGGGACAATGTGGTGCTTGGCCACCAGGCTCGGTTATAAATACCCAGAACCTCTCCGGTGATGCAGGAGCTGCAGACATTTGCTTCCGATGTGCTGCGAACCCCTCCTCTGTGCAGGACAGCACTTGGTTTGACCCAACATGTGTTAATCCCCGTGCAGACGTGAACTTATGACCAAGTAGCCTACCTCAGTGTGTATATGTGGCTGTTGCACACAGAGCTGGCCTTTATTTGCACCAGAGGCCTCTCTGGGGCAGGACAGCTGGTGTGAAACACTATTTGAAAATGTCTGCAGATTTCAAGGCACAATTAAAGCTTTCTGATGATTTTCAGTGTTGTTGCGGCCTAGGGCTAAAGAGACCTCTTCCAGTTATTTATCATTCCCTTTCTGAACGTCATCGCATCCTTTCAGTTTGTTTCCCTTCTTCGGTCTTTAACACTCCCTTGAGTTTTATATTTTTTAAAGCAGTTTCTGGCTGCTTTATTGGAAAGGAGAAGGACAGTACTTTCTGCATAAATTGGGCTTTTTTCTGGTATTTAGAACACTTTTAGGTCAAAAGGACGTTTTCCTTCTGTCCTTTAATCAATGGCCCAGACATCCTGGAGCAGGTTCAATTCAGAGCTGGAGGCTGGGTAAATACGCTGCGGTTGCGTAGCCAGGACCTTCACAGAAGGCTCCAGGGACTGTTTCAGTAGCTTCTTAAGAACCCAATGAGTCTTCTAATTGAATATGATATTTTTATTAAAAAAAACAACTGTAGGGGAGCTTGTGATTTTGTTAATTTGTAAGTTTTTCTGGTCTCCATATAAGGTCTTGTAAGGGCTCTGAAAGAGATGTTTCTTTTAAGTCTTCGGAGGGAGGCAATGGTTTTTCCCCAGAGCTGTTACATTGCAGTTGCTTTACTCTTTTTTTTCAGAAATAAATAATGGATGTGATCCCTACCATATCTGTGTCTAACCAGTATGTGTTCCCATTTTGAAGTAATAATTGTAACTTCAGGCAGTTGAGCAAAGGTGACATGGAAAAGAGAAATAATGTTGCTGACACTTCAGATTGTAAAAGAGAAGATGAAATTTGCTTTTCAGGAAAGTGACACTGAGCTACGCTGAAATCATGACCAGACAAAATATCACTGGCACATCAATCCACACTCATTATGCATATAGAGATATAAAAAGAAGAGATGATTTTTTTTGGCCGTGGCACTCATTCCTATTTTTAAATTGTGCATATTTAATCATTAGAGAATAGTTTGCAGCGTTATAGAGATGCTGTTAGATGTCTCCATCTGTTCTATGCTATAGTTTGGCGTGGGGAATTCCCATATGCAGTTATCTGGAGGTTCCCCATCCACTTACCAGAACTTGAAATTTCTCTGATGATGATGTACATCTCTGGGCTTGTGAATTCTGTAAGGCTTTTCTCGGTCTGTGTGTTGTGATTTAAGGTGAAGAACGTACATAGGAAATCATATTGATGACAGGGATTTCGTTACGTCTTATACGAAGTCTAAATGCTTGTCTCGAAACAAGGCAAACCCCCCACCTTTTGTGCTGTCACCCCTCTACAGAGCTGGTTAGCTGTCAAGAGCCCGGAGCACACACATCTATGCACACGTTTAGCTTCACGCATTGCTGTGGTTTAATGCCGTCGGGAATGTTCCATGCATGGAGCGTGTGGATGCGGTGGGTGCACGGGGCGAGTTATCGGCGAGGAGCAGTTGTGTGAGGACTGTACTTCATTGTGCTGCGCTGTGCCGTGCTCCTTGCTGCTGGGGTGCTTAACACCCCCGTTTCTTTTCTGTGGTTTTTTCTGTGCGTAACAGATGCGTCCATTTCTGTATTCTCGCTGCTGTGTCTTTGTTTACTTCTGCTACTAATTGTTGTTGCTTTGCTCTGCCAGCCCTTTTACTAACGAAGCAGTGTTTCTCCCTTTCCTGTCTCTTCCAGGACTGTCATGTAAATATCCACTTCTACAAGGTAGTTTTCTCCTTGGTGTTATCCTACACCTTTCTCTTCACACAACCTTCTCTACCAGTGTTTGAAGTTTAAATTCAATTTCATTCTCACCGTGTTTTAAGGATGCACTTGTTTTTCCCCAGTTAAAATTTTTCTAATTAATATAAAGGAAAGATGTATGAACCATCCGTAATTTGTCACAAAGTACTCTCCAGATTAGAAGTTTGCTTACAAAAAAGGGTCCATGAAAGCTCAGCAGAAGCAGCGTGCCTTCCCTTTTGAAGGAATTAAGTTAAATGAATGCCACTTTCTCATGGAAAATGGAAAATGGTGCATCTTTAATTTGAAAGACACTCATGGAACTTTTAAATAACTTCCACAGATCAAGTAATGTTTGTGTTCGCTGTATATTTAAATCAATAAATTTACATAATCTAGCATGCATGTTTTATGATATAATATACTAGATACATTGCTGTGTGTTGGCTGGAGTATACTATATCATAAGAGATATTACCCATACGCACAGATGCTGTGGTACCAGAAATACCAATTCACCTCTTTACTTCCCATTTTACTTCTTTCACTGATCACCACTTCCATTTTGCCGTGGAAAATACATATCAGCATTGAGAACATACATGTGTGGACTTTTTATTTGCATGTATCTCTAACAAATTATCTTGCTTTATGGGGGCAAAGGTTACCAACACAGATCACACTTTCAGTTTCATACATTGGTTAAGTACCAATTTAAATTAAAATTTGAAGCTCCTGTGCTGTAAACTGTTTTAAGAATCTAAGGTTATTGAAGCCGTTATTATCTTCTGTATTTTTACAATTCAAGTTGGCCTAGAGCATTTTACATGTTACAGCTCAAAGCTTAAAATACTTCATTTTAAAATCAAATTTTATTTTTGAAGAGTTGTTTATATTATTAATATATGATTTCACCACATTTTAATACTGAACCAGAAAAACAAAGAATAAGACCATTTGTCATTGCCAAATATTTCCTAATGCAGGAATCATTTGGCATGTAAATCAGTAACTTATTTTTTCTTAACCTTGATTCTTTATCTGGTATCTCTATCTCAGAAAAGCCTGTACAGAAGAGGACTACCCTTCCTCAATCCTTTATACCTCTTCTGATTTGACAATAAAATCACATGGTGGTTTCATTGATGAAACTTGTTTAATGCAGGGAAGTTGCAAGTTTCTGTGTTTAAAAGTATTTTAAACCAGAGCAAAAGCTACCCTGAAAAAACGCATCTGGGATAAATATGAAGTTATGTCTAACATCGTGTTGCCTCTTCCTTGTAAAACCCAGACCCTGGAGCGCAGCGATGTGCACTGACAAAGGGCCATGGTCAGTTCGTGTTTTCCTCATAGGAGTCCACCTAAAAAAAGAGCTGAACAGTTTCCTACAGCTCCTGCTCCACGGGCAAAATTCACGCTCAGTCCCTGTGAATTGCAAAGGTGAATCCCAACAAGGAGGGTTGGCGCTCTGTTCTCATGTGAAGAGGAGACTCAAGAATTCCATTTATTTTTTGTGGAAAAAATGCTTCCTTGTTTATTGTCTGCCTTTTCTCTCTAAATGCTGACAAGTCCCTGTTGTGCTTGCTGCTGGCAGGGACTTAGCATCGCTGGGCTAAGCTCGGAGGTGTCCCTGCAGGCTGCCTTCTGCAGGCTGGTCACACGAGGTTCCCGTGGCGCGGGGACCCTTCTGTAAGGAAGGAGCTTGTGAGGGGCTGGGGGGAGGCCGTGTTCCCGGGTTTACAACCTCGGGATTGAAAGGAAACAGCAGGAGCAGATGAAGAGGGGAGGCTGCGTTCCTGAGGATAATGTAACACTTCTGAGCTAGAAACCAGTGAAATGTACAAAAATGATTTTATAGTACCATAGCAAATCTGAGAATGCTGTGAGCAAGGTCAGGCAGCTGAAATTCCTGTTTATAAACTACCAGGTACTGGGAAGGGTCACGCAGTTGTGCTGCTTTTGTTCCACCTTTGTGTGTGTGTTTGTGTGCATTAAATAATTCCAGAGCATGTTAAGCCTTGGATGCAGAACCCCAAGGTTTGAAAATCAGTCCTGGTCTGCGGCGTGTCGCGGCTGTGGTGGTTGGTGGCAGGGGTTTGCACTAAGATCGGGTAGAACAGAAGTCCTAAAGCTTATTTTAGAACAGAATATTAATAATTTTTGTCCATATTGAAATGAGTTTTATGCTTAAAAGCAAATTCTACAATCTAGTTCTTTTTAGACTTGAAAAGTAGCAGTAATTTGTATAATTAAAAAAGGAAGGAGCATACATAAAAGCAGTTCTTTTTTTGACACTTAGGGATTTGCTGTTCTAGCAGCGTATTTGTTGTTCGGGTTTTTTATTACCACTACCACAGGATGTTTCTGCAAGAATTCTTGAATATGATTCCTAGGCAGCCTCTTTAATTACATTTCCTCTAGTTAGACACTGCTCTGTTGCGGGGGATGGCGTGTTTGGCAATAAAGGCAGAAAGCAAAGTAGACTCAGGTGGCCGCAGGATTATTAAACAGATTAAACATGTTGACAGCGCCAAACGGGCAACTGGAAACTCTTCCCTCTCTGGATTTCACTGCTCGCAGCCAGACGGCCCTTGTCCAGGGCAATATCCCCTGAAACTCCTGTTCTTAGGATAAATATATCCCTTTCCAAATTACGGTCTTTCATAGTTACTTGGCTTCATTGTCTACATTTTCTAGGGGATATGGTTACCTTAATCTTGTGTCTGGCAAATGTGGGGATTTTTTAGAAATCATGCATTCAAATACTTCCTACAGCTTTAACTGCTATACAGCAACACAAATAAAATGAAAGTAAAAAAAAAAAAAATTGAATAGGGAATATGATTATAAACACCCCAAAAGAACCAGCTCTGTTGAGATGCTGTATGGTATATTAAACTGTTTTATTGTCCATTATCCTAAGAAAACATTGGTTTAACGTAATGTTGAGTTTGAGAAAATAATTTCTCCTTGGAGTTAGAAACCACAAGGGGTCAGTAAAGAACAGAGAATAGCTCCCAAAGCAAAAAGCTGGCTCTAGCAAAAGTCCTGAAAGAAATGAAATAATGCAGATTGGTTGTATGTGTATATTTATGAAGATACAAACCCATTAAATTACGCTGCTATTTTGATAAAATTCAGTATAACACTTTAGATACAGCTCTTTATTCAAGATTTTCAACTGGCACTGATGATAATTTTTCCCCTAATCAAAATATTTAATAATTTGCAGCTGTAAAAGCGAGTGCTGCCTCTGTTCCCATTTATATTGCTCACTTCATCCCTGCCTTCAGGTGTCTCGTGACTCTGGAATTACCTGCCTCCATCCTGCTCGGCTTTATGTGCCGGGGGAGAGAAAGGGACCTCCATGGAAACCTCTGAGTCACTAACTGGAATTTTCTCATGAATTTTGTGGAACTCCAAGGTGTTAGAAGAGGATGGGTTCCAAACACACAGCTCGTGCTGGGATTAGACAAAATCACTCAGTTTTACTAATCATCTGAAATTCTTTCTGGGACACACTCTTCTGTTACTTGTAACCCAGAAGAGCTCACGGACACCCTGGTGTCATCGGTCCTATGTGAGGAGCAAAGCAGTGCCCGGGGGGGCTTTGGGAGGAGGTTTCCTCTGTCCTTGGACACGCTCTCTGCAAAAAGGCATTGTTAATCCTTTTCACATATGGCACAAAGATTGTTTTCAGGCAAATCCTTTAAATAAATTTACTGTTACTAACCAAAAGGATACATATGACACAAGTGTAAGGGGAGGAGGAGAGGAAATGGGGGCAAAAGTAAACTAAAGATATAAAATAGTCCGTATTTAACTCCCAGGTAGAGTTTCGTCACCCTCTCCATTTATATTTTTACGAAACATCCCGTTTGTCTTCATGCCTTTTTACAAGCAATGGGAATGATAAGAATTTTTTTCTAGCTTTTTTTTTCAATAACTTTTTTAGCTATTGAAGTAAAAATGCATTTTACTTCATTTTTATATATTGCATTTTCTCCTAATTACATCCTGGTTCACCATAGTGACATCGCCATTGTGAAAATAAATATGAGTGCAGCTTCCCGCTTATTTGTGTATTTCCAGTGTTCTCCTTGCTGCAAAGAAGTTTAGCTAGAGTGCGATTTCACCAGGGAATACATGGCTGAGAAACAATCTGTGTAAACCTCATAAATCCTGGCCCGTGTCGGTGGTCGGGGGCATCTCCCTGGGGGGCCTTGCTGTGTCGCAGTGTGCGTGTTGGCATCTTCAGTTCTGCTGCAGTCCCATCCAAGCAAGCTCGTTTCTAGATGGATAAATACGTGTGTATGCATTCATTAGTGCAGTACACCTCTGTAATTTAGTTCATTAGTTATTTGTTCTTGAAAGGAACAGTGAGAATCGGTGAGAGTGCGCAGGAAGGTGGGGAAACACCGCGTGTTGGCTTCTTCATAAGCATTTGATAAGCCAAGGAACGAAGCACAAGAGCCAGAGACTGTGTCTTTTGTTCTGTTTCACAGGAAATTTCATGCTAACGCATCTCCCCAGATGGCTCAGCCCATGTTTTGTAGGGAAATGGGTAAAACGGCCAAGGAAGTTCCTTCCCTCTGTTGACTTGCAAGAGCAAGGACGGGGGCTCGGGCCGGGCCGTCCCCTCTCCGGCTGCTCACCCATCCCCAGCTCGGGCTCCAGCTTCCTCTTTCCTGCCTTGTTTCCATGACTACAAAACTCATCGCTAATGAATTACAAGCCTGCGTTAGGTTATGATGTTAGGCTTAAAACTCAGTCTGGTGAAGTATTCGGTCTTGCTGGGGCTTAGAAATGGACTCGTCTCATTTCAAATTCGCAGCATCCTGATAATTCAGTTGTATAAACTAGGAAATTGATAGTCCTTCATAGCATCTATAGTTACATGGAATTGGAAATGCAATAATGTAAGAAACAAGCTGCCACAATGATGGAGAACATCTCAGTGAATGGGAGGTGTTTTCCTCCAGACTTTGACTTGGAATTCATTGGATTTATTTACTTTATTAAAGGCTTGCTAATGGCTCACCTCTGGATCAAAATCCCCACTGAGCTTTCATGACTGGAAACCTGACTTGGGCTTTTGTCCTTCCTTGAGACTCAGCTAAACTATTTCAGTTTCCTCTTTTCACGCCCTTAGTATGAGTTTTACCAGCTCTGTCGGTGACTTCTGTGGTTTGTCTGAGACCTGAGCTGCTCTGATGCCCCTTGTGTAGAGTCCAGGTGGCGACAGACATAACCGAGCATTAATTACACATTTGCAGCCAAAGCCCCCTGGGCTCTAATAGTGAAACTGGAATGTTGTTATTAAGACTGTTCCTTTCCTCACTTCCCACCACCCATGTTGTCATTTCTTTAAGTGGTATGCAGTGTTACCTGCAGCTCTGCTGTGGCTTCGTTTAAGAAGTAGGAACAGAAACACTGGGAGCAAGGCGGCCTAGCGTGAGATGGGTTGTTCCGTCGCCCAGTGACATTTGATGAGTGTGTTGGGATCCAGCAGAGAACTGGTGAGAACCTGTGGCAGTGTGAGAAGCAGGGATTTTGTTAGAGTTTCGCAGAGGGATTGGGTGCTGGCAAGAGGATGTTCCTGCTCCGTGGATCTCAAGGAGGCGTTGGGACCCAAGGTGAAGCCTGCTCAGGCAGTCCTGAGACGGCTGACCCTCATGCTATCAAAATTGTGATTTTTTTGCAACAGTCTGAAGCCAGTGCAGCTGTTGTCATGATGTTCAGTTGTGATTTTCAGCTGAATGGGACTGCGTGGGCACAGCAGTCGGTGCTGGGTGGGGAGAGGAGGCTGGTGTGGAATGGGGAGCTGCGAGGCTCCGGGAGGCTCGGCTGCCGGGAACAGCTCTCGGTTTCTCTTCCCGGTGTCAGTGGAGCCAATAAGTAGCGGGGGAAACGGGGCGATCAGCCTGCTGTTCCCAGACAGAAGCTGCATGTGCTGTATGTGTATATTCCTCCACGCATGTGATGGGAATTCAGCATTGTTGTTAAATATTTTTTCATTTTTCACTTTCTCCTCTTGAAAATTTGTTACCGATGTGTCTCCCCGCTGGGCATCTGTGAACTTGCTGAGAGCGAGTTGCCTTGACAACTGAGAAATGCATCCTCTAGTGAACTGCACGTCGCAAGGCCTTTCGTGGGCTTGAATATTTTTTCATGGGAAATATGTGGGTTTCCCCCTTCTGAAGCTGAGCTTGGAGGGTGGTGGGGTGTGGCTGCAAATTTGGGCAGTTCTGGAACCCAGTGTTCATTTTCCCTACGGGAACAAAGCCAGCCTTACTGAGCTGAACGTTACAAACAGCAGCAGAAGAGAATTGACGAAGGTGAGCGATACAAGGTGTTAAAGCACTAACATAACATAGCTCATTGCCCCAAAGAGACTGAGGGTAGGAATGTGAATTGTGTAGCTATTTTTTTAATTCTTCACAAATTTTATTTATTTATTGGCTAATGGGAAAAATGACTGATGGAGTCTTTTTGCTCTGTAATTCTTAAGTTTCTGAACTATAGATAGGAACTGGGGGGCAGAAGAGCCAATGTGCAGATTTATTTTTTTGTCCTATTATTAGATTGTCTTCACAGTAAAAAATCAGAGAGGAAGTTTTGAAAAGACTCAACAAGAACGTTCGATGCGGTTGAAAATTTAGTGCAATAATGGATTCCCTGAATGACTTCTTTTTCTTCTTCACTTCACAGTACTCATTAGATTTTGGAGAAGACTTTTTTTTTTCACCATACCTAATTAAAAGACCAATTGTTACACTTCGATGAAAAATAAATTGAACACATTTTTACTGCAAAACCTGAGATATCTTTTCCAAAAAGCACATACCAAATTCCAGGAGACTCTCCAGTGTCACACACTGTAGCTTCTGTAACACTCTGTGAAGAGGGGTGTCTGGGCTGAATATATAAACCGTGTCTCACCTGTGGTTTCAGGGTAAAAGAACTGGCCGAGATAAGGTGCGTCCAAGCCAGAGGAAGTAAGATGATGTGCATGTCTTGTTTTCTTTTAAGATTAACTCTTCTGCTACCAGTGACGACTAATTTATCTTTAACATACGGTTTTCCTGGTTTGTTTGCTGCAAGCTGGCTTCGTTCTAACAATACTGTGTTTTTATCAAAGATGTTTCACCTGCAAGGGTGAGTAGGTCCCAAAATAGTATGAAACGTTTGAAGTAAATCTATTAGAACTGCTTTTTCTGAAATATGCTTTCCTCTGGGGCAGCAGCCGGTGATTCTGGTCAGCTCTTCCTCCTTTCAGATCTGTCTCTCTGTCTGGTCCAGGTGTTTTCCATATTGTTCCTTTTTCCTAGCTATATCCAATGGTAAGAAAAGCTGCTTGTCTTCAAGAAACTGAGTTTGTTTAGATAAACAGCTGAGAAGATACATTTATTGGGCTGTTTGTAAGGCCAGAGCCTGAAGAGAAAATGATGTATCTATGCAAGATGCAGGACACCGTTTAACAGTGCCAGCTCTAGGGAACATGAGGTCTGTCTGGGTGTCGCATCTGGGCACCTTGGCCTCTGTGTGTCTCAGGTCCCATGCCCTCTCCCCAGTTTTGTGTGTGCAAAGCTCTGCATCACACATTGCTCTCCTTACACAGGTTTATCTATCCAAGAGAGCCCTGGGTCTCTTCATTCCTCTGTGGTTGGTCCTGTTGTTGAAACAGCATTTCCAGGAGCTCTGAAAATCACTTCTATCCAATATCTGTCCTAGTTTTAGTGTTTACGTTAGCCTTAGCAGAGCTAATCCTGGATGCAAAGGTGACAGTGAAAGTAATGGGGTGTGCTTTTACATTTCATTTATGCAAATTAAAATGCATCAGGAATGTAATGTTTTAACTACTATATTTATTTTTATTTTGCTCCTCTCCTTGACAGTAATTTATCAGTAGTTTTAGTTTGTAGTTCCCTATCTGAATTATCTGAAATGCATAAATTGTTCTTTACGTGAAAAAACAATATCCCATATGTTGAGGTATTCAAAAAGCTGTGGAAAAGTATTTTTCTAGCAAAATATCTGTTAAGCAAGTTATTTCCCTTGTGGGTCATAACAAGAAATTAAAATTACTGTGTGTGAAGAAAGTTTGCAAGTCCTCGCGTTGCATAGAACTTCATTAAACAATTCCAATGGGCATGGCCAAGTACACATTGAACAAAGGGGTGAGATGAAGGCCCCTCAGATGCCTCAAACCCTGCAGAAATGGCCACAGCGTAGGGGTGGGTGAGGTCTTTTCCGCATGCACACTGAGCCCAGCACGTCTGGGATATGTTTTCTCCAAATCTTTACTAAATCTTGTAAGCAAATGCTTGTCTCTCTGTATTTTCACCCATTGCTGACAATAAGTCACGACGTTTGCTCTCTTTGTAGACTTTCTGTGTTTAATGTAAAGCAATTTTGATACTTGAAATTTTCCTAATCCTTCAGTCGTAACCAGAAATTGAAATTTTCCTAATCCTTCAGTCGTAACCAGAAATCTCTAGTTGAGTTCCTGAAATACTTTTGTCTTGCCCCATATTCTGGGTTAAGTTCTGTAATAAAAGGGCAAGGTTAAAGGCTTTCCTTAAATCCATCAACATCAATTACTAGTGATGAGTTATGACATTTCTGCTGAGTGTGGAAACTTCCATGAAGCTTGTAAAAAGTGTTTCAGTTTAGGTTTGTACTTCAGGATGAATTGAATAACATGGAATATACACAGCAGATAATTTTTGAAGACAGGTAATAAGTACTAGATCTTTCAGGGTTCATTTCTTACTGTCCCATCACAAACTTGGTGGCACAGGTAGCATCTGTAATGGCTTGATGATGTTTATCTAATTTTATTTCCATGCCCATAGCCTAATTTTGTTCCAAAAGCTCTGGAAATATTTTTAAATAGTACTAAGAAGACGACAAAATGATATATGCCTGAGGGTAAGTCATAATTGAAACATGTTGCAGTAGTATATTTGGAAGCTCTTAATGGATCATCTGTGAAATGTTTTGTTTTGGATTATTAACGTTTCCTTTTATTTTTTTTCCATCCCAGTACATGTTTGCCAGCATTGAAATTCCCACTATATTTTCACTAGGACCTTAAGCCAAAAAGCAATAAAAGCAATTCACATGCTCAATGTGAAAAACTTTTTTTTGGCATGCTCATGAAGAAGTGGTGAGTGGCCTCGCTGAAGGGAAATACGGGCCTTTGATAAGGTTGTGATAATTTGATACGGTCATTAGGCCATTCCAATGGGTCCGTGCACTTCCATTGAGTCAGCCTGGTCCTTCTCCAGCACTTCATGCATGCCATATTCCTACGTCTTCCTACATACGGTTTGCAAGAGGGTTCTGTCTGTGCACGTACCGGTGTCCGTGACACACCGAGAGAGCTCAGTGCCAGGGATGTGGTGACCAGGACTGTCGGCTCCCGTCGGCGCGGGCACTCGCAGCTGGGTACAGTCCCATCCACTGCTGCCAGCATCAGCCATCGACCCCGAGCAGATAGCACAGGAGACCCTTTACCCAACAGGAGGCACACAGTGTTCTCCTTAAAAATCTACCATATGAAAAAATACATTATCAAATTGAGAGCCGCATCTAATTAAAAAAAAAATTGAAATGGAAATAGAGGAGCATGTCTCTGTAGCTCATTGAATCTAAGCGTTTTCTTGCGAGGATGCAGAGGGGCCTTGGCTTGGTTCTCTAATATTATTTTAAGATGCCGCCTTCAGATCCTGACAATCTCATCTGGCGTGTGTTGGGTGGGAGCGAGCACAGTGCTCTCAGCTCGGGGAGCCGGCAGAGGGCACAGCAACCTGCTGATGGATCTGCCGCTCCTTCTCTTTTGGAAAACGTGCTGTTCACCCCCGAGCCTGGGATTGCAGCGCCGCAGAAAGCACTCCCTGCAAGAAACAAGCTGCCTTGGAATAAAATTTCATTTGTGGCTTTGAATGATATATTTTTCAGACAGGCTGCCGAACACCGACCCAGTGGGTTTGAAATATAAGAAGTTAAGCCAGTGTTTTCTATTCAGTGCCTGATTTGGATCTCTGTTACTTGGTGAAAAGGCGGATATTGAAATTGCTTCTTTTATCTCTTATGCAGGATCTTTTATCTGAGATCCCGTATGCAAGCGCCCCACAAAGACATGGCCGGCAAAGCCGCTCCTTTAAACCATGTCTTCATCTTGTACAAATAAAGGATATTAGGATTTTTCTTTTTTTCACTTGTTTTGCTTATGGCTCAGTCCTGTTTTGTGGCCTTGAAAGGAGCTTTGTCCTGACACAGAGCTCTGTGACAGACACTGGATTTGTCGTCGGGGCCATCCCTTGTGGAATCAGGGATTCAGGCTGATGCCCAGGACTGGCTTTTCCTAAGCATTTGCACAGCACACAGTGATCAGCGTCTCCAAGTGCTGCTTCCATGCAAGCAAGTAATAATAGTGGTGGAAGAAATTCCACGTTTTAAGCTGTATTACAATTAAAAAAGAGAGAGATCAAAACTGCCAAAATTCATACCCCTGTGGCAGGGTGTAAGACTTTCTGCATTTACGAAGTTGCAGGAAAAGTCATCCAATCTGAATGTGCTTTTCAAGTGACATGGTTATTTTATCAGAGGTTTACTTGCCATTACTGCCTGCGGTAGTTCAGGACTGGAGTCTATGAATCGAGTCATCCCTTTCAGTCCTATGGTTTTAAATTTGTCTGGGAAGGAGAAAGTTGGTATTTTCCAGTTCCCAGTGAGGCTGCCAAAGGTATATGCCAGGCCAGGCTTTTAAGGTGATTCATTATGTGACTTTGAATAAACTTTAATTTCTGTGGGCTTTTTTTCTGTAAAACGGTGATAATATGTAAATGCTGTCCTTTGCAGCGCCGTGAGAAAAGCACTTATCCTTAAATGTCAAGCGTATGTCACTGGAGCAAAGTAAATTAGCCATATTAGAGGTTATTTACCAAACCAACACACTAGATAGATAGGGGAAAGCACTTACATCCCAAAGTATTATTAAACTTTCTTGGCTTTGCTTCTGCTGGTATATGGGAATATTTTGAGAAAAAAAGAGGGATATTATGTTGTAGCCTGCATTATCTTTCGGTGAGTCTTACTTTTTTCTCTCCTATTAACTTTGAGATTTGAAATGCAACTTACTTGAGCAATTACATGGTGTCTCATTTGCAATACTGAGACTGTTGCATCCTTCTGCAAACCAGACTGTCTGGCCAAGGCAGAACCTTTGTATGTAATATTTCCCTTCCTTCCTTTTCCAGATCAACCCTTGATTGAAAATCAAAGTTGATTGTATTGCTAGTTTGAAAGTGGCCATGTTCATCTGCATTAATTCTCATGTGTTGTGTTTTGTGTTTAATGTAGGTTATTTTTCTTAATGCATGTCAAAGATTTCCTAAATCTTGCTATGCAGTGACTTTAAGAACTACATCTTAAAAGAGAATGTACTGAAGAGACTGTTTATATATTAAAATACCCTATGTAGATTATAGCATGATATTTTTGAAAAGCATTTTTTGTATTTCAAAACAAACCCACCAAATTAGCCTGCTTTTGGCATGAAAATAAGTGATTTTTTTTCCTTTGGCTTTGGTTTTTGCTTTGGTTTTGCTCTTCTAACCAGATAAGTGTATCTGCTTTTATCTGGTTATACGTGAACACAGTTTTCTACTTCAATTCACTCAATAATGTCGAAGCTATCGTTGGAATGAGTCTTCGAAGTTGTGTCTGTGCAAATTTTGTTATGCAGCCTTTCTCCTGGGAATGCCGCCTCAAATACGGTCATCTCCAATTCTAACCTTCACCCAGCAATCCATTCTGCCAAGAAAACGGGCTACTCTTCTTACTTTCCTATTTTTGTGTGTGTACGTGTGTGTATGTTCTTCAGAAAGCCAAACTTGGGCCAGCTGGTAACAAAGTCATTACTCCAACAGAAGACAAGAACTCGAGTGTGCCGTCCAACAACCTGGACAGGGTGAAGCTGACAGATTTCAACTTTCTCATGGTTCTTGGAAAGGGGAGCTTCGGGAAGGTAGGAATTCCTGATAACTATTCCACGTGCATTCTTTTTTTCTTTTTTTCCTTGAGGAAGAATGAATGAATGAATAATTCTCTAAGAAGCAAAATCCAGAGTCAAAAGGGTGTGCGTTTTTGAGGGAGGATTTCTTACCATGGAGTAGGGTGATTTCCTGAGGACTAGCAGGCTTCCGTCATGATTGGCAGTTTTCTCAAAAAAAAACCCTCAGACTGTTGGGCAGGAAGCAAGAAACAGTTGCTGACTTTTAGATCCTCATTTCTTGGCAGTTTCAAGGAAATTAATTTTACTTTTCTGGCTTTACTGCCTAGGTCACTCTGCCAGTTCTGGAAGTCACCAACATTGGTAAGGCTGAATATTGGGGAAAAAGCAGGAATAGTGAATATATATTTGAAATCTGTTAGTCAAAAGAAAGGACTGCTATTTTTCTGGCTGTTTGAACAAGCATTTTTATGATAAAGTGCCCTTCACTGAAGAAGTCCCCCAGGACTTAACATTTTATCAGCCCTTTGGCAACATGCCTGCGATTAACGAGAGGGTTTTGGCACAGGCTTTGTCTGAAATGACTGGTGCAGCTCGTTGCAGTGGGTGAGTAAGGCGGAAGTTTTTGGAGTTTTGATCAGGTTAGTCTATACCAATAAGAGGAAGAGCCAGATTGCCATCTATACAAATCTTTGGCCGTATGAGTCACCTCCCCTCCTTGGCAGGTAGGAAGGTTTTCACCCCGTTGTTTCTCTTTGCGCAGGTGATGCTGGCAGACAGGAAGGGGACAGAGGAGCTCTATGCAATCAAAATACTGAAAAAAGATGTGGTGATTCAGGATGATGATGTTGAATGTACAATGGTTGAAAAACGAGTCCTGGCATTGCAAGATAAACCACCGTTCCTGACACAGCTTCACTCTTGTTTCCAAACAGTCGTACGTGAGCTCTGTCTTTCTTGCCACCCTGATGTTTTCCATACTACATGATCATGGATTTTAGCAGCAGAATAACATTTATTAGTATCTAAACTATTCATCGTAGCTTCTGCACATAGAAAATGGTGAAGAGCTATACACCCTGGCACTAGTGAACCAGCTCCAAAAGCTCCCAACTCGGTAGAGGTCTTTATTCACAAGAAACCAAGGCTGCTCTTGCCTCACCTTGTAGCTGTCTTATGCCAATGGCCTTGAACAAGTGCCCTAGGGCTGGGCTGTTGCTCAATGAGGTGATGAAAAGACATACATGGTTGTTTTTCCACTGGACCGTGTCTTTTACCTCTTACATTGTTGGTGGTTTTTAATCTAAAATCAAGCAAACAAACAACAAGCAGTTAGTTTGAAGTAATAACATTGTGATGTTCCACAAACAAGGCACGAATCCCGACACCATTTCATGGCGTATTGTTTGTGGTGTTAGAGGCACTTTCTGACTCTCTTTAATCTCTACAAATCTCTGAGCAGAAAATGGCCTGAATGCAACAGATTTGCAGACGTAATTAGTCACACTGAAACATGAATCTAGGAACTATTGCACTTGGTAATTCTTGCTTTCTAAAACATTTTTCCTGCCTCTACTTATAATATGAAGATTGCTGTAATGAGATAAGAGAGGTCCCCGTGAGAAATAGGCTTCTATCTCCCTCTAATTCTTTGTCTTTATATACTTCATTAGTAAGCAAAAAGCTTAGTGTCATTAGTAATTTATAAAACACTGTGTTTAATCTTATCTTTCTTTTGAGCAAATACATTTTAAGTGTAACATCTTAAAAGTACAAATGTCTAGTGTTTTCTGGCTAAGGGGAATAGAGGGAAAAAGTTGGGGGTTTTA